>OZ022391.1:7965733-8323225 GCA_963989295.1 Ametastegia equiseti | reverse complement strand
CGAAACTTCCGTTGAGAATGCGGTATAACAGAGTAGTATGTACATACACACGTTGTACGTAGTACTACTACAAATTCTCGTCGCGTGTAGTAACGCGCGTCGTAAGTCGTACTCGCCGGTGAAGAAGTACGAAAACTTCTGAATCCGCGTATACAATATCCGCGTAAGAATAATAAAAGAAGAGGAGCTCCCGGTGCGGCGTCGCGTAGTCGACAAACGCCGAGAGAGAGTAGGATAATATGTAGTAGGTACGTACGCGCGGTAGGTGTGCGGTGTGAACGACAGTCGACCCGCAACTTACGTAATAACGTTTTGTTGCACAATAATTTACGTCTATAAATAACACGAGAGAACCACGCCGGCCGGCCGGCCGGCTGACTGGCTGACTGGCCGGTCGGTCGCTCGATGCTGAATACCTCCTTCTTGTTTACATATTTTTATTCCAATACACACGCGCTACGGGGGGTGGCATTTGTCTTCAATTCTCAAACCTCCAATCCATCCCATCCCATCCCATCCCATCCCCCATACCATTCCATCCATCTAACTCTCAATTATTCTTTTCTTCGTCACGTGGCGGTTGTCAACGTCTATACCGTCACTAATTTCAACGACACCTGCACACGTCGACTTCTTTTTGTTTGACGAGGGCCCAGTGGGGATTTCCCCTCTTTTTTTTTATTTTCTTTTTTTTTCTTCTTCTTCTTATCTCCGTTTCGACGAATATACAATACATACATACTACGGTGTAGAATTTTCACAAAGCACGCCGCCAAAGCTTATTCCTATACATGATAATGGAAATAATAATATTATTAAATAATAAATTTAATCATAATTATATTCTCGATATCTTTACTATATCATGGAATTGCACGGCATGCGCTATGGTGTATATAGATAATTGAATTGCACGCCATAGGTATTGTGCATACGGCATGTTACGATTGTTTATTTGTTTATAATAATGCTCGATGAACCGATTCAACGAACACTTGGCGCCGATGTTTAGTTATCAAAACGTACACACATTACACATACATACGTATATAATGAAACACACATACACACGTTGTATATTATATACGTGGGATTGACCATCTATAATTGATAATATGTATGTGTGTATTATAAGTAGGTAAACGGTATTTATCTATTTCTATGTATATCTGTATGTACGAAGGTATTATCGTAGGTATGTATATTTATGTATGTATGTAACGTATACGGATTTGCCGCTTGTGCAATTATATTCTTGGTAACCGATGACGTAGTTGGCGTCAACTGTTGTCTGCGGTACTCGCGGTATCAGGTTTTATCAGCTGACGACGGAAAACCAGTAAAGTATAATCAGCTGATTGACAATAAGGCAGACCTAATTAGCCCCATATTTTCATTTGTCTTTTATTTATTTTCTTTTTTTCTCCCTCTTATGGTTAGTTTAATATTAGGTTTCTATACGTATATATTTTTGCGTTATTACGTATATATTATTATTATAATAACGGTAATAATGCAATTTATTATTCATCTAATGATTATTTTTATATCAACATTCGTTTGTTTCCGAGCAACATGCATAATACATAATAAATACACATGTGTTCTCGTTCGCTACATCGAGATTTGAATTGCATTTCGTTGATTGTTTATAAGAAATAAACTGTTATTGTTACGAATGTTGTATTACTTACATACATATAAGAAGAGTCCTTGGCTAGCGCGGCGGAGGTTTGACGATAATTTTCATCAACCTGCAGCAGTAGCAGCGCAGTATCAAGTATAGGTTGGCTCTCGTTCGGTTATATCGTTCGAGAGGTGTATTAATACCGTATACGAGGATATTAGTTACGTGTAGCTATTCGAGCGTAGATCTATAAATAACCTACTCTAAGGCTTGACGGCGTGAAAACCGACATCTCTTTGTTACATCTATCCGTCTGTCTAACTTCTCGTACTCGTTTTCGTCTATTTCTCGCCATGGCATTCGCCTCAATATGCTGCATTTACCATTCCTATATAAATATATGTATATGCATATTTCTATGAAGGGGAAATTTCTTTTTATCTAATTCTTGAATGTGAAAGAGGAAAAATATAGTTAAAAAATAAAATAATAGAACTATGTATTTAAGGTTCTCTTAGAACTTGAACGTATTTGTCAATTTGTTATACATTCATCTATTTCTTTTTCTCCTGGAATTTATCAGAATTATAGAAAACGCATGGTAGACAGCGTATATGGGTATATAAAGGTGTTATACATATAATATTGGCTAATCTGTGACTAATGGAAGAAGGACGTAAGTAACACAAAAAAAAAAGCGATTTAAATGGCAAAAGGGCGTGTAATTTTTTTTTCTTCTCACCGTTCAATGGGGAAAAGAGCTGATTGTGAAACAAAAAAAGGCCGCTGTTTTATTCCGAGACTGAAATGTAATGGCAAAAAGGCGTAAGTGCCGTGAATATATAGGCCCTTTTGGCATTATTCACAAAAATTTGTCGCTTTTCAACATCGACGGTTTTTTTTTTTTTGTCAATTTCAAAGCCATTCTGGTTAAATGACGAAAAAATAAACAAATTACGCTTACGGATTGTCAAAGGGCGTAAAAGTGTCACTTATAATTAGGCCCTTTTATCATAAGTAACGCGATGTCTATTTGAATTTTTCCCCATATATATCTCTTGATGTTATTATTATTATTATTATGATTGATAATTTTCGCGAATCCAGGTGGTTGTATCTGCTTAAAGATATACGCGAGCAGGAAAGGTGGGGGTGGGATGAGGTGGTTTAATCGCATAATCCCTAAGGCACCAGGCAGAGCTATCTTACAAAGCATTTACCTCTTTATGGTCGAATTAACGTGGCATAAAAGCGATTAAGTTATTTAAGGGAAACAAATCTCTCCCTATATATATACTATACTATACTATACTTGAATATACTCTTTCCGGATTCGTTGTATTGTTTATACTACATACACATATACGTACAATTCATATATATAGGTATGTACGTGCCGAAAGCGCGCATGTACAAGACGAAAAGTTTCGAAAACGCCCGCCGCTACTCGACTGCAGATAGGCACTTTACTAACGCTTCTCTTCTCTGACTCTGTAAAACATACACGTATATACATATAAACATACATACATATAGACTCGGTTGGAATCTTGACCACGGTCAACTATATTGTACAGGTAACTGCGGCTGGGTGGCTGCACTCAACAGCAACAGCAACAGCAACAGCACCAGGCACCGACTGCTAGTAGCTCTCGGTGCACGCGCACTTGGCAGCGGCGAAAAATAGATAGTCGTTGATACATTATATATATAGATGTGTGTGTCTGTGTATTTGTATTATACATACTATATGTATACGTAGTACAGCTATTACGTTGTTAAACGTTACGCAGCAGGTCGCGTGTTAGCGTGCGATTTAAAATTCATTAAAGTGCATATCGCCGAATTTCATCGCTTCTTATCTCTAGTATATATTATGGAGTATTAAATTCATTTGAATAAGGAATATTTGGATTTGACGTAAAATGAAATAAAAATCATGCAACTGATTATACACCAAGTAAATGAAATAACATCAATGGAAAGGAAAATACGTACGAGTTTGTTGTAAAATTGCATTATTATAGGTAGTTGAAAAAAAAAAAAAAAAAAATTAACAGAATACGTACATGCGGTGAGATTCAGTCTTATTTCATGAACAAATTCTCTCCTAATTTTATTATAGACACGGTAAAACGATTGTAAAATGTGTTATAATTTTTCAAGACTAGACCAAACGTCGATACGTCGAGTTTCTCGAAAAGTTTTTTTTTGTTTTTTTTTTTTCTTCACCAAATTCCGGACTCGACACAAATAACGTATAATGAAATCCAGTGATAATGATATACGGAAGAGTTGAATACATTTATTGAAAGTGAACATTTTTACCTGCCATCTTTGTCGTAGGGCGAAACGATGTTGTTTTTTTTTTTTCCTTTTTTTGTTTTTCATTCTGTATGAATCCTGTATGAGTGACTTGTGTTTTTTTTTTTTCATTCTCCTTGAGGTTATTAATCGCTCCAGTTTTATTCATTATATTTCTTTGTTTCACCACCCTCTCCCCTCCCCCTGGTTAGAGCTGTTGTTTGTTGTTCTCGTATTTTTTCTCGTCTCGCCCTTAATAATGTGTCCAACAAGTAGTTTTTATTCTACACAACAGCGCGCGATAGTATCTTGATTCTTTTTTGTATAGGTGTATACCTTTTCCCATACATAGAAACCAACCTGCCTGCCTTATGTATATACATACGTATATACCTACAACCATTCCTCAAGGAGTACTCAGCTATATACCTACGCTCGTTTATAAACGACCTTCATAAAAATTCTACACATCGCCTCTTCATCCCTTATCATTATTTATTATTGTTTTTATTCCTATCAATTGAACTCGCGGACGTATATAAGGGTCTACCTATACGTATACCTATCTAACTACCTTCCCTTCCCACCTATGGATATACCGACGTCAATCAATATGTATACAAGTACATGTAGATCGGCGATTATTGCGCCATATGCGTTAATGCCACGGCATGACGCTTATAAGGGAGGACCTTACCGAAATTTGAGTTAAAAGCCGTTTCGCATTTTTTTAATGGCCAAAAAATGGATACCAAGAATTTCAGATCTGCAGGGTTATGATCTGTTTTGAAACAAAGTTTCATCAATTTTCTGCTTATGAAAGTTTATGTGCAAGGAACAGAATCTCGTTTTCGTATAGCTCCGAAAAGTTCCCTGCGTATATGGACTTACATCACAAGAAATTGAAACTTTTTGCTCAAAACACATCCTTTTATAATATCAAATTCTAAGTATCCGTTTCTTGGCTATTTTAAAAATGAGAAATTGTTTTTTTTTTCCTAAATTTCGGTAGGATTCTCCCTTAAACTTTCGTCGTCATCGCAGTTCAGGCGTGCAAGTATACGACGCGATGCGTTTTGCAAGAAATATTTGAACAAACAAATGCGGTAATGAATTCATGAAAATTTATAGATCTTTCTCTCGTAGCTACAAGATATACATGCGCGATATACAGATGATCGTAAATTTGTCAACATTTCTCGGATTAGCCGTACCTATAATACCTATACCTCGCGAATGATATAACTTCGAATTAGCGCGACACGCGAATCAGATTGTGACGAGAATTTTTCACTTTCTTTCGCGTACGCGGGGTAGAATAGCTATACACCTTTTCTGTACCTATAACTATAAATTAAAAAAAAATGTTTTTGACACGAGGGCGATTCGATTTGCACTGCCATAGAATATACTACCTACTAACAGGTATACTATAGCTTATATACATCGTATCTCGCGATATGTGCGGCGGGTACACGTTTGCACTTGGTCGGCCTCGTCTAGGAATGGACTTATCGGCTGCTGCTGCAACTGCATATTTCCTAATCTTGTTAATAAAATACCCCTTTTTTTTCTTCTTCTTCTTCTTTATTTTATTTTATTCCCATCCGTAACCAGCTGCGGTCTTAATACCAGTTAGGGTATATGTAGGTTACCGGCTACCACTCGCTTTGGATCACATAATTGCATCGCAAATTTTTATATTCCACAATCAAATAATCATTATTTCATTTCGTAGCTTTCCAAGTAGGTATAAAATTGTCACTTCCTCTTCAGACAGAAGACTCTATAACAAGATAACAATTTTAGGGAATAAAAATTGAATGTAGGTACATATTTCTATTAGGTATGCCTAATACATACGTATACATTCGACATACGGAACAAGGTCTCGATAAGCTTTAATCGTCTTTGTATAACAGCTGTCGGCAGTCCCTCGAAATATTTATAATATATATCACCTTCTATCTAACAGGTGGATCAACGCGAGCTAGATAATAAAAATGCGAGGGAATAAGCTGAAGGAGAGAAACAAAAATAAATTAAAATAAAAACAAGAATTGTATAAAGATGAGTAAATCAATATAAATCAGGATTCCAAGATTTACTAATGTTCGAATGACAAAAAAAAAAAAAACAATCATAATCGAAATAATAATAATAACAACAACAATAATAATAACAATAACGATTTGTGGAAGTATACAATTCGAGAGAAAGATACGATTGAAATGCCGCCGTAGTAGAATAGAAGGGATAGCGTCAAGTGAAGAGCATACCTATGTATGTAAACTAGATCCACGAGCAACGTGACAGACGTACGTACTCGTCTACGTAAAGTACATATAGGTATGTGGTAAAGTATTATTAATTCACCGTTGCAGTTATACGAACTATACACCGGCTAATCCGACAAACGTACGCTATACGCGAAGCGACAGACAGTCAGATATGTACCATACATACAACTTCTCAACTGAGAGAAAGAGAGAAAGAGATAAAGAGAAAGAGATAAAGAGGAAGAGTATGCAGGTACATACATACATATACGTATACAATATGCATAATAGCTAACTTGGTCTCATCCATTCACACTCGAATCGATTGAGTCGAGAGAGTACGCGCGCCCTCAACGGAGTCACATTTACACATCGTGCATACATTCAAGCCTATACATATGTATAATGTATGTACGTGTATACCTTGCCATTATATTCTTGTTATTGTTGTTGTTATTGTTATGATTATTGTTATTGTTGGCCCAAGCCACGGCGTTGAGGTAGAGATAGCGGGTTACTCTTCGTTGAACGTTGAAACACGGTCGTCACTGTTGCTGTTACAGCACAGAGCCCGTACGTACCTATACGTCAGTCTGTCTGTCTTCTGTCTGTCTGTCGTGTCTAACTGTCTGTCCTTTATTGTTAGTTTGTACGTTCGTTCTCGTACATATATACGTCCGACATTGGCGCAGAGTACGACGACGTGCAGACAACAATGGTGTCTCTGTGACCTCTCGCGCGTTCCATATAGTTGTCGACGTGCGGTGCATCTCGTGTGCACTTGCATAAGAACCGAAACCTCCGTTATCGCCAAATATACCTTATACCCATGTGCAGAGACAACTACTGCTACACGTATATAATAAATCTAGCTTTACATTAGAGTATAGAATCGCATTCAGGATTTCTATTATAGATGCGGATGGATTGTATACAATATATTTTCATATTGTTGTTGTTGTTTTGATGAAGCTGAAGCCAATAGCCAGCGTTAGCGGCCAAACGAGATAATCGTCTTCCAAATAGGATGACACAGTACAGATTCATGACTTTTTTTTTTCTCAGATTCATTCACTTTTTATGAAATATAGCAAAATTTGGAATTTTTTTTCTAATTTTGCTGCATCATTTTCATTGTACTTACAATTAGAATCGTTGGGCTGCTAATTCTGGCTGCTATAGCTTCAGCTTCATGTTGTTTTGTGGTACCGTGGATAAAGTCACGGATCTATACGCGCACTTTATTTATATTTTATATTCTATATTTGTCGGAAGAAGAGGCTGCAGTGCTGTCGAACCTCGGACTATAGTCATCAATCGAACTTCTTTTTCTTATAATTCTTTTCATTCTTTTCATTCTTCAAAAATTCGTTATAGAAAACCAACCACGGCTTCTAATGAAATGCCCTAATGTTTTATTATAGGCAGAGAGTTTTTTTCTTTTTATTCTATAACATAGTACATACAACGTATATAATAAATAACAAAGTATAATAATCGTTATTCAAAACAGAAACTGATTTACCGAACTGTACATTCAAATTTTTTCTATTATACATAAAAATACGTCCGTTTAGGTATAACGGATGTAATAATTCAGTAAATTACATGAAAAATCGATATTCATGACTTGTTTGTTTGTTTTTTCTTTCAATGATTTGTTCTTCTTCGTCTCTAATAATATTATCGTGTATAGTATAATAATGTATTCTTTCGTCACTCATCGTCAACGATGCCTGACACTCTCGGTCGGCGTATAAAGTTGCGATCATAGATATACGTAGGTATATATATATATATATATTCGCTTTGTCGGCGTAGTTTACGGTCTGGAACAAGGAGAAGTTCTCAAAATTTTCCAGCTTCTCTTCGGACTCCGAAGCAACGCGTCACCCTTCGCTGCTGCGGCAGCCCAGCCCTCCTGATGCCTTCCTGACCCCCCTCACCCCCTCCGTCCCTTCTCTTCATTCCTCCCTCTCCTCCCTCGGCGTCTTCACTCCCCCCCACCATTGCCTCGACGGAAGCGCCCGCAGTAGGGGGAGAAAGTAGTTCCTCGTAGGGCCTCTTCTCCCTCCCTCCCCCCACCACTGGCACCCTCTTGGCTATCTTCCCTTCCTTCAATTCCTTCCTTCCCTCCACCAAACGTACTCGTCCCTGCGGTACTAGGAAACCCAGTCCCTTTGTTGTGTCATGCGCAGGCCCTTTCTTAGACGCGTGTGCGTATGCGTGTGCGTGTCCACGTATGCCGATGCATCGCGTTTAACCGTACGATGCAGTCCGCGTGGGTTTTACGCAGGCACTGCGTAGTAGGTACAAAGGATGCATTTTATTTTTACATCGATGCCATGTGTATGAATGTAGGTATATGTGTGTATATAATGTATGTTATGTATTTATATACGTACAGCTGGTGAGATAAGTATACGGTTATTCTGTTGATGTAGTCGGCAAGTGGGTGATGGTGTCGAATCGTCGAGGCGGCATGTTCGTTGGCATGCTTAAATATTATACACTTACTCGTATGTTCTATTTTATTAGAGGCTGCGATATATTGTTATATGCATAATATGTGTATGTACATACAGCGGACACTGATATGATATATGCCCTTTGAAATCAATGAATTCAGCCGAGAATGATACACCGACGATCACCACGGGACTGGGGGGCTGGGGTGGTAAAGTGGGCATTGATTTCCTGCAGAAGGGATAATTCAATGTTTTTCTCATCCAATACGAACAAATTCTCTGTATTTACGCTGTCACTATACTATACATGCAGCAATTTGCCCTTTTTTTTCTCGCGGTGTATCATTTACTTATCATTTCTGGAATTACCATTTTTTGTTGTTGTTGTATTTTGACCATTTTTTTCTCTTTCAACTAGCGCAAAAATGTATCGTAACAATTCGTGCAATTAATTATACAGATACGTATGCGAATCAATCCGATACCAAAAAACGTCGTTTTTTTGTTCGCTTGCTTTTTATTCAGCCATTTGAACTGATTTTCAATTCTCTTTTTTTCAGATTTTTGTAATTAACTGTACATAGAATTTAGACAGTAGGTTATGGAAAATCTTATACTCGTTATACATGTAGACAATTCTTTTCTTTCTTTTTATATTGTCATATTATAGAAATTAGTTGTCGCCTTTTCATTTCTCACCTTTGTATAACAAGTTTGCAAATTCACACGACCCAGGTCGTTGTATTATGTTGTGCTATGCTGTTATTGGAGGAAAATTTTCCCAACCTTAACCTTGAGTCGCACTTCTACGATCCTATATACATCATAGGTATAATATGAAGAGACTGGCGAATTTGCGTTCTATTATGTTACCTACTCGCAATGCGCAAAATTTCTTTCAAGATTTTACGCGTCCCGTTTTGCAGTTCGAACGAAATGTATAGATTATAATACAGACGTATGAATGTAGTACGGAGCCTCTACCTACCTTTAACATACGTAGGTATATAACTAGCCTCGTATATACCTGACACAAAGGCCCTGGCTGGGGTACCTTTCGGTCTATTTTCAGCTTACCTGGTCTTAGGAGGAAAGGTATACGTCCCCTTTGTTCACATCTCCCGACAAGGTAAAATCTCACGTGGATTTGAACGATGCGAAATGCCCGATGTCTGTATACATACACCTATACCCATATTTGTATGTATATTGTATATACATAAATGAATAGGTATGTATATAACGCGGGTATTATAAACCTGGCTCAGCTGGTATTCACTCTCCGTCCCTTTTCCACATGGATCTTAACTTTGCTACGCGCCTAAACGGCCTATGATGCCTATGCGTGTGTATTATAGGTAGAAAGCACAGGCTGGCTTGGCTTTAGTTTGTGTTTGGCTCGAGTTTTAGGTACGTAGTGGGTGAACTAGGTTAGGTTAGGCTAGGTTTGGTTTGGTTAGGTTAGGTTAGTCTCCGTTTCACGTTCGGTTAGCTTAGGCTCGTCGAGAGAGAGAGATGTATGTAGGTATGTATATGATCTTCACAATAGAATTTTTGCTACGACGAATAAGAACTTCGGGATTCGTAAACACGTATAATGTACACTGTAATGTATATAGATGTGTACAATATTCATACATTGCCTTACACACCTGCCAACAGCGTGTAGTAAAAAAAAAAAAGAAAAAAAAAACCATCTGTCCAACAGAGTCGTAAATAATTTCAATTTTCGTCATCATTTTTTCACCTTCATCTCGTACGTGCGGTTCGCTCTGGTCTGCTCTCTTTCTTTTTTTCCATATAATTTTTCATTTTTCATTCATACCTCATGTCAGAAATTCATTCATAAACAAACAGAAATTAGTAAAGTAAATTAAATCTAATGAAAAAAAAAATTCTAGTAGATTCTAGCTGTTGGTAGGAATAGAAAAAGGAATATGTTGGAATTCTCACATTTCAGGTGTTCCTAATAATTTATACCAATTATTTTGAGTGAATTTCATTTTCCTACAAGAAAACATTTTTCCGATTTTTATGACCCTTACCTATGTGGTATATTGTGACAGAAATGAAAAAGGAACGGTTAATTTTTTACAAACAAAATTCGTTGATTCTAATAATCAATGTAGGTATGACAGTCAATTCATCGTACGATTATTTCAACTAATTATAATGAATATATATTATAAATAATTAAGCAAATTATGACGTACTTTCAGTCTATTTACTCTAATTCGTACACAAATTCTGTGTCGATCTCATAAACTAACATATATAAGACAATTGTTATACGTATTTAATTAATTGCCAACAAAATGACACAGTCACATCCTAAGATTAGAAGTTTTCTATTGAATTCCGTGTTCAACGTATACAATATCGAAATTATATAAAAGGCCGTGTTAGTTTACGCCTCGTACGTAAAAACTTTTTATCGCGTCCCATTATCGGCTCTAGCGTCTAACAATAAACTAGGCGAAGGCAGAAATTTCCATAAAAAAATGTATTTTTTTTTTAAATTTTCAACCAGGAATCCAACCATATCTATAGATATGGTCCACGAGTTTTGGTACGTCCTGTAAACGTGTGTATAGCATTCAATTTCATTTCTCTTCTTAATTGACTATCGCTCGGAAAATCAACGATCTTCTTTCACCGATTAAAACCCAGACCGATTTGAATAGAAGGCAGAGTGCGAGCCAGCAGCTGCGAGACGGCGTCGACCCGCCTGACGTCATACCATTTGCTAAATATATACTTATAGTTATGTTCCTCCGTCTTACTCTCGCTTCGTATATCTCCCCCCGTTTGTACGTCTGTCTGTCTATCTATCCGTATGTCCGACCGAAGTCTCTTTTTCGGCTATCTCTCACCGACAGCAATATCTACCTACCTACACACTATACTATACTATACTATACTTCTCTATCTTCGCGTGCAGATTTGCGAGCCGAATTTTTTCTCTTGTTGCTCCAAAGCAGCAAAACTCGCCCGAGTATTACATACATATATACATATACATATAGGTTATACATACATTGTTCATACATAAAAGAAGAAGTTGGTAGGACACGCGAAGCGAGCGCAGGTGATAGTTGCGAAGACGCGAGATGGTACGTGGTAGTTGGAAGCTGGAAGCTGGCAACTGCAGAGAGAACGATGGTGGTAACTCGATATATATCCTCACGGATTTCTCTCACATATTATATAGGAAGAGATTTTTCCGTCTTTGGTACACGTGAGGATGGAGCTATATAGACGAGATTTTGAGAAAATTATAGTTTCATGTATTATAGACGAGAGTTGGTATTTTATATATACGAGACAAGATGTACAAGATTTGTTGTACACTTTTGACAGAATTTGAAAACGTTTTCGCGCAGGATACATCGAGCAAGTTTTTACCGTTGACGTATACTTATTGTTATTTTTATTTCAAGTGCAAAATTTCTAAAGCTTCTTTCGACAGATGTTTGATTTTTTTAATACATATTTTTTATAAAATTGTTATTTCTTCAGAATCATTTCGTTACTAAAAAAATTGCGATTGAAAGATAAGAAAAAGAAACAGGGATATAGACGTAGTGAGATTGACCCAATGACCTCGTGATTCTGTGACTTGGTACTGCGCTCGATTGACCGCATCCGCGCGGATCCAGACCCACCTGATGGGATGACTTTGAGGCAACTTTAAAGTTCACTGACCCTTCAAGTCGTGGTTCGGTCAATAGGCGTCAGTCGCCTCGGATATCGTCCCTTCGTTCTAGATTCAAGTTTGATTGGATCAAGAAGTGTTCATTCATTCATTTATTCGTTCAATAATAGACACGTCTAATCCGGGAAATTTTAGAGAAATTTTTTACAATTCATCAAGATATCAAGGGTAACCTATAAAAAAAAACATCAAAATGAATGAAGATGAAAAATGTTCTGAATGAAGAAAATATTATAGAAATAGGAACCTGGGTATAATAATTTTATGATTTATTGATCCTGATTTTTTGATCCCCCTGAGTTTTTGAAATGACGATGAAGAAATCGTGGCAAGTCTTTTATGTATACGGAAATTTTGGTGAAACGATTTTCGAATTTTGTTCGATAGATTTTGTGCGATGAGGAGGGGAGATCCTAGACAAAGACTTGAGGTCGGTTGCTCTCAAAGAGGGCCAAGGTAGTGATATAGGTCCGGACCAAACCGTTCGTCCGTCCCCGTCTTCGTCGACGACGGCTATTTTTGGTTCGACGCAACCGACCGTGTTCACGAGAGCACGTGGTTTTATACTCCTATAGCGAGGCGGCGTCGCGGCGACGTTCTCAGCTCGGCGTACCGCGACGCTTCCCAAAACTATAGCTGCGGGCTTATACGACGCCCCGTTTTTCTTCAATTAGTCATATACGTGTTGAAACAAATTTCTATTTCTTCTATGTTTCAAATTTTCTTATTTTTGTTCATTTCTTTTTTTTATTTTTTTTATTTTTTATCTATCTCTTCTATTTTTTCACGAGACTGAAAACTCCGTCCCACTCTCTCTAGTGGCTATGTAATCGATCTTTGACTTTTACACGAGATACAGTCAGTCAGAAAACAATTTTTAACTTGCCACATTATTGCATCGAAAATTTCTGTCTATTTTTCTAACTCATTCTTTTCTTTTATGAGGCAAGTGTATCAGTTACTGACCCTGTCCCAATTATTGGCCTTCTTCAATGATTCCTTTTTATCCGTGCAGAGAGTTCTCAAATTCGTAAAATTTGAGAAAATATATACGGGTTAATAATTGGGTCTTGAAGGGTCAGTAATCGATACACTTACCTAATTCTTGGTCTGAGATTCCTGGAGAAACGTCAATTAATCTATAATGTCAGTAAAAAAAATGCGTATCTGTGAATACATCTGCAACTAACTAGCTTCATCAGGACTTTGTATAAGAAACTATTATAGTAATAAAGACGATAAAAAGAGTAAAAAAGAAATCAATCTCCTGAAGGAAGTTTCAAATTTGAATAGCGTGAAACCTCGTCGATTTTCATTTTTCTTCATTTCCTGTTTTTTCCATACTTGTGTGATAAAAATCAAGTCTTTCTGAGTGAACTTTGAATATCGTACTATATATAGAATATATACCTACAAGCGTATATTGTACGACAGTAACAATAAAAATAAGAAAAATAGTAAGAAGAATACGATCAGTCACTTTCTCTCTATCCGTCTATTTTCGTACGGCTTGTGCATATATGAGAGGGAGGGAGTAGAGTTCTGAAACAACAACCCTGCCTCATGATTTCCATGTGGCCACACGCCCTCCACGAGTGGTTACGGGCGACGCGACGGTAGGTAGGTAGGTAGATAGGTTAGGTAGGTACGGTGCGGTACGAAATTGTTGTATGGTACGATACGATTATACGATACGGTGCATAGTAGTACTACGTACGCTTACGTTAGGCGTACGACATATCGGATCCCAGCTGAGCCGTGTGCACCACGCGACACGATGCAGACCCCCCCTCCCCAATGAAAAATAAACAATTTTTCTGGGCCGCGTAGGTCGGGGGTGGGGGTGGGGATCTCGGTTTCGCGCAGGGGGACGGAGGTTTCTGTCGGTGGGTAGGTAGGAGGGGAAATTTTTTGCCCCCTTTCGGGAAGTTGGGGGGTTTCCTCCGTATACCTACCTACTTACCTACTACCCCCACCTACCTCCCTATACATGCACGCATTCCATGCGTCGCGCGCGTCCTCCTCCTAGCTGTACATATATATACATAGACGCGGGTTAATGGGGATGGGGAAGGGCTACCGTGGCGTACGATATACCTATACAGCTGTATACCTTCACCCATACATATACATGTATACACCATGCGCGCACGCAGGGCAGCTGCGCCATAAACGTTGGCCTTGAGCTGGGGCACACGCCCCAGTAGCTTCGAAAATACACAATCCCCCCCCCCCCCCCCCCCTCTTTCACTATACCATACCACACCACCCTCTTCTCATCCCCCTATAAAGCTGAAGCGTCACGGATGCCTTCTAGTCTCGATGGTATAGGTACGTAGCGATAGATATACCTACGTGCGTATACACCTGTCGTATGGGGGTTTCAGATTTCTAATTCTTCAGATTTTTCAGATTTCTAATTTTTAATTTTTTCGAAAAAAATTGCTATCCATCAGCGCTTTGTTGCCCCCCCCCCCCCCCTTCCCCCCCCCTCGGTTGTACAAATTTTATTATAATAATCTCCGATCGTAGAAACAGAATTTGAGTTTCCATATGGGGGGTTCTCGCTCATCCGGGACACTTTTCTGCGCGTAGGTCACCGATTTTGGTGCCACGCGAGATTTTGGATCGGACCCAACCCCCAACCCCAAATCTAGAGCTATTCGCCTCATTTTCGAGTGGTTCAAAAGTTACTCGATTTTCAAAATACTAAAAAATCGGTTTCCGAACGCACCGAACGATCTTTAGGCGTACGTATCTTCGGTTCGGGTGGTCCGAAAAATATTTTCAAATAGTGATTTAGAATCGCAAAACTTCCATCTTTCATGCTGTGAGCTCAGAAATTTTCGGAAAAAATTTTTCGCCCATGAATTTTCCAAAAAAATTTTGATTTTCAGTTTTCGAAACGAAGGTAATATTTTTTTTCGATGAAAATTTAACCGAAGGTCGTTCTCTGAATACCAAAGAATCCCTGAAATTTGTAGGAGGGCGTTCGGCCTAGTTTTTTTTTTCATGATTTTTTGGAATATTTTTTTAGAATTTTTTTCGGTTAAATTTTTTTTTCGATTCGTAAATTTTTTCTTTGGCTCAGTTTCTAGTTTCTCTCACTCTTACAGCTTGATCTGACAGCGCTAAAAAAAGTTCGACGTACCTCATGGAACATTTTGGATTAATCGAAAAACTGGAAATATGGAAAACAAATTGTTTGCTGTCAGATCAAGCTGTAAGAGTAAAAGGAACTAGAAACTCGGCAAAAGAAAAAATTTACGAATCGAAAAAAAAAAATTTAATCGAAAAAAATTCTAAAAAAATATTCAAAAAAATCATGAAAAAAAAACTAGGCCGAACGCCCTTCTACAAATTTCAGGGATTCTTTGGTATTCAGAGAACTACCTTCGGTTAAATTTTCATTGAAAAAAATTATTACCTCCGTTTCGAAAACTGAAAATCAAAATTTTTTTGGAAAATTCATGGGCGAAAAATTTTTTCCGAAAATTTCTGAGCTCACAGCATGAAAGATGGAAGTTTTGCGATTCTAAATCACTATTTGAAAATATTTTTCGGACCACCCAAACCGAAGATACGTACGCCTAAAGATCGTTCGGTGCGTTCGGAAACCGATTTTTTAGTATTTTGAAAATCGAATAACTTTTGAACTACTTGATAATGAGGCGAATAGCTCTAGATTTGTGGTTGGGGGTTGGGTCCGATCCAAAATCTCGCGTGGCACCAAAATCGGTGACCTACGCGCAGAAAAGTGTCCCGGATGAGCGAGAACCCCCCATATATTAATGTAATAGAAAATGTGAAAGACTCAGGGGATACGAAACATCAGTGTTCATGGCCACCCTGTTTCGAGGTTTTAAATTTTTATTTATTTATTTTTAATTAATTTTTTCGTGGGAAACGTTTTGTCTCTCCAGGTCTAGTCTAGTACTATAGCTAGAATGAAACAAAACACGCAATATGTAAATGTCAACTATAGGAACTGGTTATTTATGTATTTCTTTTTGTTTCTTTTTGTTTTTGTTTTTGTTTTACACATTTTAGGCACAACTTTTCTCGTATGCTCCTCATATAGAATATTGTAAAAAATCTTCAGCGCGGCTGTATGAATATTTCAAGATTTTTTTTTGCACGAGTGTTTTTACATGTATGTACATTGTACATAGGTACATATCTGGACGTAGACACTATAACTATATACGTATTAAATTAGACTGTTTTTCCGCGTTGACATTGTACGGTGGGGCGATTTTAAAATTTAAAAAAATACTGCGTAGATGAGGGGAATTATGAGATAACGTTATATAGTTGTAATACGAGCAATTATCCGTCAAGTTTCAACTCCATTGACGCATATCCAGCAGGTATATCTCGGCAGGTATAATAAAATTCAAAAATTATACGAACGTACGACGTCAATGCGCGGTTTTACTCCTTAGTTCGCGCATTTACATGCGTGTTCTTTTAATATGTCCTGTTAGACGTTTTAATGCTTCTTCTAAGAATCGACTTTTCGTGATCTACTATTTGCTGGGAAAATTTCTAAATTGTACTATAATCATTATTCCAAACTTTTTTCGACCCCCTAAAAGAAGAGGATTTTTATCCGACCAAAAATTCAATCGGAATAAATCAAATCTAGATAGCTATGATCGATCTGCACCCCGGTTGGATATTGTGACATTTTTCTCATTCCCGAAAAATGTGTTGTTTTTTTTGCCAGAATTTCTTGAACAAAAAAAGATCTCTTTTCCTTTCAGCTAGATGCTCGATAAGATGTTAATTCTGCCCTGGTCAGTCCGTAATTTATATTTGAATAAAAAATATGATAATTATTATGATTATTATTGTGATTATTATTAAACGGATCCAAGAAGACGCGATTGAGTGAACAAAGACCCACTTTCGAAGAAGAGCGCGGGTACCAACGTACCAATTCGTTACAGTTCACCTCTGTAATTGATTATAATTGATTGTAATTGACAAGGTTGTCTTCCAAGATTGACCTTAGCCAAGGGAATATAATGACAAGTGGTAGGGATAAATGAATCGTGCTTTTTCTATAATAGGTTCCATAGAGCGAGAGACCAAGAAGAATCTGCACTGATATTGTATACTGCAACCCGACGATTCTTCATTTAATTTTTCTGATTTTTTGTTCAAATCCCAATTTTTTATATTCATGATGTTGACAAAAATGTTAAAATTTTTATACCTTATTGACCGCAATTGACGATTACGTTTATTCAATTATATATCAACAAAGTGTCTCCGCAGTCATATCGTTAGCCATAATAATTATTTTGCAAATCGAAATTATGCGACCGGCTTTGAATTTCAGGTGCAACATTTTCATTTTATTTTATAGGATCTATACGTATAATAGGCATGTGTATAGTATATCGGAGAGCGGGAATTACACGTGATCCAGAACCACGCTTCAAAATCATACATACATACATGTACATTGTACATACATATAGAAGCATCTGTTACGACGAAGCCAACGTAAACATTGTGTGCCTATATATATGAGTTTCATTTTGGAGATAAGGTTAGGGATTTCGTATTCCGTTACGTGTTCGTAACATACAAGCATTGGTAAATCATTGGGCGTAGACAAGACGAGGGGCACGCTTCTTCGCTAACAACGAGCACAAGCCAAGCATTATATACTCATCTCCTTTGCATTATTCAGATTCTCTATCGATAATTTGTTTTCGGTGGAAAATAATATTTCAATTCAACAAAAAATAAAAATAAAAAAAAACTCCAAAGTTAGGGTGAAAATTTTGTATGCAACTTTAATTTTCTTCATTTATTTAAATGTATTTTTATTTCGAAAATCGAATTTTCATTTTTCTCAATCGAGGGGGGAATAACTCATTGTACTAATAACATGTCAACAACCCGTGCGAAATATTGATAAATGACCGTGGTAATAACTGAAATAGTGATTTGAAAAACCAAGGAAATATAACTGAAAACAAAAATAATTTGGATTAAATGAAATAATTTGAATTATTAAAAAAATGATACGTCAGTCAAATATTCAGTTATTTCCCCCTCGTTTTCAATAATGAGAAATTCAAACTGGTTACGGTATTAGCTATAGTTTTTTGATTCGATTGCATGGAATAGTTCCGAAGAAAAGCGTAACATATATTTTCATTTTCATTTTCTTTTTTTTTTTTTTTTTTTTTCTGTAAAATGTTACGTTGGTATAATTTGATTTGAAATAATGATAATCGGTATCGAGTTGCGCGTGTTTTCGCTGTTGGAATTTCGTGACGTATGTATACATATAATATACGCGAGAGAGTATAACGACGATATCCTAAACAGCGGAGCGATAGGATTAGGTTATAGCGGTAGCAGGCTGTCGAGTGTTCCAGCCAAGGTTAAAAATCCACTTATATTGTCGTCGTGGGGTCCGCACGTTGCGCATTCATCACTCGCGATTGTCGTCCGTGTAGCTCCTGACGATCACGATCATGCGGTGACGATGAGTGGAAATTAAAATTCGGAAGATTCACCGCGAGATCTTATAAAAGCCCCCGTCCCGCTACATCTTGCGTAAGTATGTACCTATATTAGATTTCCCGAAAGCAACTTAAGAGGAAAGTCCGCGTAAGATTTGAAACGTAACGCTTTTCCGTATTGATGTGTGTCAAATCGCGCCGACGGCGCGTGTAGTAAAAGAAAAAAAGAACACCGAAAAAGAGAGAGAGAGAGAGAGAGAGAAAGGAAAAAAATAGAATATGAGGTAAAGAAGAAGGAAAAAAAAAAGAAAAATCAAGGGCAAGGCAATAATATTTTCATAGAAAGTGTCTTGTTTTTTTCGAGAAACGTGTCCGCGTGGCTGTCGTTTTATTGACGACTCGGTGTACATACCGCCTTGGAATTTCATATTCAAAAATGGAAAAGAAGAAGAAGAAAAAAACGCGAGACAGAGAGAGAGAGAAAGAGAAAGAGAAGGGGGGAGGAAATAAAATGAAAATAAAAAGTAAAAATATAGTCCAGTTGTTCGATCTCCGATTAGTTTCTTTAACCCCGCACGGACAGACAGCTGATGATAGACAAACGCCGGGAATAGCTAGCTAGCTAGCTAGCTAGCTAGCTGGCTGGCTGGCTGGCTGGCTAGCGCACAAGCTTGAAGTCAGTCAGTCAGCCAAACCAGCCAGCAGCAAAGCCAGCCAGTGAGCCAGCTGAGTGGCGCCAGCCGTCAGCTGTGCGTGACTCACTAGCCTCGTCCGTCGCGTCGGGTGTAGGGTAGCGTCGATTCACGTCCGTTCGTTCGTTCGTTCTCCTAGCTCTCGCGGTTTTATTCCTCGATGTATTTTCACTTTTTTTTTTTTTTTTTTTCTCCTTCTGCCGATACATACCTACCTACTACTTATACTCTGCAGCCACCGAGCGAGGCTCTATTCTAATCGTCCGCGTCGCGTCGTCTCTCGGTCGTTCACGTTCCGACCACTACACGAGTCTCGAGTATATATATATATGTATAGCTCGTTTGAAAAATCAAGACGAGTTAGCCGCGCTGTCGTCGATTAGCGAAGCGATGGAAAAAAAACAACAACAAAAATGGAATAAATAAACACTACTAGAAAAGAAAGGAAAGAAAAACAAAGAAAAAAGAATCGCGTTCCATGTATGTATACGTATGCGCGATAACCTCACTCGTTTTTCTATACCTATACATACGACCAGCTGTTTATATACTCGGTATGTATGTATGAGTATATATGAGTATGTTCGTATTATACCGTCACGTTAGCCGATACGTTATAGATAATTATATCATGTATGTACATACACATATCGTGTATATATCTGTATAGTTATTTAACATATAATTGACTTAAGCTGTAATCTGTACATATTTGTACATGTTTTATTGCAAACATCGCGTATATATATATACGGTGCATAATTATATGTATAATATGTACATCGTTCATCGAGACATATCTTGTTCACATCATCTTTTTCTTTTTCTTTCTCTCTCCTTCTTCTTCTTCTTTTTTGATATAAAATATATCATTCCCGCTATTCACTTTCTTCGTCATTATATTTTCTATTCCATTTCACCTGTAGTATTCTGTACCTATATAATAATTTGTACAGCCGTATCTATGCCAGTCAAATATTACATTTTTTCGCTTCACCTCACTCTCTTTTTCTCTCTTTCGTTCTCTTTCTTGTTATATTTTATTCACCTTTCCGTTACTTGACTTATTACCTAGGTACCTACCTCATATATTTTTGCCCAACAAAGTGGGATGGGTTTCAATAAAATTTCTATCTATCTATCCATCCATCTATCTCTCTCGGGTTCTGTCTTATATAGACAGCCGTCTAAGTCTGTGATGTCGTCTTACGATCGTGAGTTCTGAGATCAAGGAAGGAGAAATGGTAAATGGTAAAGGGTAAAGGGCGAAAGGAGGGGTTCCGAGACACACTCTCGGTAGCCGCGATAGATCTAATTACAACAGGGTTATATTTACACTCGCTACGCAGTACGCAGTGGCCGCGATGGGGCGACTCGGAAGGGAGGAACGTTGGGGGGGAGAAGAGGTGAAACACTCACGCGCCAATACACGTTCCCTCGGCAAAGGGGAATCTAGGCGACCCACTTCTCTATATATTCTCCATTCTCCGTTCCATACTCTGCAGTACCATGTTCGTCTCTCTTTCTCTCTCTCTCTCGCTCGCCATCGCGCGTATTCTCTCATCTCGTTCTCTTCGCCGATCCTCCATACGTCGTCGTCGTCGTCGTCGTCGTTGGCGGTAGTGGAAATTTGCTGGGTGGGTCGGTGAAGGGAAGGGAACGGCGGGGGTGGAGAGGGGGGGGGGGGGGGGGGAGAAGGTATAGAACCGAGTGCCTGGCTGGTTGGTTGGTTGGTTGGTTGGTTCGAGTGACGTCAGAATGCCGACACACCAGCTGATAATACGCGACGGACGCGAATTCCACGTGTACCAACGTCCGTCCTTGAACCTTTCCGGACCTTGGCAGACCGGAAGTTAAATCGTCATAGTATACATATAGTAGTAGGGATAGAAGAAGGGCCGATGACCCGTTCTATAATGAATATACCAACATTTCATTATCGTAATTTTTGTACGTGATCAGAAATATATTTTTGTCTGTTGAACGTTTTTCTGTTTTATTTGTTTATTTATTTATTTTGTTTTATTCATCAGTGATGGATTTTTATGTTTTTTTTTTAATCTTTTGTTTTTCGTCAAAGTTGAATAATATTGAATATTGAGTTGAATTATTGTTGTATGATTTGGAAGTAAAAGTTTGAACGAGGGTATCACGATCACATAATAACTACATTCATAATTTATATTATGATTATTACTGTTATCATTGTTGTTATTATTGCTAGCAGTTTTTTTGAAATAAGACCGAGAGTCGGATTCCCGACAATAATGTGCTGCTAGTCTCGAGTTTTCGTATCTCTAAAAATCATTTATTGATATAAAAATAACGCAACATGGTTACATCGAGTAGATATATATATAAACAATGACTTGACGCTCGTGTTAGCACTCACCTCCACGTTTTTACACCGAAATTCGTGCCGAGAGTTATGCGACTCATCTATAACCTATACCTATAATGCTGAACTAAAATAAATGACCCAGACAAAAAAAAAAAAAAAAAAAAAACAATTGAATACATCGTGTCGCAGAATAATGATTTATATGAATGATTTTGAAAAACTTATCGCTACCCCATGAAATCGGAAATCTTTAAATAATCTGAATTAATTGTCATCATCTGTCGTTGCATCCGGCCAATTATGGTGACGGTGGACGGCGTATAGATGCGAAAAAACAACGTATATATGTAGATAATATAATATAGTAACAACTTTGGTTTGCTCTCGCTGGTTCTTCTTGCCCATGGATGATGATGCTTTGGTTATCGCCGCCACGTGTGGAACGAGCGTGTTCCGCAGAGCACCGACGAAGGTCACGGCCCCGGCCGATGACTCACCACGTATCTCGGCCCCATTGGTCGACCGGGCGCGTTTATTTCGGCTACGCCGAAACGTATTCGCGAATCAAAGAATTGACCGGAATCTTCATTTTTATTTTCTTCAGTTTTTTTTTTTTTTTTTTTTTTTGTTTACGTCTTTTTATTTTTCCAATTTCGATTTCTTATTTTCATCTTTGAACGACTTGTAAATTTCTGGATTTGTCACACTGTGCATGTATAATGAACTGTACGAAAATTCATCATTCATGAATTTGAACAAATATATAATGTGAACGTGTCATAATTTGTGTTTTAATTATTAGTTTCTTTTTTATTCAAGTTTTTTTTTCCCCACATCGGATACTTGACGCATGTATATATATATATATTTTTTTTTTTTTTTTTCTCTCGATTGGGCACTATAGGATGAATCTCATTTTCTTTAAATTATTCATTAATAGGCAGAGTTTTTATTGGCGTATAATTAGCTGGAAAATTTGGATCCTTTGAGCAGTACCATCTGCGTTCACGAGATTCTTACGGCTTGGTATATAAGAACGTTAGTCGCGATATTCCAGATTTTATTGCCGATTGGTTTCTTTCAGACTATCGTAATAAATGAATAGAAAAATAGAATGAATTGGACAATGAAAAATAAACCAAACAGAATAAATAAAGAATAAAAAAAACCAAGAGTTCTGTGACGATATAACAACAAAATAAAATTGTCCTTTTGTTTTTAATTTTTATCGATGATGATGCAATAATTTGACTCTCCGCGAAGTGATGACTTTTTTTTTTAATCAACCTTGAGGAAATATATATCTTGGACTTTGAATGTTTGTTCGATCGGCTTAACGAATTATTCTTATTGTTGCGATAATATAGAGCAATTCATACTTTTCCTCATTTACGTGGCATCAAACTCGTGGGACGAAGTTTATTTTTCTCCGTAACAATAATATATTATGCATTGCAAGTAATAACCACACGATTCAATAAAATCTTCTTCAAATCTACAAAGCAGCACGCACAATTTGTTTCTTAGAAAATTAATTTTTATTAATCTTGAAAATATAATAATAGCGCTAATTTATATTTATTGCTAGTATAAATAAGTTGCCGTTAACACGTTAAAACTAACTACTTGTTAAAATCTATAAAGTTGTAGTAAAATGGTATAATTTATTACCATCTCGAGAAAAAGAAAGAGAAAAAGAAAACTCTCAAGATATGGCTTAGTTCGTTCTCAATATATGAATTTCATTTTGTTTTCATTTTCATTTCTTGGCACAATCGTCACAGTCATGTACAATTGTTTCGATATTATTTGTTCTTTCTGTTTTTCATTTTTTACATTTTAGACTTATTTTCGTCGTTGTCCTTTTGAATAAAAAATAAATACGAAGTATAAAATAATACTACAAAATAGACCAACAGAGTTCCAAACGACATATAATATTCGCTATCAAACAGTCGGCCTTCTCTTGATGTTTTATTCTCCTTGCTCTCAGAGTGCGAAGTCGATCTCTTTCCCCGCAGCGGTTACATGGGATTGTTCGTAATTTTAATTCGATATTAGGCACTATTACCTACTATTGCCGTGTTCTCGTTCGATTTGGTCGAGTAGAGACAAGCCAAGAATTACCACCTTGTGCCAATAGCACTGGCATAAGCATTATAAGCAACAGCAATATATAGCAACAGACGAACGAACTCGAACGGCGTGGGAATATTTCTCTGTATACGTTGGTAGGTATATAATATACGTTGCGCGATATTCGTTCGCTCTCAAGATCCGGTTAAATCGGGGCTACTTCCTTTATTATTATTAATTTTTTTTTTCTTCTTTTTCTCTCTCTGTCTCTTTTTCTTCTAAGTCTCTGTTTCTATTCAACGGTATATTATGTTATGTTATCGTCGTTCATTTTGCTACGCGGTTAGGTTAGGTAGGCGCAGGTAGGTATATACTGCGTCGTCACATGATAGCCAATACGTTTGGCTGGTGCGCAAATTGTCGCGTGCAATTTGTATCTATGAGATCGGAGAGGTCGCCGGCTATTGTAAATCGTCATAGCCTCATGGTACCCCAAGGTCGTATATCAAAACTATGCAGCATAGCCAGCTGTTAGTTCGTTAATCGTATAAGTATTCCCCCCCCCCCCCCCCCCCCCCCTTGGTAGTACCAATTGATGTTAGTCAATTTTTCATGAGAATTATTATAATTATTACTCGATCGTATATGACTACATGGGCGAAATCTAGTCAGAATGAAAAAAGATCAAAACAAAAAATGATGTAGAAATCTGGGCGGAGATTGAAATTCCGTTCCAAATTTATTTGAGACGCAGTACTGAGTTTCTAGAAACGTGAGAGTTCAGAATAGGCGAATTCTAAAAAATTAAAATGTAGGGAGTTTAAAGATCCGAAAGATGAAAACTCAGAAAGTCCAAAAATTCGCGAATTTAAGGGAAGCTCGTTACAAAGTATCCCCGGAAAATTCGGAGTTTTGGCCTTTCGGATCATCAGCTTTCGGAATTTTGAACTTCCGGTGTTTTTCGATTCGAAATTTCTCGAATTGGCTTCGTAGACTTACGGCGAAATAATCTGTCGAAAAACTGTGAGTTCGCAAGTATCAAAATTCGAAATTTTGACCTTTTTAAAAGCCTTTGGAATTCGGAATTTCAATCCCGTCCCTATACAAACCCATCCAAATATCGCAGAAATGAAGAAATTCAAATTCAAATTAGAACATGCTCATTGTTTGAAAGAAAAAAACGAGAGACAAAATGTTTTTCGCTATATCGATAGCTAAGGTGCTGAACATGGATCCGTTTGGCATTCTACCGTACATGTTTTGAAATTTTATGCACGCACGTAGGTACCTATACATTATACCGTCAAGTGTGTAAGAGTAGGTACAGCTAGTTCTAGTCGTGATCTTGACTTTGAAAGGTTTAATTTATCGCCTATAAACTACGAAGAGATATAATATGTAACGTATCTCTACAGCGAGGTGTAAAAACGTGCGTGGGTTGGTCGAGGGAGTTAATATACGTTGTTTAATTTACTATCAAAATTTCATGCGGTTATAATCGTATAAGACGTGTATCTTCATTCTTGGATTTTCAATGGACAATTGACAAATTTACAAGATTTTATAACGAGTTTCTTTTTTCCAATCAATTTATCAATTGGAATCGATGCAAAGGAATATAAATTAGGAAATAAAAATGAATGAAAACTAATGGCTAAACTTTTATGGCTTTTGGAATTGGAAAGAAAAAAGGGTGGAATCGACAAACACAAGTAACAAATCCCTAAACGGACGTGTCGTTGCGGAAACGAACGAAACTCGATAATATTATAGTAAAATATTTCGGTACGATAGAGAAGAGTTGGAAATAAACGGAAGCCAACGGGTATTCCAATTTCCTTAAAAGCTAGCTACTTCCACGTGTCTCCCACACGTCCGTCTATCCGTGTCTCGCTATATCAATCCGTGGATCAATTTCTTCACGAGTCCTTTGACTCCTGCAGACCCGAGCACGAACTCGAGCTTCTTTTTCTAATCCTTTATCTCCCCTCCGCGTGTGGCGCCAGCGGTTTTTTTTTTCTGTGATTTTGTTTGAAAACTGCTTCATTTTTTAATTTTTCTGGAAAATATTTACCAGTTTACGCAGAGGCGGTGATAAGAAATTAATACATAATATGGATAAGAAACTTCGTTCCACGCGTTTCATGTGTTCTGGTTGCCACTCAAGTGGCCAGTATTTCATTTTATCTCGTTTAATCTTGAAGCGTTTTTCATCCGTTGTAGCTGGTTTCCGGTGGAAATTGTAACTTCCGATTTTGCGGTTTCGGAATAAGATATTAACTGCGATTAGAATTTTCCTCAAACAATATATGTATACCATAGTGTGATGCGGTTATGAACGATTCTCGTATACGTACAAAGACGAAACAACGAGCTTTCAACACGCGAGCCTATCAAAAGACCTTAAGAAATTTCGTCCTTTTATCAAACTTGGGGAATTCTTATAGATGGCTGAAAGATATTAACGAACAATTAATTAATTATTTCAATTAATAATTCAATCAGACGACGTCGCTGCTGCAGGTTGTAAAGCGATCGGAAAAATCAGTCGCGCATTTTTTCGTTGACCAATAAAATTTTTCTGAAAACAAAACGCGATGACAATAAAGTTGGTATAACTTACTGGCGTACGAGGTAGACTGACCGCATGATACTTGTACAGACCTACAAACAGATTGGAATTCGCGGGGCGATATTCCTGGCTTATACTGTATAATGTACATATATGTTTAAATGTGAACTCGCAGTGCCTCGGGGGGGAAATGGTAATAACTCAATAAGAGACAATGAATGACCGTAGAGAAATGTCTATAAATATTTCTAAGCTTTACATAAGTCTGGATATGCAGGCAGGTTGGTTAGCTTATTCTCTCGCATTCTTGCGCTATTCTAAGAAAGTATATAAAGCCGTCTTGCGTATACTTATAACACGCTTGGAATACCATTCCCACAATTTTGCACGACATATTTATATATCACTTATTCTTCGAACCAATTGATCATGACTGTATGCAAATCGCTCTCTGTCTCTCTCTTTCTCTCTCTCTCTTTCTCTTACAAATATTGAGTCATGATTGGAATCTGACTATGATCGTTGGACCTTGCGGTGATTCAACGACGAATCGTTCATTAGTCGTTTAATATTTTCGATTTTTTCGTTTTACGATACGAGTAATAATTGTTCACAATTTGTTCATATTCAATGGGGATTCAGTATAGTCACAACTGAAAAACTGCAATATATGTATTCCAAAATCAATTTGTTACTTTTGTAGAATTCATTTTGCGTTTTGCATCCCGTTTCAAAACACCATGGCCGCACAAACCTTTAGGCACTGCGTGCGTTGGTGTTCGATGATATTTTCTCGAGGCGAATGATTTTTTGGAAGACGTTTTGTCATGAATTGAGCACGAGAAATTTAATTGAAAAAATTGAAGTCGTCGTCGATTTTCCGAAAATTGAACCTCTCTTCTTCATACTTGATTCTATCCTAATGAATTGTCCCGAAAATTTTGACTTTTGGAATTCGGAAATTCAATCTCGCCCCCTAAAATGAGGCGAATATAGGAAGATCAACTCTGCTGGAGTAATAAATTAATTTTGAATCTCAATAAGAATAGAGAAACAAAGAAAACTAAATGATGAAATGTGTTAATCTCTCGTATATTTGATTCTTCAAGCAATTCACGGATGGTTTTGGTTTATTTTATTTTTTTCAACTCTTTCTTTATGGAATGTTGATATACGGCGATTTATGTTTCAGTAGTAGCGAGGGCGCGGACGAGGGTTCCGTGGCCACGAACGTGGTTGTCGGTGAACACCCTGACCTTCAGGAGTCTAACGACGGACAAAGTATCAATCTAAACGGCCACAACAACAACGGGGTCGTTGGGCGAGGTACGCCAAGAAGCCACATGGAGCAAGAGAAGAGAATGAGGCGTGAAATCGCCAACAGCAACGAACGGAGACGGATGCAGAGTATCAATGCCGGTTTTCAGTCACTCAGGACGCTTCTTCCCCATCACGAAGGCGAAAAACTCTCAAAGGTAAGAGAAAAAAAAATCATCTTATAAAAAATAAAAAATAAACACTCAACCTTTCAGAATTCACTCGTAATCATTTATTAATCAACATTCTTCTGGATTTCTTCGATAAATTTCCTGCATTCGCGCAGACGAAAGTAGCGATGATAAGATATTTAATAGCCACGCTGTTTCGTCGAGTTGCCTGCAGACTGACAATGAGATCATTAGTTGATTAGCAAAAATTCTGCAGTCTATTGCTCGTTTACATTTAATGACTACATTTATACGAACTTGAATAATTACTGCAGCTGTGGTTGGGAGTTGACGGGAAAGAAACTTTCTTTTTGCGGTCTAGTGAGTAGGTCTAGACAAACAATTTTAGCGATTGCATATATTTTCTTTATATATATATATATATATGTAGGTATGTACACGTATACATATTGAATACCGCGAGGATACGGCGGACTTAAACTTCGGTTTACATCGCATCGTTTCGCGACGATAATTAACGAAACAAATAATTATGTAGGTCAGTTACGACTCCACGCTCGCTCAAAACCCGTAATTACGAGGTTATATCAGCCAACTGCAATCTACACACGACCACCGGGCAGCCCATGTGCTCGTGTTGTATTCGCATCATGAGTATCGCGTGTGTGCGAGTATACGTAGACTTCTTCTTTAAAGTCATTTCTTGGGGAATACAACGTATATACGTTAACACATGGACACATCTATGTGTATATTGTATAGGCTAATATACTCGCATCTTCGGGTATAGGTATATATCGTGGAAAGGAGAAGCCTTCCATTTACCAATATTTGCAGCTCAGGCCAACGCCGAGTCAACCTTTTTATTTATTCCTCTTCAATTAGGCAAAGCGACGTACTGGAAAAGTGAGCTCGAGTATCAATATTACGTTACGTTACGTTACGTTACGTTATTCTTTCATTCTCATTCAATATTCCCACTCCGTTTTTGTAATGGATTTTTCATTTTTTCGGTTGAAGAAAATATTCTGAACAAAATGTGTGTTCTCAACGGATTTTATAGGAATTCAGTTTAGAATTTATATATAATATAAACCTGTGCGAAAGTCATGAAAAGTAAACCTGTTCAACTTTATTTTTTATTGAAAAAAAAAATACTGTGTGGGATTCAAAATATGGAAAAATCCAAAATTTCGAATTACTAAAAGTGGGAATCTTGAAATACCTATACCGTTTGGTCTGAATATGAAAGGACTACATTGAAGAAAAGCTTTGTTGGAGCAGTGCTGAAAAAATTACCTAATTTTTTCCTGTCGCTATTCTAGTATTCGTATTTTTTTTTTTCAATTTGAAATATTGGCCTATTGATTCTATTGATTCTATTCTATATTTGTGTATAGAATAACTTATTGGTCACACTGGGTAAAAATTTACTCAGCCAAGTTCCAAATTGTTGCTGTGTGAAAACTATCAGCCCGATCGGGATGAAAAAAATACTGAAAATACTTTGAACATTCTAAAACATGTGTGAAAAGTTGTTATGTCAAAATTCCAATCAAAACGTGTTTAAAAAGAAAAAAAAATCGTGAATAGGTAAGTTTGTCAAAAAATACACCTTTTCACTAAAAAAAAATGATAAATTTTGGAATTTTCAATATTTTCAAGACATATTTTGACTGGAATACTCATATAACGCTGGTTAAATATATACGAAAATGATCTTTGGAATAATATTGAATATGAAGATAATAATTTCGGCGTGTATAATACATATTTGAGAAATTGGTAAAAGCAAATATACGTACTCGATATCATACATATACCTATCATATAGTATATGCATTTAGTTGTTTGAACAAGCGGGGGGGAAAAAAGGCCCGCGGGCGGTAACAATAAGTGAAGTGAAGTGAAGTGAAGTGAAGTGAAGTCGAGTCGAGTCGACGTCATCGGTTATGCAATGTACATACATACGTACGTATATAGATAGATACATACATATTACATATATATTGTAGTCTTGTAAAGCGAGTGGTGTGACGTCTTCTTCGGGGGCCTCGCGTCGAAGAGAGGCTCGACTCGACTCGACTCGACTCAACTCGACTCGACTCGACTCGACTCAACTCGACTCGGCTCTCTACTCCTCCTCGAGTAGTAGGTATATAGGATAGACGACAATGGATTTCATTCACATCGAGCTCCCTCAATGAACGCAGACGGAATCTTAATCGCTTTATATTCGACGCGTATACGCTACCAAAGGGTCACGTGACCACGCGATCTAAGAAACTATATACGCGCTCGTACGATTATAATGTCGAAGACTCCGCCAACGACCACCACCGCGACTCGCGACTCAAATTATATCTACATACGCTATACTATCTAATAAACTCCGCCTCATCCTATTCTCCGATGTTCATATTCAATGTTAGTTTTTTTTTTTTTTTTTTTTTAAATTTCTTTGTCTTTTTCTTCAATTTTTTTTCTTTCGAAGAACCGATATACGTTCCAAGAGATTCTTTTTTTTCTTTTTTCTTGAAAGAGGAAAACGAGTTTTCCTTCCACAACAGTTCAGTAGGTATAGAGACTTTTGAAACAAAATTAGTAAAAAGACAAGATTTTTATAAGAAATCCTCTCTCGCGATTGAAAACAGTCAAAATAAAATCCCAGGTCGTTGGCTGTTAGATACTTGATTTTATTTCTCAGAATTGAAAAAAAATTTTTGTCGTACCAACAACTACAGCTTTCGAGCTAGTTCAAGTTCTGATTTAAGTAGGATTAATAAAAAATAAAAAATAAAAAACAACAAGGCGAAAAAACATGTAAATTCTGACATGATCTTCAACGATTCGCTCACTGCCGAATAATTATGAACGAGTCAATTCTAAATATGATGTATTTTTTTTTGTTTATTTTTTAAATATTTTTCCGAAATCTTTCGTCTTAGACAATTTCTTTGACGCGCGTACGAGATATAATACCTCGTGGTAATGTGTAAGCGAGTTCAATGACACTCGAGAAGAATCCGTACATCCGAGTGTAATAAATAATAATGAATGGAATTAATTTAAAGCCTATACATATCTGTATTTTCTGAAGCTTCGCAGTCATTATATGTACTATACTATTACGTAGGAGAATATATGTCGTCGTTGTTTCATCTCCTCTATTTTTTTTTATTTACTGAATATATTAAAAATACACGAAGCAGATATATCATTATACCTATATTTCTGTCTACGTACATAACTAGGTACGCACGGTACACGTAGGTAGGTATAGTTATATAGAGCTGCTCGTGTGACAAGGACTAACTAACTACACGCTAAATATCCTGGTGACAAATGTGTAAAAAGAAATTGAAAAAATCAAAAATAAATAAAAGTAGAAAAAGCTGCGTTGTATAAACCGTAAGTTATTGCCGTACCTATATGTATATATCTACCGACCTTTTTTCAATTCGTTATTATTTCCTCCTTTATCACGTGCGTTGCTTGTGTTTCTATCTACGTGTAAATATATGTATGTGTATATTTTTGTGTATAACTACATGTGCGAAAACGAGTATATATATTCCGCGCATTCCCGCGAGATATATGTCGCCTAAGACTTTAAACCTCCCTCTCTTCTTTTTTTTTTTTTTACCGTCGCAGTTAATTTACACCGTGTTTTTTTTTTTTTTTTTGGTTTTTTACATTTATTTTCTTTCATCCTCCTTAATCGCGTTATTAATTATATTAGCTGTGGAGTTGTAACTCCGTAAGGCAGTATAAGGTTCTATATATCGGCGTCGAGAGCGCGAACTTTTCGAGGAGATTAATTCGAGTATTTTTCTTTAAACATACTTTTGCCGTATCGTGTCGCGGTCCAAGAGCTCGAGCTTAATTATTTTGACGATAAATTTCATGTCCATAGGTCAATTTCTGCTCAATTTAAATATCATCAATTAAAACGATAGAGATTAAGAAAAAAAAAAAAAAAAACAACATCAATCGTTTCTTTCGATATACACATGTTATTCTCTTTCTCTCCCTTTCTCTCCGTTTCTCTTTCGTATTTCTTACGTAATAATTTCATACTCATACCATTCAGTTTGTTTTTGCTACATTTGATAATTGGCAAGCTTCTGAATAGGGCCAAGGAGGATGGAAAAAAATTTGTCAAGCCAATTTTTTTAGAGGCTCAAATAACGTTCTTGCCAAATTTACGCCAAATTGCTATTCAGCCTGTTCTTGTTTTAGTAATTGTTTTTTGTTTTTTTTTTCTATTTTCGTCAATCCTTTTTTTTCGTGTAAACGGAAACACGAAGTGCAGCTGTCCGCGAATCTCGACTCATATGAACGTTCCCTATCGGAGAAAAAGAACGAAGCTTTTGACTTTTTGATTTTGCTTTCTTTTTTCTGGTTTTTTTTCTTCTTTCTTTTTTAAACGTTTCAAAGTTTGCCCGTTGCTGCTCGCCCAACGCCGGGAGAGAGAGATTAATTGTGGCGATTTAAATCTACCCCTAGGGCTCGCGCGCGGTCTTCCGGTGAATAATGTCATTTGTCTTGCACTTTTTCACCGAAGAAAATCTCGACTCGAATCTTAACGAGGCTAGTTGCGTAACGTACTTTTTCAAAGCCCTCTTCATCCGTAAGAACGTAAAGTTGAGTAAAGGAAATGAACGAAAAAAAAAACAAAAAAAAAAAAAACAAAAAAAAAAAACATTCCAACGTATTTAAACAAGCCGCAGGAGTTTAATTTCAATGAGAAAGTAACGCATTTTACATTAATAGCTACACATATACGTTTCTGGACTTTTGCTTTTATAAAATATTTTTACACGCCTAAATACTGTTTTGTACTTTTACAAATTGATAAATTGCAAAATGGAGGATAAAAGAGCGAGAGTTTCAAATTTGCGTACCAGTGTTTTTTTTTTTTTTTTTTTTTATCCTTGTTTGAAATATATGCGAATATATAACGGTAATTTGAAATGACACCATCATGATGATAATAACAGTATCCGTAACAGAGGTGAATAATGATTGAAAAAAATAAAAATGAAAATAAAATGTCAACGCGAAAGAAGAGTTGGGAAATTCGAGATGGTTTTGCAAAAATGTGGCGATATCGATTCCATGTGGGGGGCCTCGATTAATCGGCTCTAACCCTTCCTGTCGTCAGTTAAACCTTGAAAAGGCTTCCTTTTAATTAGCAGTATCCCACTCAATGGCGACACTCATCGCATCGGTGACTGAAAAGTGCAAAACTCCCTTTTTTTTTTCTCTCTTTTTTCATTTCTAATTATCCAATATCACACGAAACCGTATCAACCACTTCGGATTATCCATTACATTCGACTTTCCCATCGCCTGCAGTCGTATATCCGATTACATTTTTCACATGATTCGAATTCAATGTAAAATCAAGAAAAGTAAGAAAAAATGCGGTTTTTTTCAGCTTGAATGATAGATTTTTGAAAGTTTTGCTCATTTTTGAAAAGAAATGATTCCCGCCACGTGGTTATTCGCCGGTTTCATTCGTCGAGGACTTTCTCAGGCTTTCGCCAAGTTGGTGTATAAAATTTGTACCTACTGCGTGCGCCCACGCACACGTAGACGCAAGGCCACACGCGTGCGTAGCCGCAGACACCTCGACCCATTTCGTACCCGTCAGCCAGACAGAAATAAAAATAAACCAGGCAAGCAGGCAGGCAGGCAGGCAGGCCTTTCCCTCCATGAACCTTCTTCTCGACGATCTTTTTTCCTTCTCTATCCTTTTTCCTACCTCCTTTCTTCTCTCGATGTGCAACGGGCTCTCTGTACTTATTTAAATGCCTTCTTTCTTTATTTTTTGCAACGTGCAATCTATACGTCAGCGGCTCTCACTCCGTAGAAACTTACATTCAGTTTCGATTCATTGTTTGTATAGGAAATGATTTTTTCAAAAATCTATATCCTCTCCGTCACGTTATTTTTTTCAATATGGTGTATCCGAAACTGAAATCTGAAGTTCTATCATTTCTTTCCACCTGCGAACTAACTCAGGATGTCTTCAGGTCCTGGAAATCTTGAAAATTCTGGAAATATCCTGGGATCTTTCAATGCCTTGAAATCCTGGAAATAGCCCGGAATTTTTTTCTCGAAATCCTTGATTTTTTTCCAATTCAAGAATATTTCCTTTTTTCTTCACAGTATATTGACTTCTTTAATTAATATCGGCATTGTATATATATAATACTAGTTGAAATAGCAATCTAATCATATCATGCAATACGTGATCTACTAATAGGTAGAATATCGAATCATTTGTCTGAATTTGATGAAAAAATACTTCGACTTCCTCAAAATTTGATAGTTACATTGTGGCATACTCTTAAGTATAGTCTTGAATTTTCATAAAATATTCCTGATGGAAATTAATCCTGAAAAAGGCCTGGAATTTGGAAACCAGAACTCTGTAGACACTCTGTAACTCCACTCGAAATATGTTCCAGATGAAAGTTGCAGTGTAAAACGAGAGGAACACTTTATGTTCTATACTTTTTTCTCATATCTCCACTCTGGACTCTCTAATAATGGCTTTTCTCGTCATCTGATCATGGTAAAAGGGTCGTAAAGTCGTAGTTTTTTCTTTCTTTTTATTCTCCATTTTATTGTCTCCTATCAGAGTTAAATTTGTTTAGGCTATTAGCCAGGACCACGTAGCTCTGACTACGTTTAGATAGTATAATGAAATTCACGCGACTACTTCCATGTCGGGAATTTAATAAAGTGCAGCTTGCACAACGTTACAAAGAAGAAGAAAAAAAAAAAAAAAGAATTAAAATTCCTTTAGTCTCGCTTCCCATTTTTTTGTCCAACTTCTTCTCGTTGCAATTCGCAACGATTTGTATTTAATTGAATAAGGCGAGAGATTTTGTGCATGAAAAGTGAGAAATAGTCGAGTTTCCTGCATACATATGCTCATAATCGGAGTATGCATTGAAATGTACAGACTAGGGGTAATTTCGAGTTCAACTGGCCGTTCGCTTCTCTTCTGGCTTAATTATCTTGCATTTCTCGTAGCTCTTTATATACTATTTAATTAACGAGATGAGTAGACGCGGATTTGACGCTCGAGACACTCAGCGTCGTGTTAAGTAGTCACTTTAAACTCAAACTACAACACGAGTTATACCGGCTCTCGGAGTGCACCCAACTCTAGAAACTACAGCCAACGTCTCCTTATACTTAACCTGGAGAACAACTTCCAAGACTTTGAATAAACACGGATTTAATTCGATTTATTTTTACCAGGCTAATTAAACATCAGCCACTTAACACCTTCGCTCAAATAATAATCTTTCGAGCTAACGAAATCTCATCTTATACCTACAAACCTTATGCACAGTTAGCGTCGACCTCGCAGTGTCTTGTGTAGTTGTGTCTACCATTTTTGCACATTTCGTTATAACGTAATTTTGGTTTTTCTGAACGAATTGAGGGAACATTTGCACCGTGATAACGAATTTTCATGCCTGTATAGGGATTATTTTTTATCATTAGTGAAAACTGTCGTAATTATAATTGTAAAGGTGAAAAGCACCTGAACGGTATGAAGCTATGCCATTTATGTGAGATTTGCTGTGCAATTCTGAACCTTTAGGATGAAAGTCTGCAAAAATCTGCCTTTAAGTTTCGGAAAACAATAAGTTTTTCGTCTTTACTGAATCCGAAATAGGAATTCAGAGTAGGTACAAGCTAAAAGCTTGATAAAAAAAAAATTAACTAATGAAAATTCATTTGGCTAACAATAAAATGGAATTTGAGGTCGACTTTCGGAACGGGTTCATTCTCGTCGACCGTCCAATTGATATTTATGACCAGGGAAGCGAGAGATTTCGCAGATGTTCGCAATACACGTCGGTGGATTGTATATATATACCTGCTAAAGAAGAAATTGCGGATGATATAGATGAGGATTTGCGTGTATGCATAATGCATATATATAGGTATTTGTGTTTCGATCCCGAGAAAATTGCGTGTTTTGAGATTTTCTTTAAGCAACATCTCAACATGGCCTGGTCCTGACGAAGGGATGATCCATCCCTGAGGATATAACTGCGACAATTGCGGTTCTGTCTCATTTATAATTTTTATATGTATGAAATCATGTGCAGATTTGGGAGACCCTTTTCCGTATTGTATGTATATGCGCGGCTTATATCATTTTAATAATCCGATCACAATCAGAGTCCTTCGGGTCTTTTGAATCAGAAGGAAACGATTTGGCGGTAGGGAATATACATACGTCGTATCTATAGTTTTTGATGCATCAGCTGATCTTCGTATTCTCCGGAATATCTTCCTCTTCCTTTTTTTCGATAATTCCTTGCTCCTCAGAAAAACGAACAAGAAAAAAACCTTCGATCCATCGCAGGATTATAGTCAGCGTATTAAGATTCTCAGGATTTTGAAAGAATCTTCCAAAACTTCGGAAATTTGTCTGAAAATTCTATGATAATGAAACTTTCCTAATTACATAATATGGTCAAAGTGACTCCAGCCATTTTTGGATGACTGCATACGTTCCAATTCAGTTTAAAAAAATCATTGATCATACAAAGGCCCGCCATTCTTCTACAAAAAGTCATCGTTAGTTCATTTTCTTATTTTTTTTTCGATGAAATTTACGGGTCATAGTCTCGAGATATGATACTTTCAGGTAAAGAGCAATATATGTCCAATTATGAATTGGGGTTGTTTTGAGCCCAGATGACGTGGGGAAAAAGGGTCATGGTAAATTCCGGTGACTCATAGAAGAATTAAAAAAAAAGTACCTAACGTGAAATCGATGTAATCAATCAGAGTCTATAAAACCGATTCTATAAATTGCTGCGATACTATAATTGGAATATAAATGGCATTGATTGATCAGAAATTACGGATGCTTTTTATACACATACTGCAGTATGTATTTATGTACCTCACTGGGCTTTGGCAAAAAGCACTAATTGTCAGTGGCGACGGGACGGTCTGACCTGAATGGATATGGATGCGGATAATGGAAACTCAAGATTTCCATGAACTCTTGACTGACTGACTGACTGACTAACTGACTAACTGACTGAGCAGCGTACTCGCGAAGCTGCAGCGAGCTCTCTGATCGTGGAGCTGGGCTGAGTTGGAAGTTGGGAGAGTTGGGAGAGTTGGGAGTTGGGAGCGTAAGGCGACAAGGACGGCGGGAAGACTGCAGACGTCACGTGACTATAACTCGCGGTTCATGCATACGTAGTAAACGCGTCCAGCCACGCCAAGCCACGCCACGCCAAGCCACGACGTTCCACCAGACAGTCACACGGTGTTGTGTGATGCATACGTATGAATATGGATATGTGCACTCGGTAGACGTATGCATGTATGTACCTACTCTTCGTTGATGTATTTTCGAGGGGTTACACATGTGTTCATTCCTCTTCTGCTGCCCCCCGTTCAAGTAGTTGTAGGTAGTAGTAGTAGGTCTCCATTCCGATACCAACGGGCGAGAGGAGATCTCTTTCTCTTTATCTCTTTCTCTTTCGACAACCAGCCCGACGTTGCATCTGGGTCCATCTTCCGTTTCATCCTCTTCATCTCTTTTCTCTTTCCTCTTTCCTCGTGACTCTTGACTCTTCGCTCCTTTACCTTGTACATACATATACCTACTCTCTTCGGCTGCAGCGAACAGACAGACAGCTGCATTCAGCTTCAGCTTCAGCTTGTGATAGAGAAATGGAGGAGAGATATTGCCGAGGATGAAAACTTAACGTGTCGTTGAAGAGAGGAGGAGATGAGGAGAAGTCTTTCGTTCACTCCATGCCATACGGGATATGACACGGACACGACGATGTCAATGTCTCTGAATGAAACTACGAGTAGGTACTACCACCAATATATACTCTGTTGGGGATTTTAACGATTTTGCACCATTTCTAACTTCTTTTTTCTATTATACATTCTGTACACTGCGATCGAAACGTTTTCCGGCAAACCAAATCACGTTTTTTCTTTCAGTTTTTGATACTTTCTTTCTCCATCATGTTGATATAGTAGGAATACGTATAGTTTTGTCTATTAGATCATATACCGTTCCGATGTACGGTATTTGAGGAACCGACGAACACGCAAGGGCGGAAATTCACTTGTGAATTTGTATTTTTCTTTTCTTATGCATAATTGAGGAGAGCAATGCAAAATGATACAATGAAGTCAGACATATACTATTGTTGGCAGTATACAAAAAATCTATATAGATAGGAAGAGAAAAAGATATCCAACTAAAATCTCGCTTTTTGATTTTTTGGACATGTAACTTTTTGCCTTCTCAATTATAGATTTTGATGATAATAGATTTTCTTGTTTCGTTGATTTTTGAATTCTGTGATTCGATCAAAGATTTCAAATTGTCGAATTGTAGTTAAAGATAACAAGAACGAAAAGTGAAATTATGAAAAAACTTGGTGAACTGTTGTACACGGGAAAATTGTGAAATAGGTGCAGAACATGTGCCTCTCTGACCTCTGCAATATTCATGACTCCCTTTATTTGTATTATCTTTCACTTTTCGTCTCTCTGACCGTCATTGTACATATATAACACAAAGTTTGACCATATACCTAAAACGAACGACTCTCTAGACATCTTTACTCCATTTTTTCACCTTTCTTTTTATCATTTTATGTAATTTTTTTTTTTTTCGGCAACTAGAGACTGTCCATGTGCCCTGTAGTCTCAACGGTGCTCGGGCTTATTTTCGTCGTTTTTTTTTTCTTCTTTCTTGGCTACTGTTTGAGGTGGCAAAAAAATAAACTGCAAAGTGTACAATTCACACTAGTGGAGGTAATTGCAGTGGTCGGTTGGACATACGGACAGACAGAGGAGGACGGTTACAACTCCCGTGTGCCACACCTAAGAAGTAGTCATTCTTACAAGAAATTTATTTATAGAACGTGACTTGTCGACACTCGACACGACACTCTTGCCACTACTTGTGTTGCTATTGCTGTTGCTGTTGCATTTTCACGAGATTCTCATTCTCTTTATGGACGTGTTTCTTCTTACCTTACCTTTATACCTACACATCTACATATAACCTATAACTACTGCAGACTGCTCATGTATGTATTGCACACGGTGCTGCGGTTTGCACAGTGCCGATTTTCATCTTCTAGACTCCAGACTCTAGAGTCTAGACTCTGGAAGTCTCACGGACTAATGAAAACTAATGAAAACTATACGTGTATACCTGGCGTATGACCGCAGATAATGATTATAAATGATTAAGGAATCATTTTTTTCATTCGCTGACTGCACGATCCGGAAATATATTCATATTCGTATTCGTATTCGTATTCGTATTCGTATTCGTATTAATACATAAATCAGTCGGTCGATAATAAACTCTCGTATGATATCAGAATGTCTGGAAAGAGAAAATGAGCGTTGAATGTAACTGAAGTTCTGATCGATCAAGCTTGATCGAATCCGAATAAAAATGGCAAATTTGAAGGATCATTTGGATCAGAAATATTCTATGCTGTAATATTTTCATTCGGTCCCCTCGATGAACCTGTACGAAGTTCAATCAACCCTTGAGGTGCTGAACCAAAGCAACGGAGAATCGCATTATTTTTATTCGTATTCGATCAAGTTTGATCGATCAAAACTTCAGTTACATAATAGCGTTGATGCTTTTTATGAACAAACCTATTCTATTCCTTGTCTCGATATTTGTTATACGGTGTTAATATACAGACGATTGCCATTAACGTTTGAGATTAGTTGAATATCGCAGTGTTGGAGTTTTATAATTATCGATCGTCCGACTTAATGTTTTTGAATAATTCTTTCGAAATCCGTCCGGCACGTGTTTTTTTCTGGTGTTTTATTTTTATGTTTTTTTTTCTTCTTTTTCTTCTTATTCGAAGAGATTTAACGTCAGCCGAGACGAGACATCGACCCCTGGATATCCTTTTACTTTCGCACGCGTGATTCGACTCGTTTCCCGCCTCCTCGTGAATCTTTTAGAATGTGAAATATACGAGATAAAGAGAGAAAGATAGAAAGAGGGCTCCTTATCTTTTCAGCTCGACTACATCCTTCTTTTTCTTTCATATTCGGAGGAATTAGGATATATATATATACAGATGTATAAGGTATTTTGTTGTGCGTGTATAGTCGTGAACTCCGTATTTCTCTTGCGGCACGTTACGTAAAACTTGCGCGCGCGAGTGGCGAATGACACCGTTATATATGCACATATGTTTATACTAACCCGCCATAATAATATGTATAATGTAATACCAATAGTAATTAATCGACAAATATTTCATCACCGGTACTTCGCACCTCGCAAACACCTTCGAGCTCCTATACCTCCTAGTCTCTTTGTATATCCACGTTATACCGCTGTTCGAAAATTTTCTTTATTTTTCACCAACCGAACGATGCGTACTTATCTTTGAAGTCATGCTAATGAGATAAAAAAAAAAAAAAAAAAAAGGAATTTATTGGATTTCAAGATTTCGTATTCATTCGATCAAATCAGCCACTGAATGTCATTCAACCCAGTATAAATTTGGAATTAATTTATCCGGATTACATATAGATACTTGAGTTAATGAAAAAGAAATGAAGCCATTCTGATCAGGTGGCAAAAAAAAATTTGTATTGAAAAGATCGCTGATGGTATATAAAAGAAAAGAAAATTTATGAATCACAATTGAGAAAAATTTGTATGCAGGGCGGTTTCAGTTTTTGTTTTTATTCATTTTCTTTTTGTATTGTTGGTTCCCCTAAAATTTGAATCGTTGGAAATTCCCGGTTTTGATCGATTTGAATATATAATATATCCTAATATACGTGAAATTGAATGAAATTTGCTGTCTGTAGCTGTATGATTAGATTTCGGTGTTTATACCTGCAATGTTTCCTCATATATAGGAATGATTTTTCTTTGGCACGATTAACTGACGCAAAATATATAGAATTTAAAAAAATGAAATTGCCAGACGTGTACGGGAAACCTGAGCCCCCTTTCGTGCTGAAAGTCGATCGCAAAAGGCCAGGGTACCCGGGTGGCCGGCCATAGGCCGTAGAACCAAGAAGAGATAGCGTTACGCGATGTTGTCCGTGTTACGTAACTACCTGGACGATTCGCGGACACGCGAGACTTTGCGACTCTCCATATATACCTGACCGTTTCGTCGTCGTCGTCGTCGTGGTCTTCGGCGTCTCGTTGAACCAGGTCGAGGAATTCTGGTTCCTTGAGCCTGTCGGCCGAAACTCTGGGAACGATCACGATCCGGGAGACTACAAACAGGCCGGCCGTGTCTCGTTGCGGTATATCTTTGTTCAATTTTACGATCCATTGGCCATTAGCATCTTCATTGCTTATCTGTATATGTATACAGGATATCATTGTTGAAAATTTTTGTACATACTGAATTTTCAGAAATGTATTACAAGTTTTATTCATCCACAGGGGTAGTGAATTCACCATAGATTGCAATTAATTTACAAATTCCACACAAACTTATTATACAAACAATTTAGTCAAACTCATAGATGTAGGACATACAATTTTGTGTTTTTGACATGAAATTTGTGTAAAATCAAGAATTTCTTCGTAGTTTTCAAAAACATGCTTGGCAGCCCATTTGATTACGCTAAATTCGGAATTTCGCAATAATTTCGAAGAGTAAATTTCTGGTCAATTCTGCACATACGTTTTTAACAGTGTAGATTCAATTGTGCTGTTGAAATACTTTCATGTCTTTCTCTTAATTAATTTTTTTTCAGTAATTTATTATTCGCGCGATATTCTGATAATGAGTCCTGATATTTTCCCTCTATGAATAAAATTCTTTGTCGAAATTCAAAGGTTTCGAATGAAGATACCTATACTTTTAATTACGACGTGATCTGTTGAACATATTTTAGAATCTTGAGTAACGATGTTGGGACCCGTTTATTAGTCATTCAAAGCCTAATAAGAGTTCGATCAATCGATGTAGGTATGTGGTACGTATCGCGAACGGTAGATACGTGTGTATGATAAATTTATTAGTTATACGCGTTTGCCTCCGCAGTGTCTGCCTCGTTCTTTAGTTATGTTTGACTTTCGAGTTACGCAAGTCTCTTGCGGTCAATGGTCGCTTCTTTTCCTTGATAATGCTGCAGCAGCCAAATGATCCCAGGGTTAAACTGGCCTCGATTTTCCCGTATACAAAAGATTGCCATATAGAAAATATAATGAATAAATATGAATAACGGAGAGAAGATGAAATATACATATACGTACGGTTCATTAGATCGAGAAAACAAATTCCCATCTCAAGTTAGCGTTTTTTTTTTTTTTTTTTTTTTAGATTCGATTTTTAATTTCATTGTTTTTTCTTCTTTATGTCTAGAACTCTGAAATTCATTACCCAGTCAAAATTGCACTGTGAATGTATAAAAAATATATAATTATACATTTGTACATACTAAAGCGAGGTGTGTAATTTTCGGATTACGTGAAATTAGCAATTTGAGTTTTTTTATTACGATTATTTGTATTCCAGCGTTTGCGGGATACTTCGCGTTTTTTCTTTAATTACAATTTTAAACGAAGTTTTTGTTCTAGTAAACAGAATGTAAGAAGAGACTGTTTGAAGAAATAAAGTGAGAGATGAAAAAATTAATAAATAAATCAATAAATAAATAAAAAGAAATTCTAAAGTGGGTAATAAATATCGTCGCACGGTCAATAGTATTAATAAGTGTACAGTAAATAGTAGTCGGGTAAAAGGTGTAAAGCGAACCCCCCCCTAAAAAAAAAAAGGACAAATAACAAATTACAGAGAATTTGTTTCATACTGTTTGATTATGTTAATGCAATAATTATACAGAGGATATAAACACGTGAAAAAGAATTGAAAGAATTAATGAGAGAAAATATTGGTTACGTGTATATGGATTGTATGCATGCGTGTATGTATACTACGTACGGTTATATATGTATATTCTTGGGCATAGCGAAAGAGAGGCAAATAATAAGAAGCGCTTTATAGCGCATTAGCGCATTATAGATGTAGATGTACGTACATGTATGTTGTATCTATAAAACGAGAACTCAACGGGGTAAGTGTTGGTTACAGGGTGTTCTGTGCACCTGTGTAACAAACCTGCAGCAATTGTTGACAAACACATCGTCATCGCATGTTTACAAATATAACTCTCAAGTCACTTGGACGAATCATTCACCTGGTACACGTGCGACGGACGACTCAATGCCATATAAAAGAACGAGATATACATATATGTATGTATACATCATACATACATCCCTTAATGATCGTCGCAATAGATATAACAATAATAATGATAATAACGATAACATCAACAACAACAATAACAATAATCGTCGGGATGACAATGATAATGACGACGAAGGCGAAAGAAATAACGAGAATAACGATGATAGTACCCTCGACGTTAATTGTCGATACCTATATATGTATAACCAGCCCCTATACACACGTATATACGATGTCAATGGCTTTACGGAGCAGTTACTTCGTTTCTGTAGTCTTTTGTAGAGATGTTTGCGAACAGAAGGAAGATGAAGACTGAAAAAGGGAAAGAAATAAGAAATAAGAAATAACAAATAAGAAACAACAGGAAGTGTGAAACAAGAAGGGGATGATTATTGACTGTAAAACTCGCGGAGTCGATGAAAAGTATACATAATATCTATATAGGTATGTAAATGTCAGTTACGTTTTTTCTTAGGTTGCTAAAGAAAAAGCGTGTGAGTCCTTTTTTTTTTTTTTTAATTGAAAACTTAATTCGCATTTGACCGAACGAGTTCGAAACGTTTGTTAGCTTGCTTGAAATGTTTCTTCTTTTATGCATACGTTTACATACTATAAATGTGTCATCTCTTATGATGCGAGTAATAATTATACCTACGCATATGTTAGATGAAACGTATGTTTATCGCGATGAATCGGCGAAAATTTTAGATAGACTTGAATAAACGCTTTGTCATATTTCGTACGAAAATTGAATGATACTTGCGTCGCGTTCATCCAAAACGCGTTTTTGTATATTGATATTATGTTGATTAGCTACAGGAACGATCAAATATTATCATATAGTTCATATAGTATGTGTTTGTAATATGTAGTAGTATATAAACTATTGAGAAGACGGAAACGAACGGAATCTGTATTGGAGATATTAATTGCAAAAAAATCAACAACAAAAAATATCCAGATTTTTTTGTTCGATCGAGAAGCACAAGTCGTTGACACGTGGAAACTACTCGGTATCACATTTAATTGACGTATTTTCTCTCAACCATAATATATCCGGTATATATATATATATATATATATAGACATGTATACAGTATGTATGTATTGCAAAAAACTATTTAATTATGGCAAAAAATGGCAAACGTTGCAGTGAAAGTGGCGTAAGCTGAGTAAGTCCTGTATATATACCAAAATTGCCCTCAGGGTTTGCTTATATGTATTACATATTGTATATATATATATATATTATATAGTATACATATATCTACAGGTATATATATGTATATACCTATCTACCTACCTACCGTCGAGACGTCGATTGCCGGTTCAGAAGTATCCTTGCCTTCTTTGGCATCGTTCTGCGCGTACATGAACTACGCCTTTTTATTTATTTATTGATTTTTATTTATTCCTATATTCTTTATTTGAAACAGTATCAACGTCATTCAGGGATTCTCATGTATGCGTTTTTAACGTACGTGTAATTGCCTGAAACGGAGGACAAAAAATGGTCAAAACGTTTTACAAGTTGAAAAAAAGGAAATAGATGTATAGAAAGAAAAAAAATGAAAAATAAAAATTTAAGTAAATGATATAAGAATAAGAGAGCAAAAAAAAAAAAATTTGGCACGTATGTTTATTCGAATCAAAGCCCCTTGCGGCGCGGCGGCGTATAGCGTTCAAGACTATATACTTTTTATACTGTCGACGGCCTCGCGCGCGTGGGTACATTCACCCAAAGACCTACAAACCGATTCTTCCTTCGCCACTCCTGTACCTATATGTACGCCTTTTCGTACACTTGCCTTAATATACATGTGTACATCGATGTACGATGTTTATATGTACGTACAATATCGCGTGACTAATGGAAAAAGGACGTAAGTGATGAAAAAAATGCAATTTAAATGGCAAAAGGGCGTATAATTCTTTTTTTTTTCTTCGAGACGGAAATTCAATGGCAAAAGGGCGCAAGTGCCGTGAATATAGGCACTTTTGGCATTAACTTTGTTGAAAAAATTATGTTCGGTAATATCAGAAGGGCGTATCCGCCAACACATTCATGATTTCTGGAATGGCATGTTTTACCGAAAGATATAAACGTTTTTAAGCATAAAAACGCATTTCCCACCAGAAAAGTTAATTCTACGGTAAAACATGAATTTTTGGCGGATAATACGCCCTTCTGGTATTAGCGAGCGTGATTTGTTCAATAAATTTAATGCCATAAGGGTATATAGGATCAACAAAAATTTCTCGCTTTTCAGCATCGACGTTTTTTGTTCCATTTCAAAGCCTTTCAGAGGCAGAACCAGGATTCCCTCTGAATCATATCCGGTTCAAAGGCTCGAAGAGAAGATACTGTCTCGACAATTCACAGCTTGTACGGATATCGTGTATTGGATGTATGCATGTCCACCGGGGACTGTTTTCCGTTGTTTGTTCGATGCTGTGTCAGAATTGGACCTGCGAAGCAGTAGGTCCATTTATGGAACTTCGATCCATCGTCAATGGCCATTCATTAACTGCGTAGCATTTTTATATTTGACAATTTGATTTTTTTCCATACGGTAGAACATGCAACAAACTTTCGAATTGACTTGTCCGAATTTTTTTTTTTTTTTTTGTTACTTTTTTTTATTCTTCGTAAAATTTACACATTGACAACCAAGTGGGTGCGGAATTTCGTACGTGAACGTCATTCGTCGAGATTGTCTCTTTGTACCTGTACCTACAATCTTTCAAGATATTTTCAAGATATTCGTATTTTAGAACAGATTTTTAGCGAAACATGAATCAATCAATCAATCCATCAATCAATCAACTTCGATATTGTATTACGGTTTTCATTATTATTATTTCTGTTGATTCAAATTTTCTTCTAAAGCACGTCGAGTGCAGAAATTTTCGATCGTTCAATTATAATTGAAAGATTAATCACTGAATTGATCATCGACGACGTGTGAACAAAAATTTATTGTGTTAGGCGCGGGTTGATTGCCGATTGATATGAACTCGGTTTTATTTCTTACAATTTGTTTGAAAAAAAAAAAAAAAAAATCAAAAGTCTAGACTTCCTCTTTGGCTCGAATAGACCGGGTATTAATGCGAAGGTTACTATATATCTATAGAAACAGACTGTGTGTTGTGCATTATAAGAGACGGGGACACCAGCATCTTGATATAGTAGCGGATGTTTGTTCATTTGCATTACTGTAATCGAAATTAGATCGCGTCAGAGTGAATTAACGTTGTTAACAGTTCGCTGAGAAATTAATACGACGTCCTTTTGTGTTTGCTCTCGAATAACAACGCGAGCAATTTCAAGACCTTCGATTCATATTTGTTTCTTTCTTTGTTTCTTTTCTTTTTTTTTGCTTTTATTATTCTTTCTCTTTTTCTTCGATTCGTTATTACCTAATATTTATACTCCCTATATACCCTGCGACGCGTGATCACCTACTGGACTAATTACCACGCGAATGATGGAATATCTCACGCATGCATGAATATAATAATATATATAATAGTGTTTCGTTTAATTTGAAAATATAAAAATTGATGCAGATATAGGTATATCTGGATGCATGAATTTTCTAATTCTAATTTAATTATATATATATATAATATTATATGAACGAACTTGAAGGCTGTATGGCAAAATTGAACACGTGACACTATATCGTCATTAAGAATAACCCTTTGAGAATAGCCGGATAGAAAATGACCGGCAGTGACTTACGTCAGTCAGTCGGGCAAGTCAGCTGTTACGCGTTATCCCAGAGGAAACGAACAATGAACGGAGCCGCTATCTAGTCGAGTCGGTGATTGACGGACCGAGTAAAACGCGATCGCTCATTTGATCTTTTTTTGTCTTTCTTTTTCTACTTCTTCAGTTTCTTTTAATTTTTTTTTCCGCCATTTTTCTTCCTTTTTTTTTCGTATCTCCACGTTATGGCTGCCTGACTTTCCAATCGACATTCCTTTAGGCTGAGCTGTTTAAGAAATCATCGCCATTCAGAATTCGCGAGATGTTCTTTCACCCTTTGATACCTACATCATGAAACGATCATCGATTTGTGTGATTAATTTTGTTTTCCACTGTTGTGGAAAAACAAAATTAATTCATTATCAAATAATGATGATAACTTTTTTACTTCAGTCGAATAATTATTTTAACAATATTTATTACGTTTTCTTGATTTTGCGAATAAAAAAAAGTAGAATTGATTTTTTTTTCTTCAGACAATTTTGATCCAGATTCTAGCTTCGTGATTTTGAAATTTGGGATCGAAAATTACCGGAGAACACGTTTGGCGCGGTGAAACTTTTCAAATCCTCGGTCTGCCAGAGTCAGCTGATCGTTCGCAGGGGTTTGTCAAAACCGCAGGAAGCGGTATAGAACATATGTTTGGGATTTCCGTCGGTATATATACCTATCATGTGTGGTACCGATTTGATTTGCAATTCTAATTCAAGGTTCACCTCAAGGTATACTTCGCACTTCATCCCTTGGAAATATCGATCAAAAATTGCAGTTACCATATTTCCCACGATTATAATTTCATAATCCTGATGAAAAAAAGAATGCGCAACAGCAAATGAAAATAAAAAGAAAGAACGAAAAAATTCGCCAATTTTTCTGTAAACTTACGTCTTTCAACTGGAGCGTGAAACGGTTCTGACCGCAGCCCGTGTCTGTAAAAATAAAAGAAACAACTCTGCGTTTTGTGATCGGAGAATAGCATGTATGCGGAATAACACGAATCTCGAGTTTTGATAAAATTACGTTATACGTATTACGTTATTCTTATCAATTTATTATACATAGCGGTTTCTTTGGCGATTTGGATTGCGTTGACACGTGCGGCGAGTCGTAACCGCGGAAAAAAGAAAACAGGACCGAAAACAGGTGGATTTCGATCGTGGGTTAGAGGAAAAGACAAGAGAGGAGGATGGCAAATTGAAAAATGAAAAAAAGAAATGAAAAATACCAACTCGAGTGATTGTGATTTGATTACACCTGCGCGTTCATGGCCAATAACCTCCAGTCGTATTACACTTTATAGTTTATACGAGTATGCGGTAATTTCACTTCTAGTTTGAATAATCGAGATACAAAAAAGAATAGACGATGGTCGAGTGGCGATCAACGGATCAAGGAGCTCACATGCAAAGGATCCATAGGGTAGATTGTAGCTTTTTTGGCCATTGTACCGTTTCTGGCGATACTTGATAAATGCATTACTCATTTTTGGCACTTGAAATCAAATCGATAATTGAATTGATCACAAAAATATACCGTACAGAATTTATTGAACCCAAATTTTTAGTACTCGATTGTTTGAGAGCAAAGTTTTTAGCAATTGAAGCTGTTGGAACACATTTTTGTACCATTTCAGATTAGGCCTTGATTTACATAATAATAGATACCTATTACCATAAACGATACATATACCCTATCTATATTTTTTCAGACTCCACTTGAAAATGTTATTAAATATAAAAAATGAAAAACAAAGCAGAAATAAAAGACAAAAAAAAAAAATGAAGAATATTAAGTAACAACGGATAATAAATGAGCATGTGACAATAACGCATGAACTACACAAGCCAGACTGAAACCAGACAGATTTATATTCATAATAAAATATCTGGGACACAGGCATTAACTACCATGGGTAGGTAGGTACATACCTACCTGTATAGACTGCAGTATATATATATACAGCTCTCGCCGCCGCCTTATTCGCTATGGATGGATATCCTCATTTATTTAAACACCGCGGGTTTTATGGCTCACACTTTGTCGCTGTCAAGTGAAAATAAACCGTTTTCTATTACCCTCGACGAATACCTATACCAATAATTATCGAGGATTAACCACTCGCCGAATATACTTGAATATAACACTTGAACGATTCCAACTGTTTCTTTTCTTTTTTTTTTTTTCAAAAACAAAAATTCCAAATTTTAGTTTCTACTTTTTGATAATCATAATGAAAATATATGAAAAAAAAAACAAAAAATAAAAAAGATTTTTATCCGTATGACGTTTACGTCGCTTGCGTCTTTGTCGTCGTCTTGGCGAAGAAGGTGATGAATTAGTATATAGGCGACGATTGTCGCACGAGGGTGTAACGACGCGTCGCTACGTTTCATTTTTAATAGGAAAAACTGAAAGTTTCAACTCGGTAACCTTGAACCTTGGAAACTGCGTGAAATACCCCCAGCCATTCACCCCCCCACGCGCAAGCGAATTAGCTCCAAAGTCTCGAGCTTTTGCTCAAAAGTATGCGAAAAGAGGCAAGCTCTTTTTTTTCCAACCTTTTACGTCCGATTTACATATTTCATTATTTATTTCACTTTATTTTAATGATATTTCCGTTTTTTCTTGCTTTTTACTTTTGCCCTTTTTAGTTTTTTCTTTTTGTTTTTCTTTCCTTTTCGCTTTCTTTCCCACCTCTTATTTTTCTTATTTTTGAATTTCTTATTCGAATTTCTCTTCAACCACCGCGCACTTCGTTCCTATTTCTTTCCACACGACAGAATTTTGCTCTGAGCTCGCGAAATTTCACTTGAAAATTGTATACTTTACGATCTCTTTGTAGACGCGGGAAACATGGCTCGCTCTTGATCGTCGAGATTGTTATACGAAAAATAATAATAACGATGATAATAAGAATAACAATAATAATAATAGCGTTTCAAACATAGGTATATTATGGAGATTACGTAAGGCTTGTATGGCGCCAGTCTGGAAAATGTTATTAATATTTGTCACGAAGCGACTCAATGCCATTGCACATCCGTTCCAGAAACTAAACAATGCATGAATAATGAAAACTAGAGTCGGAAATTGCATATCGGTACGCGGTTCTCCCTTCTTAATGCCATTATCGTTGACATATAAAAATACATACATAATCCATGTGTAGAAAAATACGAGTAGTAGGTTGATCCCCTTGAACCGTGTATATTATAAGGTAACTTTAACATATGGCAATGATTTATATCCTTTTTTCGCAGATATTTTGTTAGAATGAACAATTAATACCCTTGTAATTTTGAGAAAAAAGACTTGAAATGCTGAGTAAATTCGTTATGAATTAACTTGACGCTGATACAATTTGCGGTTTATTTCAAATATCGTAGGTATAATATTCGATGGGTCGGTACCTATACCTATATACTCTCAGGTTTGAATAGCGGTGATTTTATATATAATACTTGGTGCCTGGTAGGTGTATACGTATGTATGTATATATATAGAACCGCAATACCACACGGGGAATATGACCGATGGAAATTGTAGCTACGCGCAAACTAATATTAATTAACCGGTAAACTACTTAGTTGGTGGTTCAACTAATTTGAAAGCTTAGTTCCCGCCTTGTCGACGGGCTGTTTGCTGGAGTAACAGTTTGCAATCGCCAATGGGAGTCCGTATGGAAGACTACGACAACGACGACAACGACGACAACGACGACAACGACGACAACGACGACAACGACGACAACGACGACTACTAGCGACGTACTGGTATATGACGTTCTGCAAGGGTTTAGTTTGCCGATAACTTTATGCACGATGCATAATAGTATTATCATGCGAATTATGGCGTAGCCGTAACTACCTCACGGGCGTAAAGTCAACCGTGATATATGCTTGTATACATGAATAATACGATACTTGTACATTTTTTTATTCATTTTTTTTTTTTTTATTGAATAGTAAATTTCCAAATAGGTGTCAAGTCAAACTAGACTTTTCTGAAACAGCCCATCTTCTCCGATTCAAATAAGTTTTTTTTTCCATTCGTCTGTTGAATAGATTGATTATCGATACGTTGTTTACCTTCAGAATTAAAATGATCGATTGATTTTTGAGGGGAGTTCTTTTCTGTCACTTGAGGCAGAGAAAAAATTGTTACGCTTCGTCGACTCAAATGCCCGGTATTATTACTTATCCAACAAATTTGAATCATTCATATGATTCTCGATTCTCAAAAAACAAATGATATTCTTTTAATGAAAGTTTGATCAATTTTTCTCTTGAATCTAAATGGGTCTGATTTGAGTAGGTAAATCAAAAAACCCATCCTAATCTTACAACACTTTCCCAAGAATCAGAATTCTTATACATACTTGAATTTTGAATACTGTTTTTTGTTCTGTTCGCTCGTTGGTTTGTCAAAATTGTAACTATTTTCTATCGTTTCTCTTCGACATACCTCGTTACGTTTTTTTTTCTTCTTTCCTTGAATGGATAGCCGATATCCTACAAAGCAACGAGATATGTCACAATGACGAAGAAATGAATAAAAAAATGAGAGAAAAAAAAATCAAGTGTATCGATTACTAGATCGGTATTTGAAACAAGTACCTATATACTTGTTCTTTATAGTGACAAGAGTAAAGTTAGATTGGGAAAAAGATGATGAGAGCGTTAAGGCGATATGGTGTAAATCGCTTTAAACCTAACCTAGTTAACATAAGAAATATGAGTCTGACTGGAATTTCATTAGTTTTTTTTTTCCAAACTGTAAAATACGTAGCCACTTTTTGCCATTATAAAGTATCAATCTCCTGAGTTTAATTTCGGTAGGTTGTAGAGTTTGGAAGTAACTCCGAATCGCGTTTTCGAGGTGATAACAATTGGTATAATACCTATAATGGAATTCCGAACATAGTTTCGTAGCAACTTAAGAATGAGTGGAAAATTAGGCAATTCGTGTCAGCCTCATTCACAATAAAAAAGCCGATCGACTTTCTGACTTTGAGGTTATACCTAATGTTCGAGGGTCGGGGCGGACCAGTATTGGTTCTGGTATTCGTACTCGTACTCGTACGGCTTACCGTTGACGATATATGTATGTATGTAAATTGATACTCGTGCGTTCGTCGTTTGTATCCAGTGGTGATGATGGTGGTAGTTCGCTAAGGTGTAAGACTAAGGATATGAAATAATAATCGTAGTTTTGTGCATACGAAGATACAGGCAGGACCGCAAATTAAGGCGAAATCAGTAAAAATTAATCCGTTTTATATCATGGGGGGCTTGGGTAAAATTTGGATAAAACCCATTTTTTTTTCTTTTCTTAAATGACTTAGAAATATCTTATGCATGAGAAAACAACGCTTCCTACAAAAGTTAGTTGGTGTCATTATGTGTATTGAAAAAGAGTATGAAGGTTTTGGGATGAAAATGTAGACGCATAAGGAACCTTTCGCAGTGGTACACTAGAAATTTCTTGCGAAAGGTTTCTTGCGTCTACACTTTCATCCCAGAACATTCACACTTTTTTTTTCAATACACATGCTAACAGTAACTAACTTTTGTTGGAAGCGATTTTTCAACAGATACATTTTCCAAGTCATTTTACAAATAAAAAAAATGGGTTTCATCCAAATTTCACAGAAATCTCCGATTAACGAGATTCTAGCAAGGTATCCGGTTGTCGCAAAGTATATTTACTTCTAGGTATGGTATAGTAGGGTCGTGTATGTGTAGGTAACCGATATTTTACCGGCAGATAAAATCTAAGCGCGAGCCATGTTTCAGTGTAAAAACCGATCGAACCGAAATCCGTGCGGTATAAAGAATTACTCGGATCAGCGTCTATTCTTTATCTATAACGTTTTATCGTACTTACTTGTCAGTTTTACCAAACCCCACCTTCTCTTTGAAGTAATAGTCGCCTCCTCTTATCCATTACTCCTCGTAATTCTCTCTATACCTCTCGAAAGTACCACAAACACCGTTTACTTACCACGCTTATCTATTATATGTACCTTAAAACCTATTTTTAGATGCTCGGAAGGTCCTACGTTCGTCGCCTGGTATGTACCTCGACAACTCCTCTTCATCTTTCAAGTACAAATGTATATAGAGGATAGTAATTGGTTAGATTGTACAGTAAGTGGCGGTCGTTTTAAATTGTGATAAATTCAACGTATACGCCACCGTATGTACCGACGTACCTAGACGATCATAGAACCGTTTACCAATGGGAATTTCTGTATCTGTTATACGGGGAAAAGAATTTAAATAAGCAGGTGAATCGGTCGAACATTATAGGACAGGGCTGAAACTTCCTGGGCAGATGTTTCGAGTTCGAACCATACAAAACTACCGCATTGTTCTATTTCAAAATTTAGTCATTTTTAAGTTGGAGCGAATGCTATCGTTGAAGATCAAAATCATCAAAATCCGTCGATCTATTAAATCTCGAGATTTGACTATTTGAAATTTTTCTCGTAACATTTTGTTTGCTCAATTACTCCAAAAGGAATCGACCGATTTAATCTGAAATCTAATTAGCTCCAAGTTACAAAAAATTACATTGATTGAGGCCAAAATAATCCAAATCTGTCTAATCCTTCTCAAGATATCGTCGGTCATGAAATTTATTACACACACGCAAATGTCCATTCAAAAAAATGATCTGAATTGCAAAACGTGGGGAGATTTGGCGAAAACTCACTTTTCATTTTCGGGGTGATTTTAATAACTTCCCTTTCTTTTTTTTAATGCGAAGTTCGAAAAAGAAAACTATGGTATGAAAATTGACGCATTTTACATGTCCCAAAAAACCTATCGATGAAAAACAGATACTTTGACTATTATAGCGGTTTTTTTTTTTTTTTTTTTTTTGACGGTAGAAATTTCTTATAATTTTTTTTATTACCATGTATGCTTCGCTATTCTTCGACGCATTGAAAGTGCCTTGAATTTATTCGCACAATTTTTTTTAGTTAGCATTTTGTGCCTACAACGAATTGCTTTTTGCCAAATGGCGTATGTATCCGCACGTCTGGTCGCCGTCAACGTTCGGTATAAATCTCTATTCTCTTAGCTTATCTATATATAAGGGCGCGCAGATAATACTCGAACAGTTCTGGTAAAAATTTACCATTTGGAATTCAATAAATCCCGGATTATCCAACGTAGCTATCGGGTACCTGAGGTAATACCCAAGGCTCAAATATCGGAATTAATAACTAGTCGCGAAAACGATTCACTATGCTTATATATAGGTATCGAACATCGAGGAAAAAGAATGGGGAAAAAGAATTCCCGAACATCTCGTTCTCTACATATTCACTTCTTTCAAGCTTAAATATACCCTCAGATATTCTCCCCAGCTCTTGAATAATATTCTTCTAGCTTGGAAACGGGATGGAAATAGGAAAAGGAACGAAAATTACAATTCCAATTCTCTAAATGAAAGAAGAGAGAAAGAGAGAAATGTGGTAAGAAAGGAAATCCCATAAATAATATAGTTACTAAACAAGCATAATGCTCGCTGAGTCGATAAATCTTGGCACGAAACTCGCGAATTAGAATTCCTCTTTTGCCCTTCGGAAATTCAATGGGGAACGAAGGAGTCATGGTCTGTCGGTTAGTTTAGCGAAGAAATATATATAACATACGTTACATACTTACGATTCATCGGTTAGACCGATTCCATATGATTTACATCAATTGTTGGTTCTTTTTTGATTTTTTTTTCATTTTCCTTAGTTTGGTTTTCATTCTACTCGCCTGTCCCTCGAGGCCTCGAAAAAATACGGGGACTCATGATTTAATGTGTACCGACAATAAACATTTCTGACTTATTCACGTTTATGTATATCTACTTTGTGCCTACAAAAATTTCTCCAAAAATTTTGCGAGAACAAATCGAATTTTTTGAAATGAAACTAACTCTAGCAAATTGCGTATTCGGCTAGTTTTCCGCTCATCTTTTTCTGCACATTTGATGTAGAATTCTACTTGTTTGAAACTTTGTTAACGATTCGGGGTTCATCAGAAAGACGTCTATATGGCGATGTCTTTGACTCATGATAGAATGTCATTTAATTCATTCGTCTTTATTTTTTATCCTTGTTTTTTAATCCATGTATTTATTCTCGTTAAACGATACTTTTCTTCTCGCATACGATGACTTGGCGGTTTCTGTCGTTTTGCCAGTGTATGTGTTTGATATTCAGCTGTAGGTTTTGAAATTTATATGTTTCAATGGTGGTCCTTAAGTGACTATACGTATATCTACCCACACACGTAATTCGTGAAGCCGCGAAACGGAAAGAGAAGACGATGACGTAAAAATTATCGATCCCACTGTATAATTAGACGGCTAAGTTTATTGCGAATTTATGCTAATAGCGACAAGGTCGTTTCGTAGATCTCTCTTGATAATCTCGCTTTCTTTCAATTGTGCTTGTATACCCATCTGAAAATATACTCGTTGCCTGTTTTCTTTTCTTTTCTTTTCTTTCCTTTTCCTATATCTCTTGTCTAATATGCTTTGTATCACAGATTTACGATTACGTTGAATTTTTTATTATTTTTTTTTCTTCACGACGAAACCGATGGATACGTGGGCATCTTCCTTGTATAGGTATATAGGTTGGTCATGCTTTGACTTGGATACTTGATAGACGTCCGGCTGACACGTGGGCAGATCCGGAGAGTTTTTGACGGACAGATGCGGCTCTTGTGCTCTGTAATTAGTTAACGAGTTATTAAGCTATTTCAAGTACGAAAAGTTAACCGCGCGCAACCTTTTTATCTGTTTTTATTAAAGAGAGACAAAAAGAAAGGACTTCTGGATCGCTTTGTCGGTTTCAATCGTCTTCAACGTCTCTGCGTATTAATTTGGTACTCTACTTTTATGAATGATTTAACGTGGATGTGAAAAAGACTGAAAAACCGAGATATGCACCCTAGTGTATACGTTTTCAAAAAAGATAGAGATGATAGATAGATGGATAGACAAAAGCAGTTTTTTTTTTCATTTTGAGGCAGAGAGCCTCTTGAAAGCCACATGCATAAATGATGAATTTCTTATTTACATAGAAAATTATAAGTAATAAGCAACAAAATGAAAAATTGACCAAACTGAAATGGTTGGGGCTCGGGGTGGGATTGAAGTTTCGAATTCCAAAATTTCCGAACGGTCTGCAATAGAATAAAGAAACAAAGAATAGTTTCAAAGTGAACATTAATGTAACAAACTCAAAGAGTAATTTGAGGAATAAAAATAAAAGAGAGAGAGAGGGAGAGAGAGAGAGAAGAAAACGGGTAATAATTTGAGTACCACTGTATTTATTCACCGTCTCTGGTTCCGAACCTCGAGCCAGCCAAGGGCTAATTGGATGTTACAATTAATTGCAATTAACGTCGGTTTATAACGTCGTTACGAGTGTAGATCGTAGATCGAAGATACGGTAGAGAACGTAAGCATGCTTATCCCCGCGTAACTTTGATGGCCAACCGCGTGTAAACTATACATATAGTAAGTGGAGAAAACTTCTTTTGAGTTATAGTAAAATAGGAACAAAAATTTATTTCTTCATTTACAAAACTGACAACTTTGATCCGATCTTCTTGATGAGATCAACACATCAGAAAATTGCTTACAAATCAATCTTTGTTGAAAATGATAATTAACAGAGTTTTGGTCATTTTTTTTTCTTGCCTTATTGCGGAATAAAAATTTCTCCGATTCTCACTCAGACCGTGAAGACATCGATTCAATGAAATTTGTTTGTATTTTACACGTTCGTTTCTAGCCGTTCCTAGACGGGCGCTTGTTGCTGCCGTTGCATAAATTCAAGTCATACCAGCCGGGACGTAGTAGTAGGTAGTATAGTAGCTTTAGCTGGTGGTACGTAATTGTCGTAACAGAAGCTCGAGTACTACTACTACGCGAAGCACCCGTATACTACTACGAGATTCTCGTTTCCACCGTGCGACTGTAAACCTTAATGAAATCGTCGCCTAGCATCTAGACGACGACTATAACACTACTGTTACTTACTCTCTTTCTCTCTCTCGATTCTACTTACATTTTTGACGCTTTACCCTTTACCAAATGACTTTTATACATTGCCCACTAGATTTACTCCGTGCTAAATGTACTTCCTGTATCTACCGCTAGCAGGGAAATTTGCCATCCTTATATCTGTTGCTACTATTCGTGTAATAAATGATAATGGGATGAAGAAAATGGATTTCTTCTGATTTTTTTTTAGGTTTTTCGTTTTCAAAACATGTGCAATAAATTATAGAAAGAGAACATAATGACCTCGTCAGACCGACGAGTACCTATACTATATTGAATACAACAAACTAGTTGATTTGTTAAGATAAAAAGACAGCTAATTAATTAGTTAATTAATTAATTAATTAATTGAATTACGATTAGAATTATGGTGTATTATATATTTATACGCGTTATGTGTACAGTGATGTTTTTGTTTGTTCAGAATTTAATTATACCAATGTTTCGCTAACTCGTTTAATTAGTATCAATTATATTATGTATATTTATCCGAACACCTGCGTGTTGAGCGAATATGTACAAGTACACTTTCGATTCGTTTGTATAAATTTCATCAAAATTTCATCAACTTGATAAAATAAAAAATAAACACACATACAAATTGAATAAAAATTCGTTAAAATTGTCCCAATTCTAGGAGCCCACGCGCGTTAGATAAAATATAAGGTTCGATCTTTAATTTGCCAATGAGTTTCTGTAACAATCCGAATGACTCAACATTAAATATCTAAGGCAAGGTCTATTAATTCGTGCGAATAAAATAGAGAGAAAAAAAAAAAATTCGCACACCTTTTTGTTTGCCAATTTCGTTCGTCTAGGACGCGGTTTGCGCGGCGATTGCCAAACCCAGTCTTGCAAAGAAAAAAAAAAGAAGAAAAAAAAAAAATAGTTTGAATAGGTGGAAGAAAAAAAAAATTATGGTGGTAGGTGTACTGCGTGTAGGTATATTTAACCTACTGCTTCAAAGTTTCGGCCTTTTCTTTTCTAACGTTTTTTTTTTTTTTTTTTTTTTTTTAATCTTTTAATTGCGCAATTAATTCCTGTATGCGAATTACGAATTATACAAGACGCCGTACGTACTACCCGAGGATATATGACAAGATAATAGGGAGAGGTGGGTTTAATTTCGGTTAATTAACTACTCATCGTTTTACAAATTCTGGAGACGATAAGCACAATATATACCTTTATACACTACACGTCTTTCATTAATATTTAATAACCACGGCGTTTGGTAATCCGCCTTCTCGTATCGCTTCCAGGCTCAATAAGATGAATACATCCACCGTAAGATCGCTCCAATCATCCCCGAGGCCAATAGCTCATTCAAATCTCTTCTTTTCATTTTCCATTTTTCTTTTTCTTATTTTTTATTTCAATTTTCCACGTCCAAAGAATCGACCGAATCGCACGCGGCTCGTGAACTCCTACTGATCTTAATTGAATAAGATATCTTGAATAGAAAAAGAGAAATATATGAGAAAAGGATGAATTTAATTCAACTTCAATATACCCCTGTACCTTTACTCGGTGATCTCTTATTAATTATTATTATTTCTTCGAAGCTAGATTTCAGAAGTTTTTTTTTTTTTTTTTCGTGAAGAAACGAGATTTTAGTAATGGCAAAGTACAACTGAACAACCCCTCGCGGGTTAAATGCACGTGTTTGCGGATAGCTATAGGGACTCGGGTCGCCTTTTCGTGTTTAGAAATTCTCTCTGAAGCCCTTCTGTCACGTTTCGTTTAACCAAAGGGGTCAGTAGACTCGAATAGGTATTACACGTTACCTATACCTACTTATCTATACCTATCTACCTACTTTCCTACTTTTCTGCCGCTCCCCTTTTGATACCAGGGTGGAATCTCTCGTTTCCTGGTTGCCCAATTTAATCTGGGCTCCATTACTATGCATAAGCTATATACATTTTTCAATATTTTTTCTCGCTCATCATCAATGCAACACATTTTTCTGAGCCACGTTCTGATTTTTGGAACAACGGATTTTGGTACATCTTGTAAGATTTTCTCACTTTTATGAGTCGGCATTTGACATTTATTATTCGACAATTATTTAACTCCTTGAATAGGATATGAAAATCCTAAGAACCCCGACAAATCGTAACGATTCTCAGGTTTTCATCCAGTTTTGGCTTTTATTGCGCAATTTGAAACCCTAGTTGACAGATATTCCGTGATTCAGGATTCATCCTTTTCTTCTTGGTGCTAAATCAATCGTTACTTATAATTAAACCGATCGTCGTAGATCCCGGATGCAGATCGGCTCTTTTGAATATGAACAAAGTTGCGTGTAATTTGCGAAAATTCCTGACTACACCATAATATTTCAGCTATACGATCAATGTATTTCGCTATAGGTAGGTACAGTAGAACTATGAAGAAGAGAAGTTTTTTTTATATTTACTCAAGTACCTCCTTTTTTTCATACCTAGAATCTAATGTTTCCGTGAAATAAACATTACATTCATACAGATGCAAATTTTTTTTCGTATATTTGCTCAGTAAATGTTGTTTTTTATTTTTTACTTTTGACCGTTGTTTGCTTATTACGCCAGTGTATATATACTTTGCGTCGCATCTACACGCAGTTGTGTTTCGCATGATGTGAACGTGTACGGGCGTGGGTGAAAAATTCTAAATTCTCGAAACGTGATCCTGAAACTCTAAACTCTGCTGGGGTATAAGACGAATAAGAAGAAAAAAGAAAAAGAAAAAGTAAAAGATGGAGAAAGAGAATGAGAAGGTGTCCCTTACATGAAATATGCGCGTCTAGCCGAGATGCGAAACGGTGTGAATGTACCCTTAGGTGTTTCCGCGAAGTCTGTAGCAAGCGTGCAGAATTAGGCCGCGACCGATTTCGAAGGTCATGCCAAAGCGAAGACTGGGACAAGGCTAATGGATTCGCACGTGCGGCCCGTGCCCGTCCGAACAAACGACCGACCCAACGTTTGGTTATTATACGTATAGTTTTATTTCGCTAATATATTTTTCAACATGCGAAAAATAAACCCGGATCACCACGTTTGACCTAGTATCGAAATAGGCATCATCGGTACCACTACTTCCGGCTATAAGGCTATACTCGACAATGTGCTTCCGGTGTAACGCGAGAACCACGTGTAAATATACGCGAAATACTAATGAAGAACGATTTTTACATTTTTTGCTATTTTTTTTTGTATTTTTTTTTTTTTTAATAAAAACTATTCAACGTATACGGTATACCAATGAACGGATAATTTAATTCCGGTCGAATTAGTTCGCTATACAAGTACTATGTACATAATTCCTTAATTCCGAGGACCAGGTTGTGGCATTTATGAATTATCTATAGCCGTAGTAGGTTGGTTTGGATTCTTGGTAACCGGCATATTGCTGCTCGATGGTTAATAACTTATTTCGTTACCTTTACCTGTAGGTATCGATAGATATACATTTACTGGATCGAAAGAAAGAGTAATGTGTTATAATTTTTGTTTGATTGGAAAATACACATGACTCGGGGTCGTGAGAGGCTCTTACTCGCCTTTGACCCGTTCCGAAATAACTAGACGGTACGTATAATATACCTTCTTTGGCTATTCTTCTTTGCTGCTTTGGATCATATAGTTTATTTCCCCACTGCAGGTGTATTTTTCATTCGGTTAACACGTATTCGTACACTGAGAAAAAAATCTGTTCCATTCAAACGAAATCTGGTCAACTGAACTAAACTTGGCGATCACGGGCGGGGAAACGCCGATTGGTTCAATTCAACAAAAGAATATGGTTATTCTGGGAGGCTCCGGTAGGATCAAAATGAACAAATATGAACTCCGATCGAAAATACCGTAGTTAATTCAACTGCATTTTCAGAAGAACTTACTAATTCAAACTGTCGATCACATCGATAACATATTGACTCAACCGTACCATTATCATCGACATTGAATATATGATTGGTATAACCAGCCATAGGAGCGTGCCAAACATATTATACTTGAATTGATTGTAGATTATATTGACAAAACTGCAATAGATTGCATGATCAACCCAGGAGTAATTGCGGCAAATAATCGTGTTTTTCGATGAAAAATCCCAGTAATAATTTTCATTCAGCACAAATTTCTATTAAATAATCTGGTGACAAGAGAACAATATTCTCAGCTGTGCAAAAACAACATTTATTTCAATGAACTAATTTTTTTTTCATCTGCTGATTCAACTTGTTGATCGTAATGTTCATTCGATCTGCTCAATAAGACAATTCGTTAGATCGATTCGTCTTGCAATAATGCAAACCGAAAAGTTTTTTCAGGCAATGCACTATTTTCTTGGGTCAGCAAAATTAGCTATTAGAAAACCCATTGCGTTTTATGTCGCGGACTAGATATTGAGTTAACTGAACGATAAATTTTCTGCTATCAAACATATATATCATCCGTGCAACATTTCATTCACTTTCAGCAAGCATATTCATTGAATTGTCAAACATTCGAACTTTCAATTCAACCACACGTCGATTTGGGGCAATCAAGTATTATGTTCTTCAAAAGTAATGAATGTTCCATTCATCGGTGAGATTAGTTGTACCAATCTTATTCAGAATTTCAGTACTCCGTGTATAGAGCCAGCTTAGAACCAGACGAGAATAATAACACTTTTGGACTAATTTCAAGTGAGTGATTGAAAGATCGTTACATATAATATAACGCCTTCTTGAACACGTACTTAAGATTGTGCCAAAATTGAATTATTCACCTCTCGTCCTAAGCTGTCCATATACATACACGGAGTGATGAAATTCTGAGTCAAATTGGTATAACTAACCTCATCAATGAATGGAAGATTCAATGAACATAATACTTGATGAGGACTTGTTTATCCAATCTGGTGCTGGAACAGTTGTCATGTGGTAAATCAAAATCTGTAATAAAATACGATATCACCCATTTTTTTATTATACATATCACTGCAATTATCACAGGTATAATGAATACATTATGATGAATATTTTCAGTGAATAATACAGCAAAAAATTCCAAGTAGAGAAGTTGTAGTTTGAGCAAACTTTGGCTGGTGACATCTGAACATCTTTGACTACATAGAAATCTTTAACATCTACAACACTATCAACACCGTATATGAAAAATTAATACATAACATATTTATATTCATATATCTAGATATATCTATAAATGCTTTTATACATGTGTACATGATACATTTTTTATGTACATAGTATTGCATATCACATCTTAAAAACGTGCTATAGTTGAAGTTAATATAGGTGCACAACGTATATATGGGGAATTCCAGCCCAACCTGGACAGCTTTTGACCCTCACCCCTCTCGATTTTTTTCATTTTTTTTTCTGATATTCGGTAGACTGAAAGGAGTGCTTATGATTTATTTCAAATTTTTATCTCAATCCGTTTTCGATATACATATTTTTGAAAATTCGCAATTCCCGATGATCGTCAAACGTTTAAACGCGTGTATCTCTGAATCTATCAGTCGGATTACAAAATGTGAGTATATGAAATTCATCGGAAAGAAGTGTACTTTTCGAAAAAAATATTTCTGGATAATTGTGCCTCGTCCTTCATAGTGAAATCTTCGTTTAAACATGAAAAATCGATTTTTCTCAAAGTATGACACGATTCAAAATTTTCAAAAAATTCTCAAAAATACTTCGAGAAAAGACAAAATTTTTGAGCTATGGCTGATCGTGGGCCTCCGCTGCTTTCTATTTTTAACTGAATTTTAATCGAAATTTTAATTGAATTAATTAAAATTCTATTGAAAATTGAAAAACAAATTCAATTAAATGAATCGAAATCCTGTTGAAAATTGATTTCTCAATTTTTTCTCAATTTTCAACAGAATTTCAAAATAAATTTTAAATTGAATCAATTAAAATTCTATCAAAAATTTGAGGAAAATTCAAAATAATCGATTAAAATTCAGTTAAAAATAGAAAGCAGCGGAGGCCCACGATCAGCCATAGCTCAAAAATTTTGTCTTTTCTCGAAGTATTTTTGAGAATTTTTTGAAAATTTTGAATTATGTCAAACTTTGAGAAAAATTGATTTTTCATGTTTAAACGAAGATTTCACTATGAAGGACGAGGCACAATTATCCAGAAATATTTTTTTCGAAAAGTACACTTCTTTCCGATGAATTTCATATACTCACATTTTGTAGTCCGACTGATAGATTCAGAGATACAGGCGTTTAAACGTTTGACGATCATCGGGAATCGCGAATTTTCAAAAATATGTAAATCGAAAACGGATTGAGATAAAAATTTGAAATAAATCACAAGCACTACTTTCAGTCTACCGAATATCAGAAAAAAAAAATGAAAAAAATCGAGAGGGGTGAGGGTCAAAAGCTGTCCCGGTTGGGCTGGAATTCCCCATATGTATATCTTGGTCAACAAGTACGATATAATTTACACCCGACGAGGTTGATTCTAATCCCTGCGATCTGGACAATTCACAGGGCAGCCAATCGGCATGCTGGGATCGCTTGAGTCCAGAGCAGCGGTTGGCGGTCGAGTAAGTTGTCCAGGTTGCAGGGATTAGAACCAACCCCGCAGGATGTATACCTTGTTTGATTCTGATTCTGAAAGGGGAGCGCTCACTAGTGTCTTAATTTAGTTTGATATTGTAGGTCACAATAAGGCACTCCTACCGACAGGAGCATAGTAACACAGTACCGCAACACGCACCTAAGTCAAGACCTTAGCTCGCACTTTCGTCTCAGAATCAATCTCCGCATGTGTACACTGTACATCTACAGTGAATGCCAAACGAATTGAAAAAAAAAACCAGTATTACGAAATAAAAATGCAAACAAATGAGCAGTATTCATTGTACGCCGCTATCAAAATTCAAAACGCTATTAAAAACGAATGTTCATTCACTGCTGGTTACTTCTGAACTATAAACTATAAACAAATATGAGAAACCTACAACTATTCAGTCGATATAAAATATACGGCCGACTGGAACTGCATATCAGTACTTCAGGTACTTCGGCTTACTTATTAACTATAGACCAGAAGATATACGGAACTTACGACTACTCAGTTAATATAAAAAATTAGTCATACAAAGTTATGAAACTAGCACGTGGTCGCGCAAATTCTTCGAATTATCGGTATATCAAGAATAACAAAACAACAATCAGGTTACGGTAGAAAAAAGGTATGCTAATATGATCCTCTGGAACTGCTTCTAATGACGATGTCATTGCATATCAGTACTTCAGGTACTTCTGCTTACTTATCAACTATAGACCAGAAGATGTAAGGAACTTACGACTGCTCAGTTAATATAATAAATTGGGCGCACAAAGTTTTGGAAGTATCGATCTTAATCTTGGTTAATCACACAAAACAACAAAATAACAAAATAAAAACAAAATAACAATCAGGTTACGGTAGAAAAAAGGTATGCTAATATGATCCTCTGGAACTGCTTCTAATGACGATGTCATTGCATATCAGTACTTCAGGTACTTCTGCTTACTTATCAACTATAGACCAGAAGATGTAAGGAACTTACGACTGCTCAGTTAATATAATAAATTGTGCGCACAAAGTTTTGGAAGTATCGATCTTAATCTTGGTTAATCACAACCTCAAAATAAATAAAACTATTACGTAACAGTAAAAAACGTTTATACATACTTGACACTTAAGGACGACTTTTATTCCAGTGTCGTCGGTATGTCAGTACGTTACATTATGCAAATGTCACACGCAGGGAGCATACATTTTTCCATCTGTCATAATGTGAGAGCTGTAGGGTAAGTAACTAGTTAACTGTTTTTGCAATATACAACCCCATTCTTCTGTTTTCTCGATTTCAAATGCGTGTAAGTGTTCAGAAAAACCTAATGTACGCAGCTTCCGAAAAACGAACATGATGCAGTTATCCTTGTTAAACAATACATGCTGAATTGAACCAAACGTGTGAAAAATATCATCAGTGTCTACAATAATAAGCATATCCGCACGATATACGGTTCCATTCACTTTGACCCACGATGAAAAGGAATAATCATTACCTGGAGGCAAAACGTTTCTGAAACTACTGTAATTTGGACAATTTCTTGGAAAATTTTGAGCTTCAGTTACAACGCCTAGAGTCAATTCATGCTCAAGACCTTTCTTGGATATAAATCGATAATTCAGTTGTAGTTGTTGCTTCAACGCTAAAGTGTAAGCTGGATTTCGGCGAGAACGAACCACTTTTGCATTATTCTTTAAATCTTGATGCTTTGCTTCAAAACGTATAACGGAAACATATTTTAAGGGGCCAACATTCTTCATAACACGAGGATAATGAGTGAGGTAGTGATGCTTCGGCTTAAGTGGTTTCTCGAACAGTTCCACGTATAAGGCGTGGTGTTCTGCTATTAAGGTGCCAAGTAGATCACACGTGTCAGCCGTAAACGAAGGGGCCATTATGATACATGCAATTTCTCTCAAAACTACGTAAAGCTGCCAGACTTTGTTAGCTTTTGGAACAAGGTCACCTATTATTAACCCAAGATACTGGAACAGGCAAGCCATCTCAGAGGCTGAATAAAGTAACATTTTGTGTTCTAATGCTGTTTTTGTAATCGGAGGAGGTATGTTTTTAACAATGTTGGCATGAAAATTGAAGAAACGCAGCCTAGCATTTAGAGTTTCGAAAGAGAAAAACTTATGGACGTATATGCAGGAATACAAAATTTCTGGTATCTCAGTGCGCAATATTCCTTCAAAGAAATCATGTGTTACATCAACTGCGATATTTTTGATGACGTGATAGCTTCTGATGTCATTGAAGATGCATTTCTCTTGGACACCGCGGGTGCAATTTTCAACGTCTGTATTGTAATTTAGAACTGTACGCAACAATTCAACATTTTCTGACAATAGGCTGCGCGACGCTGGTTTTTCAGCTACACATACTCTACATGTATAATTGGCATTGAAACTGGTCGAAAAACCGCAGAGAGTATGAATCCCAAGATTGTCACCTGTGATCAACGCTAACGCGAAATATACTCTGGTTTGCGAACCTGCGACATCTACGATTATGCCATTACTCTCAAGGTCCGTGAACTGCTCGACGAGGTTATAGAATAACATTTTGTTGCCGTATTTGGCGTGATCTTTCGTGTTATGAAGCTGCACGAGGAAAATATTTTCGATTTGGCTAGAATATTCATAGGGAACGCAACCAATTGTGCAATATACCGCCCCTAATTTATGTACACCTCGATGTGTCCCTAATGGATTATTAATCTCAAAATCATCAAAATTGAGAATTAAGGGCAGAACAAACTTTCCATCAAAATTTTGCTCTATACTACGCCATAAATCACCCTGGAGTATGGACATAATTGTCTCATTTCGAGTGACATCTTCTACGTGTTCCCTAATCGAACGTAATACTCCAGGCAGTTCTAAAAATTTTTTCAAGACAAGTTTTAAAGGTATGACTTGTTTGACGTCGTTAAGCACGTGCATTTGTCTGGATCCACTAATTCGTTGCGGACCTATAGATGCTCCAATACCAATGCATATCGGTTGAATGAAACATTCTAAGCTTTTGAAAAACTCCATTGTTCTGTGTTCGGTTTCAAAATGGTCGAAAGCACTCTTGTAAGTATCAAACATGGCGTTGGACTGAGAGCAGGACTCCGAACCTTCAGTAACATTACAATTCTGTTTAATTATTTCAACACAACTTTGAAGCTTGCGAAAATCGTGTATCGTGTTATTTATAAATGCTCGCGTCAGAGACGGGTTAGCATACAGTTTAGCAACAAACGAAGTTACAGCTTCCGAAACGATATTTTGAAATTCTGGTATTGTTACCTGAGACACATCTATGCTTGGGCTATCACAACTGCTCCTTAACTGTGAGTAATCATTGGTATCGGAGTCGTAAGAATCGTCAGACAATTCCGCAGTTTCAGTAAGATTTGCTGGATTAGTATTGGATATTGGTTCGATACTATTTTTATTCGAAAGAGTCTGGTAAGACGGACGCGTATTCACGGAATGCTTGAGTCGTAAATGTTGCATGAACGAGTATATGTTACTGAAGCTTCGAAAACATGCAGCTTGTCCACAACGAACAGGTAGATTGAAATGCGTGTTGTGACTTACTTTTAGATGTGCTTTGAGATACGACTCTGTTGCAGTAACGTACTGACATAACGGACATTGGTACATGATGATAGAATGGTTATAGTAGTAATTGGATTGACTCACGATGAACGGCCTAGTGCGCTCAAGATTTCTAGAACGTAGGATATTTTCTTGTCACTTTTCGAAGACACTTTGTAGAGACCAACTTGGATCAGATACCAGATATGCTCAGCCTGAGGCGGATACAAGAGGTTTAGAGTGTAGAAAGCCTTGAAGCATGTATCTATCGCTGTTAGTACCGATGGTACTTGATAGAGTATATTATCAATGGAGACGAATACGGTTGAAATCGACTCCAGTGTTGGCCCCACTACAATAACGTACGGTTGTACTGTTAATCCAAAATTTGCCATGCAAGTAACACGACTCTCTTGTATTCGAGATACGTCTCCAGGTATCTGCGGATAAAGATTACACTCTTATTTTGAAATTTCATGATATCAAACTACGAAACTACATAACTCTGAGGTCTACCTTGTACACATTTCTTTCAAAAATGAATTGTAGAGTAGAAAAGATGAAGGAAAATTTAGGAAGCCCAAACAATATTCCCCTTTTATCAAATTAAGGTTTCACGTGTTTGATAACTTGACCGAATTCAACTAGTCGATACAATAAGTTTTTCTCTTTACGCAATAACATTGAATTGCTTCGATTGCTTATGAATGTTACTTTACAGAAAATAATTACTTCTGCAATGAAATAGTAAGCAAAGAAAGCATTATGTACCTTTGCATGCATCAGTAGGCTCTGTTTGCATTCGTCCATGGAAGGCTTCCAATGGCCAGTTTTAGTACGAAGTCTCCCCTTCGGTGGTATCAGATAAGGTAATAGATTGAATTGCACAGCGGTCTTACTATCTGTGAATATATTCACAGTTAAATATATGAGGAGTGTTAAAGAAAATCAACGTAAAAAAAATACATGATGGCAATTCTCACCATCTGAAAGGTCTTCTGATTTCAACAGTTTCGCCAGTTGAAGTCCAACATTGTTATTTTTGAGTGGGCACAATTTTTGAATATTATCGACGAATCTGCCCCACTCATCTATTGCATTTTTTTCTTCATCCAGATGTAGATTTTTAAAGTCTTCATGAATTAAAGTATACCCCTTTGGGTGTCGTAACAAGGGCCAGCTCTCCAAAATGTCGACGAGTTTCGTGTCCTGCTTTTTGATTTCATGTATGCGGATCGATGAAGTAGCTTTCCAGTGAGATATAGCCAGCTCCCACGGCTCTTGATTACTTTGAAGCCAAGTTTTCATTTCTTGCAAATCAGCTGGCACTAAATGTAAATAAAATAAATTTTTGTTTGAATAGAATCCTTTACTAGATTTGCAATTAATAACATGCGAGTATACCCTCACTATCTTCATCGTCCTGTGCAGAGGTACTACTTGTCGCAGAGGTTTCTGACGCTAGGGTAGATCCAGACAACCGTTTATATTGCCGTAATTTATTTCGATATTTGTCAACTAATTTCCCTCTCGAAGTCACAGGTTTATTCGCTCTTGCAAACTGTTTCTTGACTGGCGCTATGTAGTATGTGGATCGGAGCTCATTTGGGAATACTTTCACAATATCCTTGGCAATGTAACTGAAGTCTTCGTTTTTTAATGGACTGAAAAGTGGGATGGAAAAAAGTTTTTTGGAGATGACTAATATTATATGATTAATGCATTATTAGGAATGTCTATTACTAATAGTGGGTTATACACAACTATAAATTAGGCGTATAAATATGGCTTCAACAATAGTAATGTAATATTAAATTAGATTCATCGATCAGCCTTATTTGTCTCAAGTAAATATTGCTTTTAATGTTTGCAACGAAACATTTATACATATACAGTTCAATGACTTTTCGGATGTTCAATTACTTTGAAGATTCGCAGTTTTGTTTTTTCAGATTCAGATTGAATGAATAAAAGTCGACTCACCCTTTCAAGTCTTTTAAAATGTCTGTAATTATTATATCGACAATCACTGCTCTGGCCGGCCTTTCGAGTTCTCCAGTTTTCTTATAAGATCCTAAAATAGCACGGCCTTGCATTGAGGCTTCCAGTATTTCTTGTACATTTGGTCGGGTGACCATTCGATACATTGATTCCCCGACGAAGCAATGTTGCCTTCTTGGCTGATTTGGCGGAAACTGTTCTTTCTGTGATTGGTCTGATTCAGAATCACTACTAGAGGACACGTCAGATGTAGCGTCAGAATCATGCTGCTGCAACGATATTTTATAAAAGTTGAGAAAAAATTTACGAATCATATAACTGCATGTCATGCTGAATAATAATTTTTCCAGTGAATCGTTCATCACATCTCAAACGCATATCTTTTCACGAAGAGGATTTGTATTTACGTCAAATTAATTTTCGAAACTGCTATGTTCCGAATTTTCTAGTTTTCAATTTTTTGAAAATAAATTTCAATTCTTTCTACATATATGCATGATTTTTACATTCATTATATTAATTTTTTTGCCTCTTTTGGAACATTACAAGTTCCGTAATTCGACTTGAAACATAAATCAAGAATACTAGTACACTGATTCAGGGATTGTTTGGTGTGTTTCAACTTGATATTTATTTGATGCTCTCAACATGTAATGCAAATTCTCTGTCTTCGCTCAATCAATAAGGAAATTGCACCAACTACATATAGGGTAGACATTGATCATGGTTTTGATCGCTCGATCATCTGAAACTCGCCTGAAATATTTACTTATTGTTAGTTGCTTCAACGAAATATCTTGACAAGATTTTTTTTTATCTACAAGTATCGATTAGGTTACAATTTCGCATAAAATTTCAGATGCGATAAACGTTTCATCGCGAGAAGAATGGATAGCCAAATTTGTATGTTCGTAATAAGTTAGAACTCGGCATATTTACTTCAGTCGACTTGGGAGAAGCGCACCCTTTTTGCTTTCCGTCATATTTTTTCCATTTTTCAATGAATTTTATCCGAAGACCCACTGACGGAATAAGTTCTTTGATTAGATCGTCTGTTAATTGATCGAAGCTGTGTTGATCAATACCGTTATCTATGACATGAGGAAAAAACCAAAAAAAAAGTATCATTAATAATTCTGTAATTTGATTCCTATTGCGAGCTCAATGACCGAATATTGTTTGGATATAAACACCCGTCCAATGAATGTGAATAATTTCCCAACAAGTCTTATAGGAAAATGAGACAAAAGCTGAATAGATAAAAAAAAAAACTGTGTTTGTACAATACATTATTAGGCTTGTTATATCTGATAAAAGGATAATTTGAAAAAACTTCTCCCAACAGATAGTAATTTAAATGAACAGTAAGTCTGTTGGATCGAACTAATATCGAGTTAAATCAACACAGCGTTCAGTTAAATCGGCACGTGATCGAAGACAAAGGAATCTACAGGTTCGAACGTTTTACGGTATACCCGCTCGTCTTTGTGATACGAAACAGCTCCTTACGCATTATCCAACCATCCAAAATTAAGCAAAGAAAACGCGATGGAAATGAGTCGATCGAGAAGGAAATGAGACATTGTTAGGCTTGTTATATCTGATAAACGGATAATCTGGAAAAACTTCTCTCAACAGATAGTAATTCAAATGAACAGTGAGTCTGTTGGATCGAACTAATATCGAGTTAAATCAACGCAGCGTTCAGTTAAATCGGCACGTGGTCGAAGACAAAGGAATCTACAGGTTCGAACGTTTTACGGTATACCCGCTCGTTTTCGTGATACGAAACAGCTCCTTACGCATTATCCAACCATTGTTAACAAGGCAGCATAAAATTAAGCAAAGAAGATGCGATGAAAATGAGTCTTTTGTACATAAAGTCGGACGCTTCCAATATGATGCAATGACGCCGGCGCTTGTCTGCATCATAAACTGAAATAATGAAACAAGAATCACCTACCTTTGAAGTGTTCGATGAGGCTCTCGAGCTGCCACTTCACCAAAACTTCGCTCACGTATTTGTCTGCCATTTTCGAAAGAAACCCGAATTTCCGCAAAAAGAATAGAAGCGCAGCGGATTTTTGGCGGTTGTCAGCTTTCAGCCAGGCACCCTTCATTAACTGCGTCCTTACGTTCCGTTCCTGCCGTCACATGTAGCGCGTAACGGAAAAACGGAACGGAATCTGCAAAACTGGCTATCCAGTTTCGTAGATTCCGTTCCGCTTTTCAGTTCCGGCTCTACATGGGACGACGGCCGCGCCATCACAGCGACGATCAACGTATTTGGTTGAATCAACCATAGACCTTAGCTCTATGTTATTGGAGTCAACCAAATATCGTGTCACTTCGAAAAATATTCAGTTTCATAAACTTCTGGATGACTATGGAGGGAGCCACAATAATCATTGTATCGACGAAGTATCCGTTGAATGAAATTAAGATTTCATTGTATCGACTAGATGTTAGTTGACTGTACGTCCGCCACGATAATTCTTATCTAGATTCGAAACCATTAAAGCGATTGTTGTAAAACAATGAAATATTCGTATGAAACAGATATCTATTTGTCAGAATTAAGATTATGTATGACTTGAACATTGATGTATTTGAACACTGTGATGATCGCAATTGATAATGAGTTGCCGCAAGAAAATTATTCTTCAAATTGAATTTATTATTATTCGGTACAATGCGTCAGCTGTTTCAATTATCCGTTTTTCAACAATATATATAGAATTCATCAAATAAACGCTTTCCTTTAATTTGACCCAATAGTCAATCCATCTAATTATTAAGAGTATTACAGGCCAATCTAATATGAGGTTGACATAACTTGATCTACCAACTATATGATTTGAATTCTATTGAAAATCATGAATACTTCAACTAACTAATATAGTCTTCAATCGAATAAATCCTAATTTGAGCTAATTATTTACGAGTTACTTTCCCCAAACATTCAATTTTGTATATTTAAACTAAATATGCAGTCCAATCGACTAATAATTATTCAGTTCAACTGAATATCTGACAACCGATTGAGTTTGGTAAATTCAACCAGATTTTTTTCTCAGTGTATATATACCTGTGTATATCTTTCAGTTTCGTGTTATTTATGGCAAAATGTCAGACGTAGAATCTTGACGTATGTATGTACGACTTATTCACTTCAAAAGGCTGAAGTTGAGCCGTCTGGCTGTGCTTCTCTTGTACATATCGATGGACTATAATACCATACGGGCGTAAACGCAAAAAAAAAAATTTTCATTTTTTTATAGTGGCAAAATCTTTTTCTGGCAAAATAAAACCTTGTGGGTTTTATCCGGGAAATTTTTTTTTTTTTTTTTCGAGCTCACGCCTGTACAGTTTTAGACCATCGATCTAGGTATTCACTTCTAGACAATCTATAGAAACTTGGAAGAAATTCATTATTTTGAATAATCAATTCTGTCCTAAGATCGAGTTTTACAAATTTGCATTTTTTTTTTAAACCCATTTTTATTCTTTCTACCTGTCTTTGCGGAGCCAGTAATTATATTGATCTTTTTTTTTTCATTTCCAATTTACTCTATCCTTCGTCCTCGATTCCCACAGGACGAGGCTGAGCTTAACGCAGGTGGTATTACTTGTCGAAGGAGAGTTCGTCGAGTATATAAGGTACTTTTTTTTTGTCTATTTTGTTATTTTATTTTTCTTTATGTCTTTTTTTTCTAGTATTTCGGAATTTTATTACGCGCTATGACGCAGCTCGGTTATAGTGAGCGAAAGTGCGAAAGATCATGTGTTTTGCGGCGTGTAAAATCTTCGAGATTGCGGGATGCGGAGGGTCGGTTGAGACGGACGCCACATAGCCAGACAGTGAGCGTGTTTCTATTTCAGTTGTGGTGTTCGCTTATATGATATATGTATATATATTCTCACACACGCGTGTCTGGAGTTCACGAATCGACCTCCTTGTTGCAGTATAGCTACGTAGACATATGAAGATACGCTGCGCCGTCTCATTCCGATATTATTATTTCTATGGCTAAAAAAGAGAGAGAAAAGTACATAAAGGAAATGAGGGTGATAATTTTCGAAAATGAAAAACAAAAAAACAATAGGAAGAAACGAAAAATCTTTAATTTAGAGCAAAGGAATCTAGAAGATATTAAAAAACAGAAGACAGGAGAAATAAAGTTGTTTAATTTTTTTCGTGTAATAATTTGAACAGAAAAACGAAAGTAAAAATGGCTTTTTGACTCCGTCATGGAAAGTGATGGGCCCTATTGCGTTTTTACGAGAATTTCTCTCTGTTGCCATTTCGCCCGTTGACTATATTGTTGAGAAATTAACTTTCAAAGCTTTTTATCGAGCCTGATATCCTGCGGTATACTGTACCCACCATCTACCTTCCTTCCTTCCTTCCTTTCTCATGAAAGTCGCGGGGTCTTCGGACTCTGGGAGTGACCCTTTATTCACTATCAAATATGTCAAGAGGAATTTCCGCGAGCCGACCTTTCTTGGCGGAAAAGAACTGAAGAGGTCAACGGCATACTTTAAAATCCGAGGTCTGGGGTCTGAGGATATCTTATACCCCCCAAGGACGATTTTTTAAATCTTTCTCGCCCCTTTTTTGTTTATTTTTCATTTTACATATTCTTTTCTCGGGGCAAATTTTTCTTCGCTCAATTTTATAGCGGGAGGAAATTACTCGCGGTTCATAATGTGCTTTTTGACGGCTTCTTTCGTCGCTATGGTGATCTTTAAACGGTTAGATCCAATTTTCGTTTAATATCTCGAGTGTGATATTAGGTAGGTAATGTTACATGTGTGGCCGAGTTTAAAGCTCGCCAATGGAATTGCCCGCGTTTGGCACGTACAGCCATGTAACATCGGGACGATAATCTTTGGATTATCGTCGGCTGCAGCTTGTTTTTAGGATCTTTTCCTAGTTAAGAGGAGAAGAGAAGAGAAGAGAAGAGAGGAGAGGAGAGGAGAGGAGAGGAGAGGGCCAACCAGACGTATAATTTATTGAATATCGATCACCAGTCTTTATATCGGGTAATTGCGGGTTTCAGAAACAAATAAATTCGTCGTCTATATACTGGCCATTGGCTCATCGATCTTTTTTATAGATATATATGTGCCATTCTATGTACACGAAGTTCCTGATATTTTATTCAACAAAAACACATTATTGACGGTAAATTATTCACAACGTACTGTTGTTTCAACATCTGTTATTATATTCGCTGCTATTGCTACTGTTACCTTTCTTGATCCGTTCAGATTATACATTTATTTCAACCCTTTTGACTATAGCAAAATTATAACTTCGAGCTAAGCAATTTTTGATTATGCCAAATATTCGTATCATCTCCCGTAATCAGGAGGAACACGTCGAGGAAAAGATTATCCTTCTATATTTCCACTGTTTCCCATCGTAATTCTTTTCGATTTACCTGTTTGAGAAATGGAACTCTGCCGGGTGATAAGTCTGGAAATTTAATCATTATATGTAGATGTGAAGACAATGCCATTGAGCGACACGTAGCTATATATTTACGATAAATGGCGAGAAATGTATATCGTCGCGAGTGGAAGTATCGAGAGGAATACCTTCAATTAACATTAGATCTATGATGATTTCCATAATCGTTTGCGTAGCAGACATGATCCCGAGCACCGGGAACCAGACGACGGATGCCGATCAAGACTTGCCCCCAAGGTTGAAACTCATCTCCATAATCCATGCCGTCTGATATCCACAGGGAAAAGGCGAGATATGATCGTTTCGCGAGTTGTTGAAGAAAAACGAAAATTATTCCACTTTTCACATCTTGTATTTATTTATTTTATTTTTTTTTTCAAATATTTCAACATCACTTTTTGCCTACAAAAAAAAACAAAAAAACGAAGAAAAAATGGTTTTCAATTAATAACGAAAATTAAACTTCCTCATTAGGTCAGTAATTGTTTATTATTCGAAAGCTTTTCTCACGAGGAAACATTTTCTTTTTTTTTTTTTTTTTATGTAGGTATTGAAATTTCTGAATGATCGTATAAATATACCTTGACGATACGACGGACGTTAGTAGTTATAGCGTGTCGTATGTGCTGGAAGTGTATGGTATATACTTGAACCGCGAGAGGTTGAAATAAGAAAAATATGGGGAATCCCTGGGGAATTTGTCTGGTGATACTCGTAAATGGGTAGGGAGAAAAAGAGTCTTTCGGAATTCTACAAGGCATCCGGGTGTTGAAGCGATGTAGGTCGTTAACGGCGTTTACTTTTTAGACGTACGACATCTTTTGGCAAATGGCATTTCCAGTTCGCACATCTTGTATTATAGGTACGAGAGCTGTTCTCGCTCTTCTTGTCTCACCATGACGCCTTGCCTTGCCTTGCCTTACCTCCTCTCTTTGTAACCCAGACAACTGTCTTCGGAGGATAGAAGATAAAGAAAAAAAAAAGCCGTCCATCTTGCGCCGTTCAAAGTTCCGTTGCCCGACTTAAACCTTGAGTTTTTATTCATCTTCTCTGCAACGTACGCATATATATATATAAGGGTTACAAACGTCATACGTTCCCTCATAATATACAGTTTCTGCGGTGTTCAATGAAATTATTTGTCAATTATAAATTCACCATAAAATTTTACACTATTTCAAATATCTCGAACGTTTGGAAGAAAAATGTCAAACTTTTTGTTTTGTTTTGTTTTGTTTTGTTTTCAAGTTCGACAAGATTTTATCCGGAGTATCAATAAATTCCTCAGAAATTCGCCGAAATTATATATATATATATGGTATATATATATAAAAAAAAAAAAAGAAGAATACTAATTTTATGCTACCAAAAATTTTGTTATAAATTGTATAGCTATGAAAATTCGTGAAAATTATGATTGAAAAAAAAAAAAAAAATACTCCAATTTCCTCCGAAAGAACAATAATTCAGGCGAATGTCAATAAATTATAGAAAAATTCATTGAAATCGTTGAAAAACTATATGGAATTCGAAATTATACTTATCATCTTCGCGATATCCACGACTATTTATCAGCCAGAGTAGGTAAACACAAAGGTACTTTAGAAAAGGGGGGGAAACAAAAAGAAAGATAAAACAAGAAGGAAGAAAATTCTCGTCGTGTAGAGTTGGGGCCGCAGGTAATTTTTCTCGGTAGTTAAAACTACCGTGTCGGTACATACATAAACTGGCGGCTTACGTACCTACGTATGTATATATCTACATATATAGGTATATATACTGACAATGGGCGTCGCGACGCACACCGAGAAAAGGAAGGACTCGGCTTGCAAATTGTCGGTGCAAAACGAAGCCAGTCCGCCAGACGATGGGAAAGAGAGAAAGAGAAGAGAAGAGGCCAGCCAGCCAACCAACCAGCCAGCCAGTCAGCCAGTCAGCCAGTTAGTCAGGCAACCGACGTTGAGGCGCGCCTGGGTAGAACTATGGTCACTTTTATGAATGAGTGCAGCAGTTTCCGTGGGTGTGCAACGGCAGCTCGTACCTCGTAGCTGCTTTACTACACGTATGCGCCTCTCTGTACATACATACATACTCCCGACTCCGTACGTATACATACGTCGAGCGGCGAGACGGAGATGCATATGTATGAAAAGAGAAAGAGTGAAAGAAGGAGAAGGAGAAGGAGAAGGAGTATAGGAGCAAGAGAAGGGGTAGGGGAAAGAGATTACGAGTGCGAGTTGCGAGTCGAGAGGCGCGAGGCGGGGCACGAAACCAATGCGTATAGGCTGTTCGTTCGTTCGTTCGTTCGTACGTTAGCGTGTGCGTGTCAGCTGACTACTACACGATTTACTACGCCTCGCATTTCCATGGGATTTTTTACTTCTGTTATTTTTTTATTTTTTCTTTCTCTCTCTCTCTCTCTCTTTTTTTTTTTGCATTTAATCCTCATTCAACCGCGGCTGTTCCCGCCGACGCGACGCAGCGCAGGGGACTTCGTGGGAGTTTTATTGTTTGCGTCTGTCCGGCCACCAACGAGTATTCTGCACATTTCATTTCGAACATTTTTGTTTTTTAATGATTATTTTTAATTCTTGTCGCAAATGCAGCTAACTTCTTTTTTTCTTTCTTTTGGAATTTTTTTGGAGGAACGGAGATTCAGAAATTTTCATGAAGTTATCGGTTCTTCGCGGTTTCTACTATTCCGAATTATCGAATACCTAAGAATCGTCTTCAGATCCGGTTATTTTAGATCTTCTAAATTTTCGAAACTGAAGCTTTACCAGCATCGTTCATCCGATTCAACAATTCGAGGCTTAATTTTGTTCGCTTTCGTCTTTTGTACGTTGCACAGGAGAAAAAGGAAACTATTCGTAATTTATTCACCGATTCATTATTGCTGATGATGAATGAAATTTTCTACACTGACAATGAGTTGTTTTTCAAAAATTTCCTTTATTCGAAGACTGCGTCTTGGAGAAGTTTTAGCAAATAAATTGCAGATATTTCTGTTTCAATTTTGATTTTTATTCGTCAATCGCGTCTTGCCAATCTTTTGCCAATTGAATAAAAATACAACGTACTCTCGATTCGAATAAATCTCTGGCGAGGGGATCTCCCGCCGATTTATAACCCTTTTATATACGAAAGGTCAATTATTCAGTGGTAGAGTAGTAGGTCGTAAGTCGTAAGTCGTAAGTCGCCGTCAGCCAGCCCACGATAGAGGAGGCTTACCACTCTCGGGCTCTCGGGGATCCTGCATGGCAGAGGGGCTATACGAAAATGCGTAGGTTTGCTTGAACTCGCCCCAGACGAACCAAATATGGAAGGGATCACGATCAGCTGACGCTAAAACCATCAAGATTGTTGTTGACTCGTACAATTCTGCATTCCCGTTAAATTAACATAATTCGTTAGCCTCGAACATCACCAAACACTTAGCGCGAACCCTCCCAAAAAATCGCGTTGTTTGCATTCCGACTAAATTACCAAAGAATATACAATCACCGAGGATTCGGCGAACAAAAGTCCATATTCAAGGACTAGAGAACAAGTGACAAAATGAACAAATTTCGCACAAGCGCGTTTTTGTTTTTTGTCTGTTTTTTTTTCACGTTTCGACAGTTGAATTCGGATTCTAACGCTTGTGAATTTTTTTAGTCTCCAATCCGTTTAATTCGATTTTTTTTCTTTCAATTTTTCATTGTCAATTTTGATTTCCGACGACGAATTGAATAATCTGACTTTTCTGTCAAATAAGATCACATGAAATAGAATTGAATTTTGAACTTTTGTTCAACTATATAATTTATTCTGTAAATAATACGAACCTCCTGCGATATTTCATGACTAATTGTAATAATAGCTGTGCGAGTAATTTGCAAAACGTGTTTTTTTCCTCTTCGTCCTTCTTTATTCGCGTGTCTTTATTCAATTTAACACGCAATGGAACATCCCAAAATATAATACCCAATACGGTAACTTGGGCAAAAAAAAAAAACAAAAACAAAAAAAAAATAATAATAATAATAATAGCAAAAAAAGAACTTCGGTAGGCAGGTATAGGTGGGGTGGGTTTCAAAACAAAAATGAAACAAAATGAAATGAAAAAAAAAAAGAAAAGAAATAAAATAGCGTCGGCGTCAAGGTGGCCTGGAAGAAGATACTGACTCCAGGGCAAAACTACACGAAACGAAAACACGCGCGTTTCTTGTACCCATATGTTACATGTAAATATATACCCTGCTTTCATTAAAACCGGAGCGGTTTCAACGATGAGAAATTTTTCGAGACGTGCCTTGTAAGGCGGGATATCAACTCGATTCGCTGATCACCTCCTTGTCTCGACGAAATTTTCCCCGCGGTTTATTTATACCTGCACGCCATATCTTGTATATCTACCTGTACCGATATCTTAATTAACCTCTCGTCCTCTATAACCGCGATTTTATTATTAGTTTGCGTTGTAATTAGCCCTGTGTTCAACGATTTTTATATACCCTCGACGTAACAGTTTGTGATTAAAATATTTTCCCCGAATTTATAATTTTGACTTCAATTTATCGATATATACGGGACTCAGGCATCTGTTGCTGACAATTCGTCAATGCGCTACCTATTTTTTTTTTTTCGATTTTTTCATTATCTTGATGAGATTTTTTTATTTGCCCATAACAAATTTCACCGTTCATCAATTTATCTTGACTAATTAACGATCGAATCATATACCGATACGCGTGTGACGTTTCTTTAGCGATAATGAATTGGGTAATAGGTATTTATCAGGTAAATGTAGAACGATTGTAATATATTAATTCGTTAAAGATATATAAGGTGTACTTGAGTAAAATAGGTAATATGTGGAGTTACTCGGACTCGAATTGTTAACATTTGATATCTAACGACGGGGTTGTGAGAGGAAAGAAATTTTTCAATCAGCAAAGTATGGGAGAATCGTTTATAAGGAACCGTCAGTTGCCGGTACTCGAAACTCATAATTCTCCGAATATTAATTTGAATGACTGAAAGCAATGCCCGGGCTTTTGCTCATTCAATTTCAAAAGCGATTCACGTTTCTCATCTAGCCGTTAACGTCTCTCTGGCGGCAATATTTAATACCAATCTGTTATATCTTCGGGCGAAAACTAATTTTCCACCAAGTAGGCTCGCGTTCATGGAATTATATGAAAGTGAGATAGGGAGAGAGAGAGAGAGAGAGAGAGAGAGAGAGAGAGAGAGAGAGAGAGAGAGAGAGAGAGAGAGAGAGAGAGAGAGAGAGAGAGAGAGAGAGAGAGAGAGAGAGAGAGAGAGAGAGAGAGAAAGGCCTAAGATATGCAAATCGTGTCATCCTCTTTGGCCCTGATTTGTTCGATATGGGAAAAAATATGAAACATACATTTTTGAAAAAAAGAAAGCAAAATTTCTTACATTCAATATTTTTTCTTCCACACAAAATAAGCTAGTAACTGCGAGTTTAGGAAATTTATCCTACCGAAAGTGGGAAATTTTGTGATTTTTTTGTCTTACAATTAGTTGAAACTGAGTTTTGGTCATATCAGTGTTGTTCTAAGCTAACGAAATCTGATGAAAAATACAGGATTTTGAATTTATTTCATAATTTTTTAATCAATTTTCAGTCTCAGGGTTGAAAAAAATATCAATTTCAAAAGTGAGATGCAAAATATGAAACTTCGCTATGGCGTCTTTTCTTGATAACCTGATGATATCCTTGATAGATGACTAAATAAACAAATCGATAAATAACAAATAAACAACCATCGAGTATGTCATGCCTGAGAACAATTATTGACATATAGAACGGAATCGAAAACGAAATAGTATATGGTCATATATTTGTTTTGCCAACCAATCAACGGAGTAAAACATGTCTAATTCCCTCCATCACATTAAGCTCTAGACACGTGAAGAAGAAGCGTGCAAACAGCACCGTAACACGTAATGCATTTCAATTCAAGTATAAACGTCTGATAAGATCTGTAAATATATTCCCCTCGCTTGGTCATGGCGGTGCACTGTACTGCACTGCACTGTTACGTCGGTTTGTTGTGTACCTACCTACCTACGTACCTACCTACCTACCTACCTACCCTTTGAAACCCCTCCCTTATTATACTCGACCACGTGACCCTTACGCCATGGAGCAATTATCATTACGACTATCTATCGCCACGGCGCCCGATGCGGTTTCTCGTACTACGATCAGCCAGATACGACACGATACTATATGGAATAGGATGGGCTACGATACGCTCAGGTTAATACTACACCCGCGTAGTGTGTACCTACTACTCTTCTACTGTTGCTATACACTGCTGTACTATTACTACTACTATTACTACTACTACTACTACTACTACTACTAGTACTACTACTACTACTGGTGGTGGTAGTACTACTGGTACTACCACTGTGGCTGACGATTCAAAGCGTGGAAACAGCGCGGTCTGTTCCCACGTGGTATAGCCGTTTGAATTTCGAACCGTTTTGATGGTGGGGCCTTTCGGCGTATATACCGAGTGCCAGTAGCCTAGTAGGTATAGTTAAGTAGTTTTCCGTTTCTGCTCCCGTTTCCGGAGTTTCAAGTTTCCAGTCTCGAGTCCCGAGTCCCGAGCTGCTCCCTGTCTCTGTATATAAGTTCGTATAACGTGTACGTATTCGGGGAGTATAAGGAGGTATCTATCCGCGTGTGTATATGCGCAAATTCTCTCTTCTCTTTTATTCGCACTCCGTTTCTTAACCCTCTCATATTATCCTTCTCCTACTCTTTACATCTCTTAAATACATTTTCTTCTATTTTCTCAGCTTCATCCACTATTCGCGGATGTACGGATTTACTCGAGCGCGTGAAATGTTAAAGAAGAACTCGTTTTCTCTATACCTATACTACTTTTATATCTTGTCTTCTTCTCTTCTCTATTTTCTTCTCTTTTCTACTCTTTTCGCTATACCTCGCTTACTTACCCTCGCACCTTCTCTTTCCTCTTTCCTCTTTCCTCTTTCCTCTTACCTACCTCATACCCTCAACGAACCACTGACTTCAAATTACTTTCTCGCGTCCTAGTGCCCCGTTATCTGTCTGTTTGGCTGTCTATTTATTTGTCCGTCTGTCTTTCGTCTCGATACGAATCTTATTCTCTTCTTCACTCAGAATGAACCGGTTACATGACCATCTCATTTATACTTGTTCAATTACTTTCTGTCTTGCAGAGATGGAATAATGATCTCGGAATAGGCAATTTCAGAAAAGTAATCATTCGTATCATTCTTATTAGCCATCATTCGTATTAGTTATAAGTTTGAATTCAATTTAACGCAAATTAATTCAGGAATTCATATCCTTTGCACTTTGGTCAATTTATGGTGCGTTTTTGAATGAATTTTATCCGTAATGATCATTGACGTGGTTTCATCACAGGGTGCATTTTCGTTTTCACGATCTTTCGCCGAGTGATAAGCTCGATGAAAAAGTTGGACCTGAAATCCTGAATACACAGATACATAGAATCTTTTCCTCGATCATAGTTATATATAGAGGGAAATGAACGTATGAATAAAATACTAATAAATAAAAAAAAACGAGTGAAGGTACTCAAAATTCCCGCCTCGTTCGGGGTTAGTTTATTCGACGCGTGAGGAGGAGGCCATAGGGCTATTTCTTGCCGGACGTCGCGCTACGGCTGTTCGGTCTATATCCCCGAGATTCCGACCCTCGTAAACCTCGTAAGTCAGGAGTCTGGTTTTCGCAGACCTTCGGGCGATACTAGCCTCGCTGATAAACAACCCTGTGAATATTCTCCCCCTCAGGTAAGAGCCCCGGTAGGTGGATTTATGGAGGGAATGGAAGACGAGCCTCTGTGGATGTACACACGTATACACACGTCACATGTCACACACGCACATATCCACATATATATACCCGGATATGTGTCCGCCTATCTGTTTACCGCAGTGTGCATTTCCCGGATACGCGCATCGATAATACCCTACGCGGTTCTCCAGTCCGTTACTATCATTGTTTGCGGCCGCTTGGCTTAACCAACGGCTTTGACGTCTCTTGTCTCTCTTATCCACTTTATAGGTACCTATTGCCGTTTAGCATTATGTCTGGGACGACTTGATACTGAACTGTGAAATTTTCAAATTTATTCCACTTCTCAAATCTTCCAGTTTGTATAAATTTCGTCCTTTGTCATTTCATTCTTCGTCGTAGATACGTGGAGAAAAAAACCAAACGGCTCAAGGTCTAGATCAAGTTTTAAGGTTGGCAAGTGGCGCACGCAGTGCACATGGTGCACGCGTCAGGTATACTAGGGCACCTCATGCTGTTGGCGACCTTTTTTAGATACTCATAATCGCGTCTCAAATAAATTCGAAATTTTCACCGTTCGGAATTTTTATAAATCAGAACTTCAATCCCACCCCGGAAAAAATCAACGATTATTTCGGAAAATTGAGGCGAATTTATGTGGGAGCGAAATCTATCGATTCAGATCAAGATCATGAAAATCTGTTGATTCAAACTCGAGATATAATCGATTTATAATTTCTTCTCGAAATGTTTTGATTAACCCTAGAACTACAAACCCATTTTTCCTACCTTCAAACTACAAACCGGGGTAAATATTTACCCCACGTGTTTCTTGTTCGTAAAATCGTTCTGAAAGCAGTAATGAGACTCGTAAGTACATGAATCTCTTCATTTTTTCATGCATGAAAGAATAGTAAAAAGCAATTTCAATTTCATTGAAGTTTAGTCGGTGAAAAATCGATTCAAATACCTGAAGGTGCTGGAAAACCGCAAAAATGTCATTTTCACAAAGTTTACCTGGGGCAGATATCTACCCCGGTTTGTAGTTCTAGGGTTAATAAATTGTCTTATGGGGCAATTTTTTGAAAAGAGACTGCGGTTAGGAGTGGGCGAAAGCGTCTGGAAAAGTGAAGTGGAAAATGTTGGATTCCATAGGGATGTAGAAATATAAGGAGAGTAGGCGAGGGGGTTGATAGAGGGATAGGAGAGATTATCCCGCAGGATAATCCTTTGATTTATTAATCCGCTTGACTCGTTCTTCGGTTGTTTTATATATCCTACGAAGTTGTCGTCCCGTTTCTTTATCCGGATGTGTTTCGCGTCAGATTTTCCCTCGTCTTAGCTTTGCCGCTGCCGTTTCGCTGCGGAAAAGCCGAATAAGAGCTGGAAAGAAGGTATAACATTCGAGATAAAAGCAACGGATGAAACTGAATTGTTCCTCTTTCCTTAAGCCTTGCCATCTAACTCGTATAATATACAATTTATAGCTATAGCTGGAGCCGCTTTTCTTTCTCATAAAAATTATTCCTTTTTTTTTTCTCTCTCTCTCTCTCTATCTATTTTTGTCTCTTAAAAATGTTTCGGCAATCACTCGGCCGGACATTCGCGTCGTCAAAAACTTCTGACGTCGTTCATTCAAGGAATTGTAACCCGACCGTTTCAAAGCCAAGAAGTTAAATAGCCAACAAAAGTAGTTAGCGAACCAGACAGAATCGGATTTGCAATGGCAACGGCTTCTCACGCTGCACTCAACCCGACCTACGACAACCTTTTTCCCCTTTTCTTCTCCCCCCGGCCCGTTTTTTTTTTCCTCTCGCTCTCGCGAGCTTTTCGCTTCTCGCTTCTCGGTTCTCGTTTCGCTCCACCAACCCGTATTCAAAGCATCTCTTCTCCCTCTTTCTCTCCCTCGTTCTCGGCCTTTCTTCACTTTTCTCGAGTTTCCTATATTCACACCGTATTCCCAACCCCCCCCCCCCCCCCCCTAACCTCTCTTCGAGCTTATCTCATCCGCCCTCTTAATGGACCAGACGACACCTACTTTGCCTTCGGGCTTCGGGTCACGCTACTCGACACGGATTCGCAATAATTCCTATCTTTGATTGTTATTTTTTTTTTTTTTTACCCTTCTTCTTTCTGTGATCTTCCTGTAAATTTGAAATCATGAAATACAAATAATAATCGCAATAAATCTCTACATTGAATTTGTCCCAATTGATTAAGTGGCATTGGAATAAGAAACCGTTTTTCATCCGTTCCGAAATTTGGTTAGGTTAGAAATCGACAAGTACCTAAAGATTTCGAGTTCTTTGATCAAAATTGCAATTGCCAATGGAATATAAAAATTTCGGAAATTCCATTGTAAACATTTATTCGTTGCTTTCAGAATACTCGTATTCGTAAGTTCGCGGTGTTTCCTCTCTTCGGATCCTGTTTTTCTATTTCCATTTAACGAAATGATGTCTGAATTCTGACGTATTCAAATTCAGTAACCCCATACACGTGATTGATAGAACGCAACAATCCACGAAATTCCATCAAATTAGGTATATGTAAAGGTTCATACAAAGTATAATGTTGAGGAAAGAAAAACGAAACGTACGTATATATGTATGTACGTCCGAGTGAATCGAGCCGATTGAAAATTGTCCAGATTTAAGTAGGTCGCAGCTGACGTTTCTTTCTCAAGTCGCGTGTCAGGGATGGATGAAACCGGAAGCCGAGAGCCGGAAGTTGGAATATCGATTTATTCGATATTTCTCTGAATATTGGCCGACATAATTATTGAGTGCCATCGATATAGATATAGCGGAGCATATGACCGTAGGCCGATGTGAATGAAAGCTTCTCAAGGGCCGTGACGACGACAACGACGAGGAGGCGGAGGCGGAGGTCCTCGAGATCCACGTGGTGTATCCGGCGGTTGAATCAAGTAGAGGAATCGATTCTTTCCCCGCATAATAATTAAAACTGTTTTATCTCTCGCGGCTTTCTCAATGTGCGCGCGACTTCTACTCTTCACTCTCTGCTGCAGCTGTGTCAATGGGCGGACCACATTCCCGCATTATTCTCAAGGAGGTACACGTGACTTCCGGTCAATTGCCCGTCAGGGAATGAAAAATAATCGATCAACTTCTCCCGCCCCATTGTTATCATTTTTCTAAATTATTATTGTTATTGTTATTATTATTATTATCTTGAGCAACGAGATAGGTAAATCTTTTTCTGGAATCACGATGCGATGGAATAAGGACGCCACTCGTTAATGCGATATGATACATGTTGCTTTGAACCTAACCTAGCTAACATAAGAAATATGAATCTGACTGGAATTCTATTAGTTTTTTCCAAACAGTAAGATACTCGGTCAGTCACCTTCTGCCATTGTGGAGTATCAATCTCTCGAGTTCCATTCCGGTAGGTCATATAGTTTGGAAGAAACTATGAATCGCGTTTTCGAAGTGATAACAATTGGTAATCATGGAATCTCAAACATAGTTCTGTATGACAACATTGCTGCCAATCGTTGTCACCTCAAAAACGCGAATCGTAATTTCTCGACGACTACCCAACCGATCCAAACGAACCCTCGACTAATGATTTCAGATTTTTTGGCAGAATGTGGTCGAGTGTATCATTTGAAGAAAAAAAAAAAAAAAACAATTGATAGAGTTCCAGTAAAACTCATGTTATTTATGTTAGCTAGGTTAGGTTCGAAGCAACTTGTACCATAGGTATCTCATTAATGGGAGTCCAGGGACGTCGGAATCCCGATTCTTATTTCGCGATTCTTGATTCTTGATTCTTGATTCTTGGGGTTTTCGACTTGGCGATAGCGTATCATGCGGATGGAGTTTTCGGGCGGCGTAACACGTGGCTTTCAGCTACCGCCCGGCGAAATGGATAAGCGGAAGGAAAAAGCGCGCGCCGCATATCGCGCTAGCGAGAGAGACAGAGAGATAAAGAGTGAGAGAGAGAGAGAGAGGGAGAGAGAGGGAGAGAGAGGGAGGGAGAGCCGGAGGCTTTCTGTACGTTGGGGAACGCGCGCGTTTCGCTCCCTGCCGCCACCTCCTCGGCACGGTGCGGCGCCCTGGCCGCCCCTCGCGTTTACGACGAACTCCCGACCACCACCGCCGCGGCGGCTTACGGATCAATATTGCCATGACTACGTCGAGGTACGTGCGCGCCGGAAAGAGGCGGAACTTTGGCTTGTAGTAAAGTAGTACTATGGATACGTCACGCCGAGTGTCCTTCTACCCGTCCAATGCCACGCAAACCCGACCGATTCATGACGATAAGACATGTGGAAATTTCTGCTTTTTACTATATACCTTTCTTTATTTCGCCTCTTCTATATACATATATGTACACGTATATTCCAAAAGAATTTATCGCTTCTCGTCATTTTGCATTTATGTAGTTTATTATGTACATACAGACGAAAGACAGCGGCAGGATTAAAAAAAATTTCATTTGTCTTTATCTTGTCGATATTTGCTGAGATCCTGGCAATCGGAATCAAATGCACGCAAAACAAGATTTAAGTACGTTTGAAAATATATGCATCATCGAAATAAATCGTGGTAATTTATTCCAGACGTTCTTCAATTAGAAACATCGGATTTTCGTACGGGTTAGAAATTTGGCAAAATTCTCGGATCGCTGAAATTATCGAGAAAAATGTCTAATTCGTCATGACATTTTACGTAATTATCGTAGTATTGAATACATCGCTGATGTGACTCGCGTTCCTTTGCTGTCTCTTGGGTCTTTTTTTTTCAAGACAAGATGTTTCTGTCCAATTTTACGAACTGGCCTACCCAAAATACGTTCTCCGCAAATTCAGCTCTGGTAATAAATGTTTCATTTTCCGAACGTTGCTTTACGTAAATCAAAATGAAATAAAGAAAAATAATAGAGTTCGAACCTTTTTCCATACCATTAGCTAAATGTAAGCGTTAAATTTTCACGAATACGAATTTTTGGCTTTAATTTTAGGAAAAAATCCGAAAAATTGAAGCCAGAAGGTCCTGCGTGTAAAAATCGGCGATTTTTTTTTTTCTCTTTCTTACTACTTCAAGATATTTACGTGTATTCGTGAATCTCGAGACGAATGAAAAAATTAAAAAAAAATAATTACAATAGAGAAGAGAAAAAATTACGCGAATTATTTAAAAACTTCTACGTATTTTCATTTTGCCTTAGTAAAGTTACGAATGCTTTCCTCCAACAATATCCTTTGATTTTTTTCGAGCTATTCTTTTTTTACTTCACGTTGAAGTTGATTTTCGTTTTACTTCTCGTTGCTATACGTTTGTATACTCTACAGTTCCTCCAACCTAGGTAATACGTAACGTAGTATAAGGTACACATATCCACACCTTACATACAAACCTTTGCGTGCTGCTGCTGTTGCTGCTCTTGGAAATTTTTCGCCTCAACCTCTATATCCGCCTATATTGAGAGGGTTTTGCGGTCTAGGAAGGGAAAAGGTAGAAATAGGGGGGAATGGCGTTATAGGTACCCTCGTGTGTCGGCATATAGTAGACGTAGGTTCACGTAAGTTTACAAGAGCGTGTATAAGGTTGGGATGGGGTGGGTATACCTACGTCGTGTGCTGCAGTAACAAACTCCCGCGTAGAAGAGCCAAACGGCCGTATTATATGCATCGCGTTGCGGCGGGCGTACGCCAGGCTAGACTCTTGTTAATGAAAACCCTACCTTCTTTCTCTTTCACTTGATTTTTCTTTTTTTTTTTTTTGATTTCTTTGTTTTTTTCTTCTGTTTTTATTTTTTCATTTTTCTCGTTTGCTCTCTTTCCTTCTTTCTCTGTATAGCTCCTTCTCTCGCTTATTCTCATCATCCGCTCGTGTCGGACGTTTTAATTGGAGCACCATATTTTTAATTGGATTTTGCATTAATAGCAATTACTTTTTTAATCGCAGTTGGTGGCGTCGTCCCACCTCACCGACTCTTTACGATCATTTTTCTAATTACGACACGTTTTACGTGTAACGTGTAACTCAATCCTTGAAAAGAATTTTCAAAATTGATCATTCCCTACGAAATCTTACCCCCTTTTTTTTTTTTTTTTTTTTTGAATTTTCGAATCATATCATTCGATATTTTATACCTAAATAGACTCTTTATAAATTCTTATTTATTTATTTATTTATTTATTTGTCTCTTTTGCGAAAAAATCATATGTTTTGCTCCGTTTGTATTTTCGAAGTATAGGTATATACGAAATAAGGAAATGAAAGGAATAAGGAACAGAAGAAACAGTACCAGCCTGCACACTGGGGAATTGGGCGCATCTTGATCTCCTTCCAGTTTGAAAATGAAATTTCATGAAATGGCGTGTAATGTATATATTATTAGATTTTCGAGGGGTTGGATTTTAGCACTTATACATCCCTTCTTCCGGTTGGTATTTAATAATTGAATCTTCAAACGGTGAGGGAAAATCATCAACTGTATAAAAGAATTTTTTTGGATCTAATTAAGTAATCCTTGAAGGATTATCATTGCCGAGGACTTCCTCGGTTCCAGGGTTGGTATTAGGCCATGAGTATAACGCGATTAGCGGTTATTATTAATAAGCCGGTATACATATTATGTCAAAGCGTTTTACTCTATATACATATATTTACCATTAATAATATTACTACGACTACGACGACTACTACGACGTCGACGACGACGACTTGACTTCCTGCAGGTCGGGAACTTGACCGGCTGCAGTCAAGAGGGGAGATCAGAGACCGGATGTGACGTCGTTGGTCTAAACATAGACCGCGGGATCGAGGCGCGACGTAGTTGCGCCGGCTTACGCGACTATATCTACTCTTACTAGTTATTAATTCTTCAGATGAATTCCATTCCATTCCAATCCATTTTGTTCAATTCAATTGCAGTACGCAATCATCCGCCGTACCGCCTTACGTATAAATTTATACATCCATGTCGTTACACTCGTCGTATAAATATGACAACAGAAATAAATTCCCAAGGAATTTTCGACATGGCTTTGTATAAATTTTGAATTTGAAAAAATGAATATTTTGAGATAAAAATTTATCTCAATTCTGTATTTATTTGACTGATTTGTGCCAAATTCTATTCGATTATTTTTTAACAATTTTTTCCGAAATATTAAAGTCGAACGAATAGGTTCGCTCGGTTCGTTCGCAATTTATTATAGTTGACTATTTCATTTCATTTCATTTCTCTGGAAGTATATTATGATTAGCCCTGAATTAATTTGTTAATATAATATCAGGTTCAGGTTAGTTGAAACAACTTTTGACGAATGAATTCATTTTCCAACACGTGAATTCATTCAAATTAGCCAAGTTTGTAAGTTATATTAACACCGGTTTCATTTCATGTCTTATTCGTGTCGGAAGTACATGCATACCTTTGCTCTCATAATTAATTCATCGAATTACTAATTTGTCATTTTCCCTTCACATAAATACTTTCAATAATAAATATCCCACCTAACAAAGTTTCGACAGAACTTTGGATTGAATTTTCAAACATCCGTCCAACTGAACCAATTTTTTTTTTTTTCTTCTCTTTTCGTTTCTCTTCTTATTTCTTTTCAGATGCTTCAACAACTTGACCGAGTTTTGTACTCAGCTATCGAAAAAGTAATTGAACAATTGAACATGCGCTGCTATAAATCAAAATATACATCTGCAATTATTTGACGATGTTTTTTTTTTCGTTTTTCAATTATCTCGTGTCGCCAAAAGTGCAAAGCTGTGTTTTCGGAGGAGTAGAACGGAAATTGTTTTAGGTCAGACGATGTGTAATTCAAATTTTCTGTCTTTGTCGGTATTACGTAGCTCGTAAGTCTAGCTGAAAAATTAATAGACGGCGAAATATAATATTGCGGGGTGCAGAGGGGGGACTGGAATGTGCGGAAAAGGGGCGTTGGAATTTGGCACGTTAATTAAAACTAGTAGTCAAGTATAAACAATCAAACCCCGTTTACAACTTCCGTACATGCGTTTCGGCGACACAATGCGAGACGAGCGAGAAAACGAGCCAACTCCAACTTTCCTCTACAGGGGAATCCCCCAATGACGTTTTGTCATATTATTATGAACCTAACCGTCTGATTCAACCGACTGATTGCCTCCGTGGAACATCTGCGCGCCCCGTGCATTTGCTCCGATTTCATCCTTGTAGGATACAAACGATGTACGTATATATGTGTGTTTAGGTATCTGTGTCTATTATATATGCGAAGCGAATGCGAATGAGAGTGTCAAAACTGTGAAACACCAAATTAACGAGACAATTAAGCCTCAGCGAATCACCAGACTATGAAGTATGCCGTTCGTATTATATGTATGTACGAACGTGCGTATATAATGCACACGCACGCACTGGCCCATGTGAGCACAGAATCGGATGAAAAACATATGTATATACGAATATATTATATATGTATGCACGTATGCAGAGGGAAATGTAACATACTTGCAAATTGCATATTGCAAATTGCAAATTGCAAATTAAAGGAAGCTACCATGTTTTTATCTCACCCTCCAATTAATTATCCTCTGCAGTAGTTTGAATCGCTCGAGTATAACCTAATGCATAATATGAAATATAAATTAATGAGAATTTATACCATTTTTTTTTTAGCATTTCTTTTTCTTCTTCTTTTCATTTCATCTTCACATGGTTTCACTCTAAGGAAGGGAAGTTTAGTATTTCTCAATTGACATTTTAGTATCATCAGCCCTCTGATGGTTAACACCAGGGTTCCTATTGGGTTACTCATTTTTTCACTTTATTCCTATGAAATAACTTCTTTCAGAACAACGAAAAAAATAAGAAGAAAAGGTGTTCTCACATTATTTCTAATCATATAATTATGTATCTGAATATCGATTCAATATTTATTATACAAATAATCATTAGGCTTTGAATGAATATAGCTACTCAAAATTGAAATTTAATTAACTCAGGTAGCTACTTTAGTTTTAACGTAGATGAGAAATTTTTTGCAATGTAGTTTAGCGTTTTGGGGTGGATTTTGAATCCTGTGCGAAAATCTAGCATTATTGAAAATCCTGCAGTTGATCCTTTGATAATCTTTCAGAATTACATTATTACCGGATAATTGTGGCTGCAGCAGCGTATTCTCGAGTTTTTGTCCAACTTGCAATCCGCTTTGATTCGAGTCGTAAAACTGAGATCGTTCGTTACATGTATAGTCGGGTGGGGATTTAACCGCTATAATTATCTTCGCTAATCATTGTAATTGGAGTTATCTTTGCGACGACGCGCCGCGCTGGTTTCCGACTAATTATAATTGTAATTTCGTTTTTGTTTCAGGTAAGTACTTCCCGCTTGCTGATTCTCGAGTCGCGTGCCTCCTGCCTCCAACGTCTTATTTCTTCTTCTACTCGTAAGTCAAGTTTTCATCCTTACCACTCTCTCGCTCTCATTTCTTGTCCATCGTTTGCTACGTATCAGACTGATAAAGAAATTTAAGGAAGTTTTTTCGTTAAGACGGGATTGAAATTTCGAATTTTAAAAACTGCAAACGGTGGAAAATTCCGAATGTTCATACCACTGATTCAGAGTTTTTAGAATATTGTTTCCCTGAAAGTCTACGTAGCCAATTCGAAAAACTCCGAATGGAAACACACTGGAGGTTCAGAATTCCGAAAGCTAAAGATCCGAAAGGCCAAAAAACCGAATCTCAGAATTCGCTTGTGCAACGTATGTCGTTTATTTAGCAGCTTATTATCATGAGCTTCCCTTAAATTTGCGGATTTTCGGACTTTCGAACTTTTGGATCTTTAAGCCGTCTGCATTTTGACGTTTCGAAAATCGCAAGTTCCGAACTCGTAACATTTTTAGAAACTGAGAATCGTGTATCAAATAAATTCGGAACTTTGACCATATGCCACTTCAGGAATTCGGAACTTCTTTCTTTTCCGTTTCTTAAATTTTCATACATAGGCCAACAGACAGTCGTAATTTACGATTTTTACAAATTTCATTATCATTTCTTACAATCGTCAATTTTTTTTATCTATGGCTATGTCTAATCCGTGTATACCTACTTACGGGTATACAGTACCTATACTTTCGTACGAAGCAAGTCATTAATCATTTTTGTTTTTCTCACGATGGATCCGAAAAATCTGTGCCCCAGTGAGTATAAGCTTTCATGAAAAATGAACCTGCTCCTTACGGCTTCAAACTCCCACCGTCACTCCTCCTTGGATGCAACCGAAATACTTTCCGTAGGTATATTATTTGACCAAGGAATTGGCATTTCTTCCTATATTTTCATATGATATTTTTCAGAATTATTTTTGTATTTGATTCTTGATTTTTATTTTTCGTTCTTTCTATTTTGCTCTTCTCTATTCGCTTCCTGCAATCGTGGAACGAGAAATTCATACCGGAAACTGCAGTAGCGTATCGAACATTTCAATATTTTCAAACCTCGATGTCAATTTTGAAACCAATGATACGAAACATGCGCGATTTTTGTCAAAAACAACAAACAACTGTATACGAGATTCAATTTCAATCCTTTTTTCACGTTGGTTGCTTTACTCGTTTCAAAATTACGTATACGTATATAAATATGGATAAAAAATGACAAATATTTGTACGTTTACTTATTTACTCTTTCGAAAGCTTTAAATATTCATATTTTGACTCGAATCGCGGAGCTTCCCTTGAAAATAATTAAACTCATATATAGAGTCGCGGGTGGATCTTTTTTATTCCTCTTTCTGTCTTTCACGCAAAAATGTACCTATGTGTGTGTCGGTATAGATATACATATAGGTATATATTATATATGTTACGCACATTTCTGACACGTGACAAGAGCTTGGGAAGCCGAGATGGAAGATGGAAGTCCTAACGAGGGTAGCAGCTGCGCTGTGAAACCATCGAATTATTATTTAAGGACGTATGTATGGTAAATTTATGAGGAACCCGTGACTTTGCGCCAAGGCATATTTCTGGGGTGGATTGATAACAATTTCCCAACCAAGTGACGAACTGCATAATACGTCGACAACTCATATATACGTCTGTACGTAATTTTAACTGTAAACGTGTGTTACTCTACTCCGTAGGTTAAAGTTTTTACTAATTGCTAGCAGGTAGGTATACGCAGTTGACCCTGGATCACAATTAGCAACTCGAGGTTCATTTAAAACTGCCTGCTCAACCTCTCGATTTTCCACCGTATAAATGTACGAAGATATACGAGCGCGTGACTAATTCAATATCATCGCAAAACTGGATATAAAAGTTGCAATTTTTCATTCCGTTCCTCATCTCTATACGATGAGAAGAATTAGTGTAGAGATTTATTGACGTTCTCTAAATTTTCACTGTTGGAAAGAAATTTTTCGATCAAATTTATCCAATGTTGGTTAGTTTTTTTTCTTTTGTTATAAATATTGCCATGGAGGTATCAGCATGTTGCAGTTGGAGAAATTGAGTGTAGTTTGAAATCAATTCGTTTACATATTCATATTCGATATGATTTTTCGGAAAAAGTGCGTTATAGATTGATTTGAAAACATTTTCGTAGACGATGTGCAGGTAAATTTTCGAAAAATTGAACGTCTCTCTTTCACTTATTTGCCAATGACTCATCCCAGAAAATGAATTTTACTCATTTTTCGTACTTAATTTGAAATGGAACGCTCGAAACGATGATTTGACAATTAACTTTTTGTGGCCATCATGGGTAAATTTTAATCAGGCCTCATTTTGGGTAAAAGAATGTTCGAAAAACAAAATGAATACCTGTTTTCAAATGTGAACTATTCCACTATTTTTTTCCTGGAAGTACCATATCTGACGAGTATTTCAGTTGAAATATAACTTGAAAATATTGAGAATTGAAAAAGTTATAATTTTTTGAGTGAACGGATGTATTTTTTGACAAATTTACTCATTCACAATTTTTTTTTTTCACATGTTGTGATTCGAATTCTGACACAACAACTTTTCACACATGTTTTAGAATGTTCAAAGTATTTACAGTATAATTGTTTCCATCCCGATCGGACTGATGGTTTTCACACAGTAACCATTTGAAACTTGGTTGGATAAATTTCCACCCAGTGTGACCATGAATAAGTTATTCTACACAGGTGTGGCCACGAAGGGTTGAAAGAAGAAAAAAAAAAAAAAATGATTTTGAGAAAAAATTGTCACATTTGTTACACCTATACTCCCATATTTTTGTATATCCTCTCGACTTTTCTCGAACTCCTCGGGAACTCGGCCTCGAAGGGTTTCCGTGATTTGGCCAAACGCAATTCCCGAAATTCATTGGTTAAATATCAAAGGTGTTGCCCGCTGCGAGGGTTATTGAAGCTGGCGCGTGTCCTCTTCAAAGCTTTCGCGGGGGTTCAGAGAGGAGGCCCTACCCCCCAAGCCCAGCTTCTGCTCTCAGCTCTCAGCTCTCAGCTCTCTGCTCGAGGTCCCGTTATTTGCCTTTCCGGGCTCAAGGTCAGGTCGTCGAGTGCTTTTGCCCAATTTCATGACTACCTTTCGCGGTTGCCGCAGGGTGACCCAGAGAAATTTTGGCTTATCGATTGTTTAACGGGGAACGATAATTTACCCTGGGGAAATTCACCGCTTCTCTTTTCGGTTGGAGAAAAAAAATCACCACCACCACCCCATCGAGTGCCAGTAGGTGAATTTTAAATACTTTGAATTTTCCATTGCCCCAAGGTACCTACCCTGGGTCGAGGATCATCGGTAGGCACCTCTTTTTTCTTCTTCTTCTCCTTCTACTTCTTCTTGAAGGAAATTCGGCTCCAAGTCCCGAGTCCTCGAGGCCCCAGGGTATAAGGAGGAAATTACAGTAAACCGTTTGGCGGTAACCCCAGTGGTCGATCGATGGGGTTAAGTAAGGGTAATTTCGGCAAGTCACTTCGTATCTTGGGGTCTGATCGTAAATCCTTCAAGGTATACCATTTCCCCCTTCGTCCCGGTAGAATTGCCAGCGTCGTCGATACGTCAGCATCGCGTCTCCTAAGAGACGACGACGACGACGACGACGACGACTACTACTGGCTGCAGAGGAGTGGGTCGTGCGGATGTAGCTGCTACGTGAGTCGATTCGTCAAAGAGTTCAATGCGGCACAAGGGTGCTGCAGCCGCGAAAAGAAAATTAAGAAATAAGCCCAACTTGGAAAGAAAAAAATTACAAAAATAGAAAAAAAATCAAATAAAAAAAAGCAGGTACAGGAAAGAAATTCCCTATTCACGAAAATTAAATGAAAGAAAAAAATTATATCAAAAGTGCAATAAAATAAGAAAGTAAGAGAATTCAACCTTTTTTTTCTATCTGCGGTACTTTAACCATCAGGTAAACTGATCCTTTTGGGAACTTTTGCACGTATTTCATTAGCGCTAGGGTCAAAAGACACTCGGTTTTTATTATCGGGGTATTCTGGTTAGTACGAAATGATTCATGCCCACATATAGGTCTACGTCGTATAGGCATATGGCAAAATAAATTGCTATAAAGATGAAGAAGAAGAAGAAGAAAAAGAAGAAGAGGTGTAAGAAAGTATCGTGGGATCTAAATGTTGGGAAATACATACGTGGATTTGAGTAATTTTTGGAATTTTTTTTGTTTTTGTTTTTCTTTCTATCAGTTCATTTTGGGGAAACAGGTGAGAAATTTAGCGTTGGGATGTTGTGAGGAATTTCAAGTGATATTGTGACGTGACGACGCCGCAAAGTGGGACCCTCTCGAGGGAGTTGTGTTAATTAACGTTGTAATTACATCAATTTTGTTCAGAGGTTCACGATCCGAGGCCGACAATTAATTCTGAGATCTTTATTGCCGGTAAGAGATATACATATACGTATATACCTGCGTTGATGCGCTTTAAGATATTTTCAGTATCGAAGCTAATTTAAACTCCTCTTATTCCTGGGCAAAGAGCATACTCGATCAAGATTCCTCTTCAGGACAAACCCTTCGGGGCTCAAAGGACGATTATAAATTATCTAACGACAAGGGCAAGGCGTAGAATTACGTCACCCGAGCCACGAGCCGCACCAGCTCTGTTTCCCGGTTACTTAAATATTCATTATTTTACCAGAGACAACATTGAAGTCATCGAGTCAACAAGTTTCCCTATCATTTCCTTATTCCGGAAAAGAAACGGAAATCTTGCCCATTTTACTTTTATTTTGTTTTTGTTTTACCGAGCTTTTATCCGAATGAATCATAAACTGAAACATGAACGACAATAGGTATATATACCTTTCGAATCTTGTTGATTTTTTTCTAAGAAAATCGTGTTTCTTGTAATTGCGCGATTATAGCGATAATATTTCTTGAGAGCTGTGGGGTAGGTGCTTTGATGTATGCAAAGACGTTCCCCCGATCAATTCCCACGAACTTGAGCCTTGTAAATGAGATACCCAATGATCCACTCGAGAAACACCCTCCAGCACGAGGTTATCCTCAAAGGACAATATTATAGAACAACAATAAGATCGCGGAGGGTTCAAGTACCCGAGATCTTCCTCATCGCTCCCTCTCTCTCTCTCTCTTGATATTTCAATATTGTCGATCGTTAGTCCAATATTTATAGTAATATCATATAGAGTAATATTTATTTTTGTGCAATTCAACCCTAGAATGCTCCTGCAACCAGATACAAATGCACCCCATCGAAACATCAGGTTGAAACCATTCTTGCGATTCTCGTTGGTTCAACCTTCTTTGATGGTCACACATTTTCGAAATGAAATAAAATAATGTAATGATGTCAAAATTGGGGGAAAAAAAACAGAATGCCAGAAGTTATACCTAAGGGTGAAGTTGCTATTTCACCCAAAGATCTATTTCAATTGATAATTTTTCTTGATGACATTTATGAATGGTATAGGCTCTCAAGACATGAATACTTTTCGAAAAAAAACAAACTTGCTGCATTCTGAGTAGGAAGTTCGGTGCCTTTTTATTCCGTATGTGACCAGCGAGGGTTCAACTTTTTTTTTTCACTAATGTCTGTTCGGTGAAGTTGACTTCATACAAGTTTTCTTTCAAATTGTTCGAAAACGAAGGGATTCGGTACCTAATGATTCGCGTCTTATCGCATAAGTATGAATATCGCTTCACGCCAAGGAATCGAGAATTGTGATCATAGCAACGTTAGATGTCAAAAGACAAAAAATAAAATGAGAGGAACAATAGTATATTCTTCTCCCCATTTTATAGGGAAGAAAACAAATTCTTCACGACTTGCGCATGCGCGAGCTCGTTTGTGGCCCAAGAGACACAAAAGGCCATTTTACTCTCGCCAAACAAGCGCGGAAAATCGGGTTTTCCGTGCATGTGTGATAAAAAAAAAATCCTTGGTGGGATATTTTCGGAAAGTTAACCCAGTGAAAAGGCTCAAGAAAATATAATAATCAGAGATCCTTGTGGCAAGTTGTAAAATAGAATTTGAGCGATGTTTGACTCGTGACATGCGGTAAGTCACGTGTGGACGCATACGTGTATCTCGATATCTAGGTATGGAGGTAGTTTGAGTTTTGAAAAGGAGACACTCGACTACCCTCTCGAGGAACACCCTCGGGGGGCTCGAGCAATGTGGTTATCCACGAAGGACAATTAGAACGACAATGAGAGCGCCCGGAGTGCCGTCACCATAGCTTCTTCCTTCGGTTCGACGTGAACCCAAATATCTCACAATGGATCCCTCCTCGAAGAGGAAAGGGACTTTGCCAGAGAGGCATCCCCCTCGTTCCCTATTTCTCCCCCAATTTTCCTCTTCTTCCCTTCCATTCCCTTACCCTTACCTTCCCTTACTCTTTTGAACCTCGAACCTCGAACCCTCGCGACCTCCGCACTCGTCGTCGCCCGGGACGCGGACCTTCCTAGGGGTTGTTTTGATAAAACAGCCAAACGTGGCTAGCGAAGGAAAACGAAAGGGTTTTCAAGAGGGATTATCGTGCCCCAGTTTTCACCTTCTTTTTTTATCCTCTTTCCTTATATCTCTAAACATCTCTTTCGGACCTGCTCTTCCTTCAACCTCCGCGTCTCAAAGTATCTTGTCTGCCGTCCAAACACCACCTCCCATTATCTTTGAAAGCTGTAAAATCTGAACAAGAAAGTAGCTAGAAAAATTTGTACTCGTTACATTTGTTTCTCTGTGTTTTTGTTTTTTGTTTTGTTTTCCTCTCGATTGCCTTTCGATTTCTCACTATCAAAATTCAAAGGTAGAATGATGCCAAAAAAGAAAAAGAAAAACAACAAGAAACGGACAGAAAATTTCCACGGATATAAAAAGAAGTTTGAACGATCGATCGGAAGTAACTGTGATATCATAATTTCTGAAAAATGAGAATCGATCTAGAAATGATATTAATGTTATCATGAGAGGAATTTTTTTATATTATCCGCAGGGCTTTAAACAGAAATAAAAATGAGATGAAAGAATTGTTTGAAGTCTGAATTTTGGTAAGTTGAACTAAGAATCGCCCTGAAAATTGTTTTTATCTTGAGTTTAATCGAGGAAATGAATAAAGAGTGGGGAAATAAAACGTCACGTGGTTCTGTCGAAATGAAAGAACCAGACCTTGGCACACGCCACAACCGCGGGACAAGCCAGCAGCAGCCAGCAGCCAGCAGCCAGCCTCCGCCTACAGAAGCCTCAGACGAAAGCATCGATCTGGGCGTCGGCCTCAAGACACCCTCTTCCCTCCACCCTCAACCCTCAATCCTCAACCCTCCCCACGGCGCAAACCCCCAGCCTATACCCGTTTTCACCCCCTCGTCTCTCTCTCCTTCTCTCTCTCTCTCTCTCCCTGCCTCCAGAGCTTCGAGCGTTAGGTCCAGAGACCAACGGCTCGCGCTATGGGTACTCTGCGAATTTTCCGCAACGCAATTTTCAAGTAATGTCTGTAAAAAAAAAAGATAAAATGGTCTTTATTTATGGAGTAGGTGATAAGTTGAATGTTAGAAATTGACTTGATTTAGAATCCTTTGAGGAACTGATTTGAAGAAAAAAAAAAAACGATGATTCTCGGAATTAGACTGTTTGTTACTAATTGAGAAATCGAGGAATACTGGGAATACTTCATTTAGTATTACGTATATGAGCCCGAGTATTTCCGTTTCACCGAAAAAGAAGCGAAAAAGACGAAAGACGGGAGTGGAAAACTTGGCTTGTATAAACCGACGATCGCAATGTGAGATGTTCTTTTTTTCAACAATAAATATGTATAAATCGTTGATTTATTTGTCAAGTTTTCCTCAATCGGAAATATTACCGTCTTGATAAATCAAAGACGAAAGAAGACATGATTCCAGAATGTTGAAAAATGTGTAGATTCAAAGGAAAAAAAAAATGAATAAAATTTACACAATTTCGGAAATCAAATTGTCGTTAATTCGTATTTACCGGTGCAGCTGGTAAATTCCGACAAAAAAATATTGGAGATAATATGTGATTGTGATCTAGGAGACGCTGAAGAATCGAATAAATCGCGTATAACTGCAGGAGGTGGAAAATTCCGTTAAAACTTGAGGCGTGAATTATTATTCTTTATAGGTTAAATTACGCCCCGGAATGATTCTGTAAACCTGCGTAACGCAGGTAAATGCATGAGGAAAACGGGGCAGAGTTTGGAACAAGGGATGTGGCACGTATCAAGCATCTCTCTACTACCCTTTCCTGATCCTTACACGTATATACCTACTCGTACGATTTGCACGATAGGTACATACATATACCTATACATACCCCGCGTATAGGTACAAGTGCCATTAGATCCTCCAATAATCCCCCCTCCCCCCCTGAATAAGCTACAGTTTCCAGGCTTTATTTGCCGCCTGGAATAAGCACCACCATCCCCCTCCCCCTCTCCTTCACCAAGAACCCTTAATTAGGTGTCTCAGCAGCCGCGGATGACTTTCGGACGACCAGACACCCCGATACCAAACGATCCACCCGCCTCACCCGCCTCACCCCTAAACCCATCCTTCCCCTTCTCGGTTGTCCCCTGCAGAACGTGCGCGTAACTGCATCGGGCGTGGATGCACCGAGCTTTCGTTCCCATGGTTACCTTCTTCCCTCTAACGGAAGTGGGGGGGGGGGGTCTTGGTGGTGGTATAACGCGGAGAGTTGGGATTGGCGGGAAATGCGCGGCGAGAGAAGGTGAGCTAAGGGATGAAAAGAGAAGGAAAGGAAAGGAAAGGAAAGGGAAGAGAAGTGAAGGGTATAGGGAAGGGAAGGAAACAAAAGCACGTCGCGCACGTTGTCCTCGCGGGGTCGAGAGATGGAATAGTAGGATAGCGGCGAAGGGATGAAGGAAGGGAGGAAAAGGTACTACGTCGTTAATTGTAGTATTTTTGCATTGCGGAATAACTGCTGAGAAAACGAACTAAAACAAAAAACAAAACAAAACAAAAAAAAAAACATCCATAAAAATAACAAATATAAAAACAGGAACGTTTGTTGGAGTGAAAGAGGGAAAGAAAGAATGAGAGAAAGCAAGCGAGAAAAAGGAGGACAAGTCGAGGGACTGGAAGTTCTATTCACCTACATAAGCGATAGGGTTTAAGGGAAGGAGTAAAAATAAAAAAACATCTAAGAAACCTGAAATAAGTAGAAGAGAATTGAAAAAACAAAAAAAATGTTCAAATCAAGGAAAAGTATCTACTTGTGTGGAAAGTTTAGTTTTCAAGTGTCCAAGAAAGAAAAAGAAACATAAACAAACGTAAATTTATGAGATTTTTTTGTTCTCGAATTTTTGCTCTAGCTGCAACCTTTGATGATGTCGAATTGACTTGATGAATAATTTTCTTCTTTCCAACTCACGTGTGATCTGGAATTTTTATTCGAACGGGAATTTTTGAATGACGCGGTTGTAATTGTTGTGAAAATATTCGAAACTGACACAACGGAGTTTGTGGCGTTTCGTGTCGTTGTTTGGAATTTACGCTGCGACAAGTAACTCGACTGGGACTTCCTTCTTTTTATTGCTCACGTATACGTAATTCCTTGGAAATACTTGTACCTACCTGCCTGCCTGGACTGCCTACCTTCTGCCCGTGTACTCCGTAATTGCGAGTAAACAAAATTCCTCAGAAACCTTCTATACCAATACCTACATCCAAAGCTAGACGTTTTCTCGTTTTCTCTTTCTACACCTGCAGATACGTAGCTTGAAAAGGGCTCGCAGCAATTCTCCTCGATTATAATATACTAATTCGATTATACACCGCGGAAAATAAACTTACGTTTCGCTTTTTTGCATTTTTTGTTTGTTTTTATAACCCCAAAGACGATGAATGAGAAAAAGAAATATGAGGACGACGACGATAATGATGATAGTAATGGTGATGATGATAAAACGGAGAAATGAAAAGGGGAAAGGAGAATTAGTCCACGGGGTATTAATCGACTTCGAATCGTAAGTGACGAGCTGGTACCTACTAACTACGGATATTATAAGAAAGGCGGAAAATGTCGGTGAGATTTGAACGGCTAGAAAATAGAAGAAATTGAGGTGGTTTGATGTAAAAAATTCTGGGAAACCGATAGGGCCCAGATAAGCTGCCCAGTGCTATTTGGCTTCCCGATGAAATTGATGCAGTGACGAAGCAAAGATGTAGAAATACGGTTTCCCACGAATAACAATAAATACCATGACAAGCTTTTTCCAGACTTACCCTCTGTAGGAGTGAAAGAAAAAATAAAAGGAAGAACGAATGAGAAGAGAAAAAAAAAACACCCCCAATAGTTTTTTTCCAGCACCCCTATTTCGCCGAATACCAATGACCATAATATTAAATATGAATGCATATTTTATTTAAATGCCTCGACTGAATACGTGAATAGAAATCAGACGTGAAAACGAAATTGACGCATCTCAATACGCGATCTATAAAAGAGGAAAACAGAATATTTCCACAAATATATGCGTTTTCTTCAATAATTGGAAAAAAATCAAAAACATTATCTAATAAATAGGTAAAATCGGACTAGTGAAGGAGTCCAAAAAAATTGCATTGCCACTGAAACGTCCTGAATTTGTTAAAGATTATATTATTAACTATTTTGCAAATTTGAATGGTAGGAATATTGAAGAAAAAAAAACAAAACACTAGTTTCTCTCAAAATCTTTCATTCTGTCAGTTTTTGATCCTGACACCCCTTAACTTTTGTCTATTCGGTCTAATAATCATTCGATTCTGTAAACTGTCCAGTTTCCTAAGTCTGCAAAACTGTAAAATTTTGAATTTGATTTTCATTCTTTTCTATAATTCCGTAACGAAAGTGCATTGCACGTTTATACGATTCTATTCGGAATGATGTCAGTGAATGAGTGAGTGAGTCATTGTAACTTTGTGACGCAAGTTCTGTGAGTAAAATTCGGTGATAAATGTATTTTTATTTTTATTTTTTATTTTATTTTTGTTTCATTTTTATATTGCCAACGACCCGAATTGCAACCTGTCGTCGGTGTAGTATAGGCTATAGGTACGTAATAAACGACGCGCGATGAATCCTTGAAGCGAAAGAAATAAACGGGGGTCTCGTCACCTCAGAGCTATTTATAAAATTCTGTGTAAAAGTATTGGGCATTGTTATTCCAGGCAGTTTTCCGCGACTCCCTATTGGTCTTTTTTTTTCTTCTACTTCTTTCTATACTTGTTCTGCTTCTTTTTCTTCATCCTTTTCTTTTTCTTTTTCTTTTACCTTCTTTCTTCACTTAATCCAGCACCACCACCTACACTCGATGCCTCCTCAATTTCTCATACCCCGTTAGCCTCTAGTGGAGTAGGTATTAGGTATTAGGTATATTGGGTATTACTGTATTAGGTACCCACCTACACTTATCCGTTCCGGGACTCGCGTATTATAAGTACCTACCCGTTTATAATGAAGATAGAAGTTCGACGAAGCACAACAACGCGACGCATCCTAAACGGAGCAACGTATGCGCAATATGTTATTCTGCATAATAATATTACACGTTATAACACTTTGGACACACGCTCCAGTCACAAGTCTTCCTCTAGCAATGTATCTAACCTAGATTCCATATCCAGCCAAAAAACTAAATGAATTTGGAACAAAAAAAAAAAAAAAAAACGAAAAAATAGAAACAGAACCACATCAAGTTTGAAATCCTGTCAGATTTTCGATCTTTCCTTGCCTGATGTCTATCTTACGAACGGAATATCTACTTCAATTCCAAAATTTGGGATTCCGATAGGGTAAGTGTATCAGTTACTGACCCTGTCCCAATTATTGACCTTTTTGATGATTTCTTATTATCGATGCGCTCTGAAATGATTTAAAAAAATCAGTTCGTATTCTTCGAGTTTCTAGCAACTGATTTGTGTAACGGAAACATTCAAAATTCTTATCATTGATCTGAGATTTGAGAAAATACAAGGGTTAATAATTGGGTCTTAAAGGGTCACTAATTGGTACACTTACCTTAGTTTTCCATTTTTTATTTTAGTCTTCCGTTAGTCTTTATTCGCTCGGAGATAAAAAAAGAAAAAGAGAAAAACGGTTTTCTGGTTTGTCTGGCCCTTTTTCTTCGACTTTTGTATTCCATTCCGACTCCTCGCCCCTATTTCTTTCCTCTTGCGTAGTGTATACGGAACAGTTTGAAAAGTTCAAACTCGAAGGCGACTCTATTTCGTCGCTAACAAGTGCACCGGGTAAGTATATACACGTACAAGTAGAACCAGAGACTCCTAGAGCGCAGTTAAGGCTTGCGTAACGCGGCTGGGTCAGTTACCTCGTATAGTTGCAGTCGCTATGACACAAGATGATCTTATTACCGGAGAACATCCATTTGCCTTTATAACATGTATAATTTGTTTTCTATTTTTATTCATTTTTCTTCTATAACGCATATGCCAATAAACTACGAAAAAAATCGGGTTTGGATTGAAATTCCGAATTTATTTGCAGACGCGATCACCAGTCACGAGTTGAGAATTTGGGAATTCCGAAAATTCAAAACTCAGAAGTTATACAAAAATCGGAAAATTGAAAGTATAAGCTCATGACAAAGCTGTCAAATAAACGACGTTGCAGTAAGCGAATTCCGAAATTCGGAGTTCCGAATGACGGTCAGATTTTTGTTCCGTATAGGCAAATATCTGCGAAGGAGAAAAAAAGGGAGCCTCCCATGGACGATATTGCGTTAATCGATCAACCGGAAACATCGTCTTGATTAAACTTCCGCTACCCTTCAATACCGAATGAAAGAAAAGAATAGGGCGAGCATTCAGATGTTAAAGAAGAAGATATACGGAATTGAGAAGAACTGTTATTTTTGCTCGATTCCAACTACCTATTTTTTGATTTGCCAAAGAAAAATAAAAGTCGAATTCGATACAGAGGAGTCGATTATCAGATCGTTTACTTTCTATAGGGAAGGAAATTAACCAAATAATATAATTTTCCCCTTTTCTTTTTGTTGAGGGTAAAAAAAAAAATTGCCTCGACTCTGGATAATCCCGAGATTACTCCTCTAATCAGTGGGTTGACTTTCGGGAATGCGATCGCGCCCCTCCTTCAGGATAAGACAATTGAAATTAGGGCTATCACACGACATCCCTATCTTTCTTGCTACGATTCTATAGGGGCATTTATCTGATTAGGTACTTCGGTTGGCCCCTGGCTTTTCGAAATCAAAGGTCACGTCTTCGTCGATGATTATTATTCTTCTCTCAGGTAGTTAGAGATCGCTTTAATTAAAAGCCAAGACTATAATTTCGAGGGATAATCCCAACGGCTTCAGCGATCAGAAGGTGGCAAAAGAAAAAAAAAAAAAAGGATTGAGAATAAAATCCTGTATAAAACTTCTTTTCTCTCGACGTGGCTCTATTTTTCCTTCATAATCAAAGTTTTTTGGTTCTTCTTCATCTCGTTTTGAAATAGTTTTATGGATTTTGAAATCGGATGTAATTTTGAAATCCAATTTTCCATCCAACGGGATCAGGATTTCCGTACATTGTTATGAGGGTAGCCATGGGTCAACCTGTGACGGAGTATCTTGAGATGACTTCCTAGGAGGAAAACGAGCTTTGGGACGATGTAGACTCCACCCAAGACTCTGCGAATGATTCACGAGCCCCCGGGAAAGCGGGAAAACGGGTAGAGAGAGAAACCGACGTACATCTAGATGGCGTAGCTTGATTTAACGTCATGACGGAAATACGGGGACAGAAACTACACGAGCAACGGACACTGAAAATATCTTCACGCGTTTTCGCGCGAAAGAGCATGATCCTTGCAACTTTCAAAAATCTTTAAGTCTCTATAGGTCTTCAAATTTTGGCTATCAAAAATCTATAACGTATACGAAAGTACAGAATCTGCTTTTGACTACATTCTCCGTCTTCTTCGTCTTATACTTCTTCAAGAATCGATAAATAATGTTGTTCAATTGATTCTGCTTCAGTCCTTCAATCAACATCGAGCATAACAAAATTTGATGAACAAAAACTTATATAAAAATGAGATTAGTTCGCAGTTTTGTTCGTTACCGACAAAAAAAAAAAACAGAACTCGAGTTTCCAGGAAATTTTTTGGATAAGAAGCTGAAGAACAAAAATGTGTAGAAAAATGGAATGATCGTGTCTCATTTTATTTGCCAGGCGCTCAATCTGTCTAAGATAGAAAACAAAGACCGAGTTGTTCGGTATATATTTATGAACATTGTTGCTATTATTATTATTATTTCAATCCCTCGGGAACCGCAGAGGAAAGGCTGAATTCGGTCTTGACCTTTAGCTCTATAATCCGATCGGGAAATATCACGCGGTTTGGTACAGCTGCGTTGACACGTCCACGGCAGAATAAGAAGCAAGCTTAGCAGGAAGATATCGAGGAAACGGAGTTGCGAAAACCGCAAATACCGCAATACCCAGCAGCAGCAGCATCTGGACTACGGGCAACGAAATTAGAGATGAGGAAGAACGGAAAAGGGATCATGAGAATAAGAAGATAAAGAATAAGAAGAATAAGGAGAAGAAAAATAAGAAGAAGAAGAATGATAAGATCCGCGCAACTTTTAACGGCCATTGGCGAATATAAGTGATAGAGCTTTATTTTCAAACTGATGCCATTCTGCAGCTGGAAACGAGGAACGAAATGGTTGCAATAACCCACCCTGTATTCCCCATTTCGTTACGGTATAGAGCACTAAAGCTTCTCTCGTATACATGCGGAATGGCGATGAAACAAGCAGAATGAAGGAGAAGAAGAAGAAGAAGAAGAAGGAAGCTTCATGCGAACTGCAGCAGGAGAGAAAATCGGTATACAGAGAAACTATACGCTGGTTGACTAGACAGTCACAGCAGCTGGGCAATACTACGATAGTTAGTACGCTGCGTTTTCAAGTATAGAAACTACCCACCTATGCCTAAACTGCGACGTGGTGTATATCTATATGTATAACCTACGAGTCGTGGACAAACCCCTCGTGGCATACGTTTATGCGACGAGAAAGGCCATCAAACGGACCATAAATGGTGGATTGGTCCGTTCGCTATGTGACAACGCTCTATATGTGCTCTGGTATATTGTGCATCGAGATGATACATGTATGCCTGTTTGCCTTTGGTCAAACGGCTCGCATACGACACGCAAACACAGGCTATTTGGGAAAAAAGAAGATAAAGTAGATGATGAAAATGACGAAAATGACGAAAATATACGTCTGTCGAGTTGCCAAAGCACTTTTACAAATCAGCAGGGTTGATGTGCACAGGTAGAATCTGAAAAACCCGGAGAAGTCAGGGAATTTTATTCGGCAGGGAAAAGTAAAGGAAATAGTCAGGGAATTTCAAATTCCGAAAAGCGTACCAACCCTGATATGGCTAATCTTTTCTAAAGATTGTGATGTATTTTGATTGACTTGGGTGAACGTGTGCCATTGAGCCATCGATCAAAATGAATTTCGAGAATATTAAAAATCCCGTCGATGTCAGTCCAGTCTGCAGATTTTTGAGATATAGATAGGATTTCGAAAATTTTGCCGTATTGTGCCAAGATAGCAAAACAAATGGTTGTTGGATTTGCAAAAGTCAGTATATAGCAGCATATGGGAAAAACGAACTTTTTCGTAAAAATGACAGCAATTATTACTCTGGTACGAATCAATTAATTGTTCACTTGTTGAAGTTACAATTGCGCGGTTGTATCTAAAGTTTGCTTATCCCCGTCTCTCGTAAATAAAAAATTTCTATCCCGTGAAGTTTGTGCTGAATCGTACCGCGTGTTCGTTTTGATAAAAGTAGATGCAAAATTGAATGAATTTTGGGACATCAAATTGAATGAAAAAAGTGTTAAACCGTCTAAGAAATGTTGATTTTTGTCTCACTCTTTGTAAACTCTTGAAAAAAAAAAGAAAAGAAACGGGTTCTCTTGGGGTCGTGATCAAATTATTTTTACTTCGGGGTTCAATCCGCTCGCCTACAGAGAAGAAGTTGAGGTTTAATTTATGGACCAACCGACTGCAAGGCACACGCCAGCGGTAATACCGTAAAGCTGGTTGGGATTTAAAGATTTTCGTAACACGACGCCTTTTTTCTTTATTCTTTTTTTTTTTCTTTCTCGATTTTGATACGACGGAACGATTTTTACTGGAATTCGCGTGGCTCGCGGCTTACGTACTACGCGGTCGTAAAATACCGTAGGGACGACGCGCGCCTCTGACTCTGAATCTCACCCTCACCCCTAGATACCGAAGTCGTTGAAAACATAAACTTAGGGTGAGTTGGTGGTTAAAATGACGTTAGCGTATCCTCCCCACTTGGAGAATTAATTGTTATCGGGTACTTTAGGCTAGTTTTTATCGCTAGAAATATTGTAATAGCATTTTTGAGATGGATCGATATATACGAGTGGAGGAAAGCCTTGATGAAAATTATTCTTTCGGTGACTACGAATTTCCAGGAAAGTTGGAACTATTTGTAGTCTGTCACAAGAAATTCTGATTTTTTTGTCACTTCAAATGACAGAAGTAATCATTTTTTAATGAAAGACTGTATACGATTTTGTGAGAAAGGCTTTTCAATTTTTTCCTGACAATTCGTAGAAATTAGTTGTAATTTTGCAAATATTTTTTATTCATATACAAATTTTTTTGGCTTTGGCTAGGAAATTTCCAATCCCCGTTAGGATCGTCGATTAGGTATAGATTATGTTTTGAAAAAATTTGGCGCCGTTTTGTTTCCGTCATACTGCATTCCGTAATCTGCATTCAATAGTCTTTACGTTTCCTTGTATTTTCCGTCCTTTTTCTTCTGTCGTTTATATGGACAAGAGGCAATTTTATAGATGAAAATCTTGGTAAAAAGAAACGAAGATTTTACGTCTTTTTTATAACGCGAAGAGCATTTTATACACGCTTCAGTTTTTATAGCGATGTGACGATTATTGTCGACTGTAAAAGAAAATGGAGACAAAAAGGAGAACAAATCTCATAGATAATTTGAATTCGACGATTTTCACGAAATCGAACCAAATTTTTTTCCTCTTCTGCTCATATTGTATCGTATACTCGATCAGAATACCACGAGATTTGAAGCAATTGCGAGATATCGAAAAAGAAAAAAGCTATCTTGAATGAAATTTTTCGAATTATATCGGACTTTTTGTTTTCCAATAATTAAATTTTACTTTCATTTTTTGAAAAATACCTTGCCGTATGTAATATAATATATATATATATATATAGCGAAGTCGTTCGTCACGGCCCGTTCTATTCCTTGGGTCGTAAAATCGGTAGAGCCTTTGCGCCGTGCATCCCGGCGTCGTCGTTACTTTGCGTTACGTTACATTGCGTTGCGTTAAGCACACCGCGTAACACGCAACGCTGCAGAAGGGTAGTAAACAAGGGTTGGTGAGCCAAGGAACCCAAGTTTACTGCGTACCGTATACTCGTATCCGTATACCTATATATATATTATATATGCTTCACTCTTCCTAATGCATATGGGCGTATATATGCGTGTAGTTTATACCCATGCGAACGTGCATAGATATTGCCAGAGTCGGAATTTGGCTCGCCAATTTATACGCAAATTGATTATACATATACCTATATACCTCGGCGTCTTGGATTTACTTACTTCCTCTCGATAATTTACTTATTCACTATTCAGATTTATTCTATGAAACTCCTTCGAGGATTCACGGATAAATCGTCATTTTCAATTGAACGAATATCGAAATGAATCCGAGAAATTGAAAGTTACGATTTTGTGACGTCTTTATTATCATGGACAAAACACCGGAATTCAATTCTTTCTCCTGTAACGTAATTTGCAGTTGTAACTTTCAGCGGACAAAAAAAGAATATGAATGAGCTAGGTTGAAGTTCGTAACGCTAACGTAACAAAATAATGGCAAAAAAATACTTTATTTTGTGACTTGAACCGTTCGAAATCACCAAAATATAGTTCACAATTTTCAGAAATGAGTAAAACACATCTAGTTCGTCAATTTTGCAGATCTAATAACATTTGAGTCATGTGATAGGGAATTTTCTTCATAAATTCGGTTATACTAACGTTACGAATTTCAACAACTTCGTGAATACAACCCGATTTTTTTTTCCCCCTTAAAGTTATTTAATTTAGACTCGTACGAAAATTGTAATGAAAAATGTTCACGCAGATACCGAATCGGAATAACTGCGATACAAAAACTGCTTTTACTCTTCTGGCAGATCTTGATTTGTGGGTAAACGAATGAACGTTCGTTTATTCCTATTGAAATAAAAATACTATGATTTACGTACATGTATATCGTGGAAATAGTGATTAATGTTCAAGCCTAATTGATGGCGAGCGGATTTTCGTGCTAAATAATTTGGCACGTTTTCGAAGAACGTATAATAGCTATCAAGATTCGAGCGTTCTGGTGGATTGTGCTCGGGATATTTTATTCATCCTACTTTATCACCGCGTGGTCGTTGGGTCTTTGTTATTTTTACGGTGAATTCTCCTTTGTCACCCTCTTTTTCTTTCGTTTTCTGTCTCTCTCTCTCTCTTTCTCTTTCTCTCTTACTATCCGTCCGAAATTCTGAACCAGGGGATATATTTTCTCTTCTCGCTATAACCACTTATACCTTATATACCTGCAGACTGCCGGGGCGAGGGACTATATACGGTAACTTGTTGCTGGGGGGATGGTGTTGCTATACCGTCGGGGTTCTATAAACCGAATTTAAATCGATAAACGGATTTGACACTAGCTTTAAATCACGATTTATCGAGGGTGGGGGGTGCCCCCTGCAGGTTCTCTCTGTGTTCTTTCCAACTTTACAAACAGCGTTTAAGCCGGATCTGTAACCGGATAAGAATTATTCAATTAGAATGAACGTGAGCTCCGATCTATGTACCTACGATATATATATATATATATATATAGTAGACACGGTTAAAACACGATGCTGCCTTGAGTAACGTCGACGGCGTCCCGACGCCGCATAACGCGCCGGAACTTTGGGGACGATTCACTTTTACTACAGTTTCCCGTCGTCGTCGCGTTGGTAGATACCGCTGAACGATACGTTTAATTGACTTGTATTCGTAAACTCTTGTTCCTCACACTACATCCATTTGATTTTTATCTTGGAAATTGTCAGTTTACCAGACCATTGTCGTTAAATTACTCTCGTCTTTCTCGCATCCCGTAATTTTCTACGTTTTCTCTATTTTGTTTCTTTGAATGCTTTTTTTTTTTTTTTTTTTTGTTTTCACTAGGGTTTTTCAAAACTCTTTGTTCATTTTTCCATTCGCAATTATGTTCGTTGGTTAATTTCACTTTACGAAATGAAAATAATTAAGAGATTTTCATCGCATCTCGTTTCCAGGAGTCACCATTTGTTTCAATTTTAAAAAGTTTTTTGTTCAGAGGCCAAGTTGAGGCTATAACACTCAGAAGACAAGTTTGACAAATCCAACATGAAAATAATTTTTTTGCAGGTGATTTTTTATCGATTCAACAGAATTCTGTTCATCAATCGACAAACTGTTTTGCTATGTTAATTCAACTAAGATGGGCGGATATACATTTTTTCTTAAATCAACAGAATCTTGTGTTACATCAACTCCACATTTTCCTGGCTGTAACTCTACCAAATTTGGTGTCAATTCAGCAAAATTTTGGTTGATTCAACGATACTTTTTTTCCGAGTGATAGGAACTGTTCGAATTCTGTAAGCGTTTTACAGAGAAACTAGAATTAGAGACGTGTTTAGAAGGATAATAATGATGAAAGAGACACACCGCGCGCGTGAAACGGTCGTCAATTATAATTAACAGTTACGCTAATTACCTGCGTCGTTAGAGGAATACGTCCGATTATTAATGCAATTACTATTCGGCACTAGCTCACACGTCAAGCTGCGGCCGGAGTCACGGTTTGTCCGCTGAAAACCACGGCTAGACGCATCTACGTACAGATATGCGGTAATTTGACGGAAATGAACCCGACAAGTGATGTGATATTTTCATTTTCATCCAAAAATTGTTTGCCATACATTTTTTTGGATACAAAAATCAAAGATACATTAACTTCTACTATTTCGAAAAAGTTTTCAGTGAACTTATATCAGGATTGTTCATTTCGCGGTGGATTTCCGGTTCTAGACTCCGGCCGAGAACAAAAACACAAGCCAAATTGAACATTTTCACAAGTGTAATTCATATCCCATTCATGATTTCAAATAATTTTTGAGTCGAATTCTCGGAGACGCTAAAAAAAAAATCCGGATAAGTGACAAAGAATTTGGTTTTAAATAAGAATTTTATCACATTCCTGCGATGGAAAATATCGATTTCCAAAAACGAAACGCGGAAGAACGAAAATTTTATTCCAAATTTAGAACAATGGCCTTTCCAAGCACCCACTCTGTATAATCTCACCGCGAACTGGGTTTTTGTTTATTTACTCTGAACCAATTTATATACCCTCATACGCAGAGTGAAATGTGTTTTCGAACCGATTAATCGTCGGTATACTCGATGAAAATCTCCGAACTGACCGCCTGTATCGCTTCTCCATTGAATAGCGGATATTAATTATCTCTGAATCGTTGATCCCCGCCAGCCAATCACTTTATCAAGCTGAAAGTTTATCGGAGTTTCATTCCCAGCCCGCAACAACACCCTACTAGTTACCTAGACCCGGATCTATTCATCTATTCATACAGTCAATTTGACAAAACCAGACAGACCAGCAGGCAAATTGTTTATCAGGTCATTGGGATAAGATGGCCTCCAACCCTTTGGAAATCTGACGAAAATTAAAATTTTTCTGCCACTTTTGTGTCAGATGAAAGTTTGATAGATTCTTCCATAATGATCTATCAGTGTTGAGAATGTTCTGGGTGTGTGAAATTACGGAATCGATATAGTGCGTGGAAACTGAAAAAGTATTGAATTTGAAAGGAAGTTTGTATTTTGCGGTAAAAAACAGTTTTCCACTTCAGATTTCATATTCAGATTCTTGGTCACAGCTCGAATTTAAAATCCGCGATCTCGAAAACACTGGAAGGTAAAAAGATTCGTTTAAATTCGACTACATGATTCCTTATTTTCCATCCACCTCTTTGGATTTTGAGAATCCGATTCCAGATTTGGATACAGTGACTCTAGAAACTTCGAATTTCCTAGTCTGCATAGTTGAATTGGCATGGTGGAAATATATGGTGTTTTAAGTTTGTGAAGATGTCTAGGACTATTTACTTTCATATATGTAACGCTTCATGCACTGCGAGAGAGTTGAACAAGAAAAAGAAATGAACAAAAATCTGCAAAGAATGATTCAGCTTCAGTTTCTCTCTCGTTGTTTCTCACCTTTATGAAATTGGATAAAATCAAGTCCTGGTTATGGGGATTTCGCTCTTCTCACAGCATAGCAGACCCTTTGTGCGAGTCTGATACGCCTCGAATATCCATTGTATTAATTAACTCCGGGATTCGAAGCTCAGCCAAGTACCACCGAGAGTAGCAGTAGGTATAGGAGCCTATGCTCCCAGCAGATCTAAGGGTCCAGAGTCGCGAGAAAAGTCCGTTGCACAAGTCCGTAATGTGTCCCTCGTGCCTTACTTACACCTACCGAGGATCTACCGGATCATGATCTCCGGGCTCTTCGAACCCTCGGGTTTCCTTTTCTTGCTTTTGCCAAAAATACCCTTTCTAACTTCAAACCTAGTCTCTCCGTAGCTTTTCTTCTCCTAATAATCGTTCTTCTCACTCACACAACGAGAACAACGCGATGCTCTTCAATTATTCAAGCTAATTCACTACCATAAAGCGAAGTGGTTCCCCTGCGCGCGTGAAAGACGATGGTGATGGTAGTCGTGGTTTATGGTGGTGGTGGATGTGAATGTGTGCCGGGCCTAATTACGATCTCGTAAAACCGCGTACGTGTACTACCCCTGCAGTGTGCACTACTTTTCCCCCAGGTCTCTTCCATATTACCTTCTTCTCCGTAAGGTCCCCTGCAGTCATACTCTAACTTTATGCCTATACGTGGCTCTATGCCCTGGCGAAGATATTTTTACGACCGATCCCACCTTCCTTGAAAGGGTTTTCATATTTCTCATAGTTTTGTGCCAAGGGTGGCGACGAGGGAGGCTCTCGTATGTCCACACACGTAAATCCGGTACGTTTCTATTACGCGAATGAAGTTAGTTCGCCGCAATTACAAGCCGATTTTCGGAAGCCCTCTCTGGAAATAGGTACTACAGAAAAGCCTTGGTTAAAGGTTGGAAGACTAGTAGTTCGTGGAATTATCAGAATTCGAAATTCACCTCGCTTTACAAATATCAGGGGTTTTTTAATCCAAGCTTTCTCGGTCTTCAAAAAATGTAGACATTGATTTTTGAAAAGCAGCTAGTCATCGTCGTCTATCGATTCTGATCCAATTTTGCCGAATCCTCATGTGCCACGAGCGAAACCGATCTCGTATCATATTCGAATGAATTTACAAGAGGCTTATGAGGGGAATATTATTATGTGTGCTAACTTCTATTGTCGTACAATTTATTTATTATCATTATTTTTTATTGCTCCTGATCCAGCTCGGCTCGATGATGTATGAACTATGTAACTAGGTAGAGGTGGTTAGTCCGACGTATGCTGCTACGTAATGCGGTACGGGTGCGGCTGCTGACTTTTTCAACGCGTTACATTTGAATTGGTGATCGACCAAATTGACCACGCTTGTGGCGGATCTAATTCGTCGCGAAAGGTAATGTCGGAACAATATCGGTTTCATTTGCATCACCTGTGGCCTGCCAATTCGCGCCCTATAATCTCTCCCTCCATTTTTTATTATTTTTTTTTTTTCAAATTTTTTACCTCGATCGCGAATGCGGAATTTAATTTTCTGTATATACGCAGTGGGCAAAATGCGTAAGTCTGTAACTTACTGCAAATATAACGTGGCTAAAGAAAATATTTTTAAAATCATGTGTAAAGTTGCGTATATTTGGAAAATGTACATTTTTCCTAACAGATATATTTTTTTTGTTCGATGAAACAGAAGTGATGTATGTATGTAAAATTTGTTAAGCTTTTGGTTGGCTCTATAAAACGTCTAATGACTAAAGCGAGCGCGCGTTGCGTCTTGGACATGGCAGCAGGTGAATTAAGCCTTGAGAAGAGAATTGGACGAGTTGATAAAGGGTGGCCAAAGCACAATGAAAAACTGGCTCGTTTCATCCCCGTTCTTGGTAGTAGGTATAACCCCCTCGACAGAAACGCCTTTAGCTTCTCGGCTCTTGCCGCAGTTCCCCTTTATATACACGGGCACGAGACCAACCCTAAAAAATTTCAAGATAATCACCATCATTAAGCCCTTTATGGCTATCTCCGTTTGTACTGAAATTTTCATTCCACTTTTACCCCTTGAATATATATATATATACAGTATACTCATTCTCTTTGCATGTTCTCCGTCCTCCTCCTGTCCACAGTGTTATAAAAACAAGTGTTTAGGTGTATAAATTACCACCCGAGTTTCTGGGTGATCGTGAATCCAAACCTTAATTGCTATCATAAATTAATAAAATAATTATTAAAAAAGTGTGGCACCTGGCAGGTAACATGGACTATAAAGTCTCACTTCTTTCTCTAAACTTCCGAGTCCAAAATGCTAGTACGTTGCGGTTGTGAAAATCAAACATTGCTCGAAATCATTTAATTTTTTCGACGAAGTTCATCTCACATGAAGTTATAATCATCTCCATTTAAAACACCTGCTGTGAGAATTCAGGAACACTGTTCATCTGATTCCACTTATCATCAATCAGGCTCGACCAAAAGATGTGCCGCAAAAAATTTGCGAATCAATCAGCTGAAAAATCGAATTTTTTAATTATTCGCACACAATTCATGACTGCTCTTATCCCGAACAATCTTCAACCGAAATTCTTGAAGCTGGTGTTTTGAAATGTGACGAATATTCTGCTACGAAATGAACTTTAGTGAAGAAATGAATTCATAGCTGTGACTAATTTTTCCAACTGCGACATGCCGGTTCCGCCCTTAATTGCTGACTAATAAAAGTGATAGAACAACCGACCAGAGAGGGATGGGAGCAAATTAGAAAGGAAATTATGGAGGGAATGAATTTTCCCCCCTGTCTGGAGTTAAACTAGTGGTCCTCTCTTCGGCGAACAGCTGATCCGAGGTAACGCAACGTGGAGATAGCCAGCCACCGAACCTTGAAACAGCTCACGGGACCTGGTACAGGTTAGTAGGGGGTCATCACGGGTCACTATTGAAGGGGGTGACTATACTACTCCAGGCATGTCATGGTTATTCTCTACTGGGTCACCTTGTAATATTGTACACTGTGTCACGTCTGGTGGTCTGTGATGGTCACTCGATTAAACCTCCAAGGCTGAGTGCAGCAGGAATCCCTCGAAATATATATAGGATTACCGAAGAAGTGACACAACCACTTCTTCTACCTTCCACATATTTCGTTCTCATATCCTCACCACTTCGCACATCCTCATTCCTTATAAATTGTACAGTTTGTACATAGACTTGAAGATTTTCTCTCTCATTTTATCCATACATGTCTTCTTGGGTTACATAGAAAAGTAATTTGAGTTTTCAAAAGACGTCAATCATCGAGTGACTATGTTAGGGAACAGAAATTTCTAATCACCTCGTTAGATACTTTAACGAATATAATGAAATTTGAAGAACGTTCAATCTTGCTTCATTCATGAATCGTTCAACATGACCCCGTATGAACGTATGGTGGTTTTTCTAGTGGACAGGTATAGGCATATTATTTTAGCCGGGAATGCCATCCTAGTAACCGGATTGACTGATCGTTGGTTGGATCGACGTACAGTTGTCGTCCGGCGTTTATCTATACGTCAGCATCCCGGCTGCGGCGCAATTAGCGGTTCAGAGAGTTTGCCTGGTGAAAGAAGAAGGAGAAGGAGGCATTATCGATCGATCGGAAAAAAGAGAGAGAGACAGAGCCAGAAAAGTTCATGGAATAAATCGTCTATATCTATATAGCAAAAAGGTTGAAATGGTTTGAGAGTAGGTATAAACGTCGTTCGGAGAAGTGAATCGGTCCAGAAGCAGAAAAAGAAGAAGAAGGAAAAGAAAGATCGTTAAATTTGTCGCCAAAAGATTTATCTTTTGCTCGCGAGTTGGTATAATAAACGTCAATTCGCCTTACTTATATTATACCTACGATTACGCTCCATGTCTCGAGCGAGGAAATCGTTTTCTGAAAGAGATTCTTGAATACGCTTCGCCCTTTCTTTTGGCACTTTTCTTCGTGGCTTCCTCTTGTCTCACTTGTGAAAACGTTGCGAAGTTGCAATTCCCTTTTTATTCTTATTTTTTTGTCCCTTTCGTTTCACGTTCGAGTGTTAAGCTCTGAATGTCTGGCTGGAACTATAGTCTTATGATATAATTGCAGAGTGGTATACCGTGTAGGTGTGTAACGTATCCGGAACATAAAAGAGCCTCGGGGGAATATAATCCGTGAACCCACATAGGAGTCTCTAAAGGACAGGTAAATTTGCATCAATAACCACGAGGCGCGCTTAAGCGAAGTGGAATCGGAAAATGGTGAAACGGGTGCGGAATCGGGGAATCGCGTGAATTTAGAATTCAGAATTCGGAGGCATTACCGTGAACCGCGTCTGACGGAGATAGGATCGAATAATGACGGTATTATTTGCCCTCGTCAAACAGAGATAAAGAGAGAAAGAGAGAGAGAGAGAGAGAGAGAGAGAGAGAAATGCGCGCGTGTCAACGATTTATTTTGGACAGATTCCAAATATTTATGAACAGCGACAAACATTCGTCTCATTCGCATCACAATGGGGTGAAAACATGATTTTAGCACTTGGCTAGAGCTTTTCCCTGATATACGCGGCACTGCAGGGGTGGAGACCTGCGAGCGCAATTCTCGCTGTGAGTCTCTATAAGCATGAATAAACGAATATTTTGCTCTCCCCTTTCAACATCGGGCTTAGAAAAGAGAATAAGAACCGCGGGCGAGCCCTTCCTTGTTGACTTTTTTACTTTTACTCACTAGGCATACATCGTGTTTCACTCCACTCCACACTCCGCCTACTACGCCTCAGACATTTTCTCGTATTCTTCTACCTCGATGAACGGATTGTACGGCCCGAATTCTAGAATTATTTGTTTACCCCAAATCGCGATACCGCCCGTCTTGACTCAATTCCAAAATCCCTATGTGGAGGAGGGTTGAAATTTCGATATCCTCTCTGAACTTTCAACAATTCAACCGTTCGAACTTCAATCCATTTTTTTTTCTTCACACGTGACATCCAGCTTTCCTTATCAGTTTCATTTGACCATTATTTACTCCCCGTGTACCACGGCGTTAGTCCAAATCCCATCCCCCGAGCTGCAGTAATCGCTTCTCAAGTTTCTCTCTAGGCTCTAAGCTTTCGTTTGGCTTGGCAGACCGGAAGTTTGGAGGATCGTGGAGTCGGGGTGGGTGTCTTACTAAGTATACACACATAAGTCGAGGGACTGACAGTCTAATCGTGGTGGTATTCGATTGGATTTGTTCAACGATGCATTTCCTGAAACGTAATACACCGTTTCACGAGTTCATAGAAAATTGACTAATCCCAGAAATTCAGCTCTCCTTTATTTCATCACAAGTGTAGTTTGACCGTAGTGTTTTTACGACGTTTCTTCTGGTGTTTAAATTTTCATCAAGATGCATGGATATCTGTAAGCTACTGCATACCTACCGACCATTGCTGCACAGTACCGATTCGAAGAAGTCGTTCAGTCAGTCGTCTTGATTGATTCGTTCCACTTCCTGACTCGACATCGAGCTATCGGTAATTCGCTACACTTGCACACCATGAAAAGTTAACCAATGAACTCCGTTGTTTTCGGAGAATCGGTTGACGTCATCGTTGTGGTAGCCGGAAACTGTGGAGAAAGCTGTTTGTGCGCGGAGTGACTGAATTAGAAAAGTTGGCATCCGCTACTCAGACTCAACATATAACCGATTACACTCTTTCATCGATTCCATAGTCGGTGTACAAATTGCAACGAATTTTCCATTTTTATCCCAAAACAAGGAGTTTCGTCGGAATTTCATTTCCGTTTCACTTGATCACTTTATGGATGGGGATAATGAACCATGGCATAAGTTGAATAGCCATTGGTTTATAGTTTGACTGGGTGTATTTTGCCTCTGGTTTCCACATGCCGTGCGTAAATCGATTCCTCTGTAGGGTACACACTACATACCTTCTATAAATAACCGTGCAATTGCTTGCCGATATATGTATACCTACACTCTCGCTTGCCCAGCAGTCCTTCATTCATTCGCGACGGGAGGGCGCCTATCTGTACACATATCTAACGATAAGTAGGTAGGTAGGTAGGTAGGTTGGTTGGTTGGTTGGTACGTGAGCCCGTGAGTACGGTAAGCCTGTATCAATGCTACACGGTCTGACACGGTAAGTACTACAAGTAAGCAATCGGATTACATATACGCTAGTGTCGTGACTCGAGGTTAGGACTATACCTACGAGCAGAAATCAGTCTACCACAATTCAATTCCATCGGTAAACCTTAGGGGGATTAAAAGGCGGGACTGACAGCTGATAAGACATTATTAGAAATACTACGTTACATGGTTTAGAATCGATATACATTTCCTCTAGAACCACCGTCTTCCATTATCCCGAGTTCAGTCCCAGAGTAGCCTAACCAACATTGTCGATAAAACTAATTTGAACGATTGTAAGCCATTTGAAATGAGCCTTATCGACAATGTGGCTTAGGCTACTCTGGCACTGAGTAACTGAACTCTTCATTTATAAATGTAGTCCAAAATCAAGTTGTTTCTTCGCCGGAGTTCATCTCAAAACACACGCTGTACAAGTTGGTCCAGTAAAGACTCTTTTATCTAACTTGTGTAGCAAATGTTTTGAAAATCGACGGTTATAACGATTTCAAATGAACATTACTGAAAAGACACGTTGAACTTGAACAATACGTTTCACTTTACCAACTGCGATTTCAACCCAATTTGATTGCATATTGAAGGATGTCTTTTTTTCCGGTTGGTCTTTTGAACTGTCAGTATTTCGACACGTTCATAAAGAAAGGTGATATCTGAAATTCCGGATGACATCTCATCTTGCGGAATCTGAAAGACCATAAATAAGTACACGTTTCGATCTTGGGTCATACGTGTTTCGTTGGTGATCAACACAAACGTTGATAACAGAGTTGGACTGGAAGGCGAGAGGCCAGTTGAGTAGATGGAACGGTCAATTTACCCTCTTTGATGAGAGTGGTGTGTATTGTATATGGAGTCACGTAGTCGGAAATCTATATTATGCATATACGTAGCGCATGTATGGCAAAGCAGCGGGTTTAATTTATATGCGCGACTGTTAATCAAGTAATTATTTGCCAGGCATTTGTTAGGTCGCCTTTTGCGCTAGCGAGGACCCCTCCTCTTGTTTTCCTAACTCTGTTTGAGTTTTCGCGGGGTAAATACATAGCTACGCTGCTCTTGGGGCAAAGGTGTATACACATACAATTATTTATAACCTACAGATGGGAAGAGAGCTGTATTTCAATGCACATACATAACCTACGAGGACGTATTATTACCTCTCAACTTTTCAATACTAAACTTCTTTATTTCGTCCCCATTTTTACTTTAATGTCACAAATTCATCAACTTCTCGAGAGTCCCTCGATTTGCTTGAAGAAACAAATCCAAGTAATCCGGCTTTTCGCTTCTCTCATTTGGTTTCCATATCATTAAAGTGTCTTTGTCAAGTTTTTCATAATGGTGATGTATGAATTTTTAATTTCATCGTATGTTGAATAATGAGTGATAATAACGATAATAGTTTCTGGTTAACTTGTTTGTTTGTTTGTTCGCCTAACCCAACTCGGGAGGATGATAAAGTGGATAAACATATCATAGTTGGGGTATAAATTGAACGAAAATAATTATATGGTGAAAATAACTGACTTCCATAAATTACAAAATGCAATATAAATGCTAATTTTCATTCCCTCACATTCGTATATTTACCCACTTCTTCCTAACGTACCCTATACGTGTCTACGTACCTATCTGTCTACCTACCTATTGCACAAGAAAGGAGTTTCCAGGCTAGAGACGGTTTTCTTCCGTTCGTCTAATTTCGAAGCTTGCTTACTCAGGATGGCGTGAAATTTTAAGATAAGTTGCTAATACCAAAATTCCCGATCAAGTATATCGCCAGCTTCTATATATTTTCAAATATCATCAAATTTCATATTCTCTCCAATACAATTCGATTCCATATTTTCATTCTAACATCATTAGGGTAAAAAAAAATTGAGGAATTCACAGTGTTGAAGGAAATAATTGATTTTACGTTCGCAATCGAATGTATTGGATACAATTTGTTGCAGCGAAGCAAAAGCACTTACTAGTAATCTCATTTTAATCTCATTTTAATCTCAGGTCCTAAGATCGCGACGTTTTTCGCGCTGATTTTAGCTTTCGAATCTCGCGATAAACCTGAATACTATTTTGTATAATTTTCTCGGTTGCTTATCTCGTATGTATATTCTAGCTTGAGTCATACATGCGCGGCGAATAAAATACGCGGTTTATTTATAACGTAGATTTAGTTCGCGGTCGTATACATATAGATATAATTGTAGACCAACCGCAATATGTATGTGATAACGAATCAAATAAACCGAAAAAAATGTTTATCTGTATTTATTATACTCCAGAGAGTCTCGGGAGCCCCCGCGGCTCCTGACCTAGCCAATGTGCTTCGTATACGTATAATAAATACGAGTTCATACATACGTGCGTTGTTGCCTATCAGCCGAAGACACGGTCGTCCGATTATACGTAGTAATAAATTATAGTTAACGCTCGTTAAATTATTGGCATTCATTGGTAATTGACTGGAGTAGAAAACCAGCTCGCGTTGATTCCTGCCGAACGTGGTGAACTATTCGTATACGTTGTATAATCATATATATAGTAACGGGTTTCAAATTTGCCAAAGAATTAATCTGATCGTGTCGCAATTCTTGGTGTACTTTATTTTTCTCCCTTGCTCTCTGTCTCAATTGCAAGAAGTGAATAAATTGAAGGAAAAAAAAAAAGGGAAAATGTGAACTCTGAAGTATAAGTACTTTGAGAAGAAACGAAAATGAATTTAGGAATGATAATAAAATATGTAAAGGTGATATAATTAGGTTGGAAAATTATAATCCACCGCAGGGTCGGTTGGTAGTTATTAATAAATGATTTATGTAAATTAATTTACCTCTCGCCCTCGCTGCCTCCTCTTTACCTTAAGCTTATCATAATACAACTTTTCATTGCGGATATTATGAAAATAGGATGAGAAAAAAAGAAGGAACAAAATTCTCAAATCTTCTGTTCAAATGAAAACGAGAGAGCGAGAAAGGGAAAGAAATATTTCCATTCCAATTTCAGAATTTTACACTCTTTTTATTCCATTTTTTTTTATTTTTTTTTTCTGTAAACTAATTATATACAGAACAGTTGAACGAAAAATCGATAATATTGATCGATTGAATATTTAACGAATAATACCCAAAAGATAATAATCACCTCCTGCGATACTTTTGCGTTAATCTAATTCTAATTGTAAGTGCTGAGAAACCTACTGCTACCTGTGCATTATTCCTGAGTTTGAAACACAATGAAATCATAACAATAATCGTAGTAATAATAATAGTTGAAGTTTTGATGACCGAAGGGGGTGGCGCGAGCTTAATGACCACGAACATTTATCATGCCGTGTGTTTTGTATAATATTATATTCGTACGTAATAGTTATTCGTTATTTAACGAGCGTAAATTGAAATCTCGATTTGATTATATAAAATAAGCTTGAACAAGTGAAAGAGATTTGAGTAAATCAGAAAATTTCGTAGCGTTTGATATAATAACGAAATGATTTTCCTACAAGCGGAAAACTGCAACAGTCCGTGAGAAATTTTGACGCCGGTATAACCCGCCTCGAAATACACGGTTATTAACGCTACGCTCCGTTTATTAATTAGAGACTACAAGTTGAGCTTCCGCCCGAGCTTCCCGAAAGTTATATGTATCCACCACCTCTCTCTCTCTCTCTCTCTCTCTCTCTCTGCACCTTGCTTAGGTGAGGTCAGGCTGGGTTGGGATAGGTTAGGCGATATCATATATCGTCACTCGGTATAACTTGCCCAAAAGTGCGGGAACCACCTGAAAGTAGAAATTTTTTTATATCTAGCGCAAAACGTTTGCTAAATGATTTTGTAAATTGAATAATATATTCGAGAATCTATGTGGAAGGATTTCTTTCGTTAAATTCAAGTTGACTTGTAGCTTAGATCCGAGTTTAATAGTGAACTGATCACTGAAAACAGGACCGTTCAAGATTGCTAATTTTCTTGTTGAGAAAGTGAATTTTCCAAGTTCCAAAGATTCTGAAAATAGGCGCATAATGCTTACATTCGAAATTTCGGGGATTTCTGTTCTCATGATTTTCGAAATCTGACAAATCGATTACTTCATCTTGAGAAAACTACCCGAGTTTCACATTCCCATAAATATTTGTAAAATTGTTAGAATCATCAGGATTCTATGAAATTCTTTAAAATCTTTTGGAATCCAACTCGACTCCAATTCGTCCGACTCTATCCTACGTTCAAATTTTTTCTTTCTAAGGCAAAAAAAAAAAAAAAAACCAACAAAATGGCAAATATTGATTCGCGAAGAAAATTCCTTGACTACTTTCGGCCATAGAACATGATGATGTTCGGTTCGGAATAAAAAAATTCCTGAATATTTTCCTCAAGACTTCTCTGTCTCTGGGCTTCCCCTATGGTTCTGAAAATTGCTAACGTCATAAGAATTGCATGTATGCGAAACGCGTAAGATCGTAGATTCCGCGCAAGGAATACTGACGAGGATCTACGCTCGTGCCGAGCGCGAGGGGGGTTTTCGGTTGTTATTTCATAGTGCCTTCTGCCTGTAGGTATCTACCCATGTAGGTGTATATCTGTATACGGTACGGTACGTGCGGAGGGATAACTGCGGGTTACAGGCAGTAAAACAAATATATTCCAATGCCGATAAATTTAACGCACCCAAGATCAATATTTTATGTCTTTCTAATACTACGCAGAGTGTTTCGCATCCACGTGCTCCTCCTTCGACCGACGGTATCCCCTCCTGAGCTCCTGGCTTATCCTTATCCTGATACTTCCACTTCCACTTCTACTTCTTCCATTTCCCTCCATATGTATACCATGGGGGTTTATTCATTTCCGGAGGCAGGTGCAGAAAAATTTTCAAAATAAAAAGAAATTTTTCTGATAAAATAACACGTATCTGTAGTACGATTTGTATAATTTATTCATTATTTTTTTACCTTGCTGAGAATTACTACTCATACGTGATTTTATTCCTGTATTTTATAACCGATTCTTATTTTTCTTTTTTCTCTATGTTTCAGGTAAGGCTATACGTCTCTGCATGTACAACCCTCCGATTTTCTATGTGATTGAAAAACGAGAAGCCGTTCGTAAGTAGAGATTTGTATGTACCTATAATTGATGACAAGATCAAAAGTTGACTTTTTTTTACTGTTTAAATCAATGAATTTTCGAATCTTGACTGGCTCATAGCTTATCCCCAGCGATCTTGTTCAACTCTGTTTTTATCTACCTCAAGAGTTTTGAAAAGATGAAATTTTTCAATCAAAATTCAAGTCGTGCAGACTTTGGATGATATACGATCCGTGCAGTATGATGAAGCGCGGCATGCAGCTGGTCGCTGTTAAAAATTCAATCCACATCCCATTCCTTCCATAATTCATTCTAGTAACACGCGTTAGGTCGTCATTGGGAATGATACTGACGAAAACAGTTTTTTTTTTTCGTTTCCTTTCTGTCTCTTATCCACACATTGATTTCGCATTCTCTTCGATTCGGAGTTTTGTGTTTGTCGTACATAAAGTTCAGTAAAATCAGGTGAAGATTAAGTGCGAATTTGTCCACCGATTCAAATGAAATCATCAATATAGAAATCGAGTGATGAGATCCTGTAGCAGCGTATAAATCGACTGAAGAAACGTCGACACGCCCGGCTAGTTTCATCTTCACCTTTTCAACCGTCCAGACACTGAAAAGCGTGTGTGAATACTGATTTCGAACGTTGAAGAGCGGAAAAGAGATAAAAGTTTTGTCGGAACGAATCGACTTCCTGTGCTTTGCTGCCTCGTCTTTATACCCGGGAAGTGAAACTGTAGGTTAAGATCAGATACTAACTTATCTTTCCACGAATGAGGAGAGACGTTTTTCTCGGTAAATAATGGTGGAAAGAAATTTTCAGAATATCGTATAATCGCTTCTTCTACACTCAGTAGTAGATTTTCGCTTAATTTATTTATCTCTCATTTGGGAGAATTTCCCTTGATCATTCTACAAGTTTCGTTTAACTGCGGAGTGGATTCTGCACAGTAGTATAGTACTTTTCTCGTTCGTATATTGTTTGTAGAAAAGAAAGACACGTTACCTCGCGGTGTATAAATGAGAGTGAAAAGGCCCCAGGCTCTACAAAGTGCCGAATGCAAAATTAACCCCTTCGTTAATTCGTAACATTGTTTCCCTGGAATCCTTTGCCGTAAAAGTTTAGTACGGAACTTGTATATGTACTTACTGGTTAGGGTTAGGGATAGGGTCAGGGTCAGGGTCAGGCTTTTGGTCCCTTCTATTGCCTATGATTCCCATACGTATGTAAATATACTAGTTAAAACTCACATTTCAGAGACTATTCGATTATACCCCTTGAAACAGGGTTCCTTTTTTTTTTTTTTTCCTTTCGGTTCTATGGGTCCGAAAGTATTATTCTAATAACCTGGTGTCTTATCACAGCAGTTCACTATAACATCTTTTATTAAAATCATCATCTTTCGAAAGTCTGGGTTTGCCAACCTTATGAATATGTATTTCCTCTCGTAGTTTCATCAAATACAAAAAGCTAGTAAACTGCTGATGAAACTTGGCTGTTGAATACAATTCTTTTGGGACTAATCGGGTTTTAGAAAAACAGCTTTTCCTTGATTTCAATATGCTCGGTTAACCTCGAGAGGAGTTCATCGTATAACCAGATAGTAAAGATCGTTGTAGAATTGTCTGCATTGCGCCCTTGAATATTTGAGGAACGTTTTTTGCGAGGGTCGTCCGGGTAGCGATTTGCCAATCGTTGTCATTCCTCTGCAGTGAATGGTATATATATGGTAGTCGGAAGACTCGTAAAATTTGGACATAAAACTTGAGGTTTTTTGTCCGTAGTGTGAATCGAAGAAAGTAAATGCCCAATAAAATCAAAGTACCCGAGTAATATAAAGCCCATAATAGAAGAAAGGAATCGAACGGAAAGGAAAAGAAAAGGGAGGAAGGAAGAGGTTTTTCACTGTGGTTAAACGGCCAAAATATACTACGCGAAAAAGATTTTTAACATTGAATTGATACCCCGATTATACCTATTCGCCAAACAAACCGTTTTTCTCGGCTCTCTCTCTCTCTCATCTCGCGTAAAACATTTTCCATAATTTCCTGCAAGCTGAACAGCAAGTTCTTTCACCTTTTAACCGTTTGAATTTGGATTCGTTCCAAAAGCAAATCTTAATATTTATCCGTCTTCGGGTCAGACTTTATTACGCAAACTCGTTCAGCCTCGTTAATTTCCTCGTTAATTTATTTCTCTGTTATTGTATCTCGATATTGGGAAAGGTTGGGGATTTAATATTCTGTTTATTATAATGGACTGGTGGATATATGTCGTGGTTGGGAAAATGGAATGTACATAGATCACCAATGAGATCGTTTCACATCGTTATACCATCGTTTCATTCCAAAGCACTTGCTACGTGAATCTAAACACTAATTGATTAGACCAATTCGACTTATCTAGGATCCAGATTGTGTAGAAGACGTCCCCGTCAGAAATTTAATGGAGGGGAATTGAATTGGAGAGATTCTCATAAAAGATATATGAAGTCAATTAACCATAAATCGAGAATTGGTTTGATTTTTCCAACCAGGAAATTTGCTCTTGACGTCTCCTTTTCCTTCTTCTTCTTCTTCTTCTTCTTCTTCTTCTTCTGATATGTTTGTGTTTTGACTCAGAAATCAGAGACAGAGAAAGCTAAAAAAAAAAAAAAAAAAAAAATGATATACAAATAAATAAGAATGAAGAAAGAAGGCAAAAAGGTGGTTCGTAACAAATCCGAACAAAGTAAACATAACTAACTATACAAAGCTGCAACTAATTAACAGTTCCGAGTCATTAAATAGCAGTAAACTCGTATAAGAGTAATCGGCAATCTTCACGGTGCTAATCCGTAATTCTGATGTTTTAGTCACGTTTTGCTGGTTCGAGTTGTAGATCGAAACGTGTTTGAGTCGTTTCCCATGTCTCGAGAATCAACACGAACACTTTATCCATAACATTCACACATGTTAATGAAAACTCCATGGCTAATACGTTCACTGTAACATATAAACAGATCTAGGTATGCACCGGAGACATTCAGACTGACAAAGAGTCGCGATCATGTTTCCGCGTTTGTGCGAATATTTAGCAACATATACGTACATGTATATTGTATATGTATATTATACTATATAAGAAGCAGCGTGAAGGTGCCGGGTCACGTAGCCAATCAACGATAGTCATTACCCGTCCGAAACAAGTAGTATATAGTATGTATGTCGGTATGTACTGTAATACTAAATGGTGGGCAAGCGTATGATGTTTGCACTCGTCGTCGTGTGCGGGTAAAGTCTTCTCAACTTCACTTGCGCCCATGGTGGTGCCACGGTGGTTCCCAAAGTCCCAGCCTCTCTTAGCTATAGCTATAGCAAGTATAACCGTGTTTACCGCCATTCTATTATAACTATACATCTTCTCGCTTGGAGCGTGCCGACTCATAATTCCCAGCGGTAATCAGCCTCCGCTGGAAGGTAATAATCGTTTTGAAAACGGCCCCATGGAAGAAGCGCGAGGTAGGTAGGTAGGTAGGTAGGTACCTACTTTATAAGAGCTTTAATTTTTCTTTACCTTTTTTTTTTACAATTTTTTTTTCTCTTCGTGTCTCTCCGCTTATTATATTTTTTCAAATTTATTCTATGACCCTCGCACTATGAACTCTCAGTCTTGTGAATACCTAATTGTTTCATCTCGTTAATTGGATCATTTCTATGTGGATGAAAAGAAAAATAGTATATTGTGTATCTAGGGCGGAAAGTAGGCGATTCCCGCCCGCGAGTACGGAGTTCGCAGATGAGCCTGAAACTGGCGGCCAGAGTTGGCGGCCACAGGTCGAAATCCAGGGAAGAATAGGGCACCCTGGGGCCCTGGGTATAGATTGTTCGAACGCATGCTCGGAAAATTATGAAAAAAATCACCAACATCGTGTTTCGATCGCAGAACGCGATTCCGTTTCAACTTTGGCGTAGCGCGGCTCGATTGATTATTTATCGATTATTAAACAATTATCGGCGGCCACAGGGAAAAGTCACACGCATGGTCGGAAAATTATGAAAAAAATCACCAGCATCGTGTTTCGATCGCAGAACGCGATTCCGTTTCAATTTTGGCGTAGCACGGCTCGATTGATTATTTATCGATTATTAAACAATTATCGGCGGCCACAGGGAAAAGTCACACGCATGGTCGGAAAATTATGAAAAAAAATCACCAGCATCGTGTTTCGATCGCAAAACGCGATTCCGTTTCAATTTTGGCGTAGCACGGCTCGATTGATTATTTATCGATTATTAAACAATTATCGGCGGCCACAGGGAAAAGTCACACGCATGGTCGGAAAATTATGAAAAAAATCACCAACATCGTGTTTCGATCGCAGAACGCGATTCCGTTTCAACTTTGGCGTAGCGCGGCTCGATTGATTATTTATCGATTATTAAACAATTATCGGCGGCCACAGGGAAAAGTCACACGCATGGTCGGAAAATTATGAAAAAAATCACCAGCATCGTGTTTCGATCGCAGAACGCGATTCCGTTTCAATTTTGGCGTAGCACGGCTCGATTGATTATTTATCGATTATTAAACAATTATCGGCGGCCACAGGGAAAAGTCACACGCATGGTCGGAAAATTATGAAAAAAATCACCAGCATCGTGTTTCGATCGCAAAACGCGATTCCGTTTCAATTTTGGCGTAGCACGGCTCGATTGATTATTTATCGATTATTAAACAATTATCGGCGGCCACAGGGAAAAGTCACACGCATGGTCGGAAAATTATGAAAAAAATCACCAACATCGTGTTTCGATCGCAGAACGCGATTCCGTTTCAACTTTGGCGTAGCGCGGCTCGATTGATTATTTATCGATTATTAAACAATTATCGGCGGCCACAGGGAAAAGTCACACGCATGGTCGGAAAATTATGAAAAAAATCACCAGCATCGTGTTTCGATCGCAGAACGCGATTCCGTTTCAATTTTGGCGTAGCACGGCTCGATTGATTATTTATCGATTATTAAACAATTATCGGCGGCCACAGGGAAAAGTCACACGCATGGTCGGAAAATTATGAAAAAAATCACCAGCATCGTGTTTCGATCGCAGAACGCGATTCCGTTTCAACTTTGGCGTAGCACGGCTCGATTGATTATTTATCGATTATTAAACAATTATCGGCGGCCACAGGGAAAAGTCACACGCATGGTCGGAAAATTATGAAAAAAATCACCAGCATCGTGTTTCGATCGCAGAACGCGATTCCGTTTCAACTTTGGCGTAGCACGGCTCGATTGATTATTTATCGATTATTAAACAATTATCGGCGGCCACAGGGAAAAGTCACACGCATGGTCGGAAAATTATGAAAAATTTCGTGCGACGATAGATTTTATCGTGGTGCGCAATTTCGGAATTTCGGATGACTTGACATGTCCACATATTCGCAAATCAGGTCATCTTCACCGGAAGACTACTGATGTACACCTCGACCAAAAAGATTCTACGTAGTCACGATCATTATTTTTCATTACGAGATCCGAAAAATCGCGACGAAATTGTGACTTTGAGTAACAAAAAATGAAAATTCACATCACAATTCACCATTACGGTATGTTGGTTTGCCATGCACAACTATGAACGAAATTCCCCCCATTGTTGAATGGCCACTATCAGAATACTGAACTTCAGGTGTTACGAAGCTGCCTATTCACGGAAATCGGAGGAAAAATCGGACGTGCGGATTGTAAATAATAACCCCGATATTAGCTGTACCCAAGGCCAACGACGCGGACGTTTCGGGGTACTGGCCTCTCATTTTTTTTTTTTTTTTTTTCAGATGTTTTCAATAATTTTTTTTTTCCTTTTTTCTTTCCCGTATTATATAATTATATATATATACATACATTTCCTTTTTTCGTTTTGGTTTTTTTTTTTAGATTTTTCATAGATTTTTTCATTCATTTTTTTTTGTTTTTCATTTTTCTTTCTCATATTTTATATTAATATATATATTTTTTTTTGTTTTGATTATTTTCGATTCTTTTCACGCCCTACTGGCTTTTTTCTAAAATTAATGTAGAATAAAACTGACAATGATCTACTAAATATCATATAATTATTATTTATATCGTATTGTTATCGGTCAATAAGTCGGTGATACGTGTTTCAACCGACCATAAAATATTCAAGAATTTTGAACTTTGATCAACGGTTTCGTCTGGTGTTAGGTAAATTTCTCCTTGCTTGCGTTATGAATTTCAATGAAGCGCATAATTCAAACGTCGATTCGAATCCAAATGGACACGAATTCGACTTCCTGATCAAAGTAATTGGCGATCTTCGTTTCAGGTCATTAAGCGGTTCACTGTCCAACAACAGATTGTTCGACTGAATTGTTCGTCGTTCACTCCGTTTGTTCGTTGTTGCACTTGCGAGATATGATGCGATAGCTTTTCTCGCATACTTCATGTTCTGTTCCGAAAATGTCTCCATCCGGCCTGTTGCAATGAGGTATGCCCAACTACAAATATGTACGCCGCAATTGCCTCCAACTGTTTCTTCATCGTCGCCGATGCTAATTTGGGATGGTATATCAGGTGGCGTGAAGAATGTCCATTCATCCCAAGATATTTCACCTTTGAAATTAATAAAATCCGAAATTCCGTCGAATATGACCTTATTGAGGCGGCGGTGTAGTGAATCAAAGTATATCATCGTTTTTTCTTCTGGCAGTACCATGAGCATGGTCCAATGGAGTGAATAATTTATTGGAATTAACCAAACATCCATGTTTCGAGCGCTAGACTTGGCGGCCCATTTTTTCATGCCCCTGCTCACACTACCTCTGCTCAGAATACTTTGGCAGAACATGGTGTCGAAAACCAACAGATGAAAATCATCTTCTTCTGCTTTCAACTGCATAAGGCTGTAAAAAGTGTTGACGATTTCATCGTTTAAGTATTGGTCCATCGTTACATACGGTTCGAGTGTTTTGAAACTAGCCTCCGTGAGATAGTAACCGTTAACATGCACTGATATTGCGGGAAATCCTGGTGGGTACTTGTTTTCTTCTGAAAATAGAGTTAGATTCACATCTGCTTCGTCTCTCGGTTCATGGTCAGTCAAATGTACATCAGCCTTTTCATCATCGAGGTTTCCAGGTGAGCAACTGTTTCTTTCCGAAAATAAAGCGGGATCAAGCCCATCATTGTCGTCGCCCAGTGCATGAACTGCAGTCAAATCTACTTCGGCTTCGTCGTCAAATCTTTCAGCGTCCTCCCTAACCATATCAAATGTTTTCAATGACTCGTTGTCTGAGGCGGCGTGCAAGACCTGATATTCGTGAGACGACAGACCTTCCGCAGAAGCTGCAAGAGCCAATATATCGGATGGTATACAGTTTTGTGCATCATCGACAAATTTGTCATGTGTCAGGTAGCTATTAACACGTGGTGGGCCTTTTTTCTGTCTCTTCCAGGTTTCTACTTGATTGTCGTCTGTTTTGCATCGCTTTTTCAGTTGCCTCGTCGTTTTCAACGGGTATTTTCGCTCTTTTAGACCCCCTTTCACGAATTCAAAATGCCGCATTATAAATCTCGGAGCTGATAGTTTCTTTTCATTTTTGAATTTATTATGTTTTAAAATTTTGAAATAGTTCTCAATCGGAGCGTTACTATCTCGGTACAAGCCCACGTGAATGAGATTAGTCGCTGACCATAGCGGAAAATACGGCATCATGAAATCGGTCACGTACTTCAGGAAACTTTTTGAATGAAATCTATTACTAATGTCCGTGGATTCTCGGCTGCTCAAAACTTTGGTCTCAATCGACTTGAAAATCTGGAAGTATGGGGAGTTTTTAGTGACTGCTGTCAATTCTTCTTGTGAGTCAGCCGAAAGAGTGCAGCGCTTGTCGCCAAAATCATCATCATCCTCGTTGTATACATCGTGATCGCTGTTATTCTGTAGCTCATCCAAAATGTCTTCGAGATTTTCCGCTTCATTTTGTAATCCGAAGACTGTGACCAAGGAGTCGTAGATCTGAGACGCGGATGCAACGCTGTCACAGTGAATCAATTTATTGAAAAATAATCCTACAATTCGTCGCTCGAGACCCTGTGTTTTCTTATTAGGAAAGCATTTTTTAGCTTTATTCAGAACAGTTTTAATGAGGTGGGATGAGCACACGTGAATAATCGTGAGTGAGGATTCTCCTAATACAGTTTCTTTTTCATGTGTGTCATAAAGTTTTTGAATGTAGTCAGTCAAGCTAATATTATTGAATGCCCACGAAGCTGCCTGCAACAATGCCAGGCTAAAATCCGTCTCAATTTTATGTATTTTTTTCGTTGCTGAAACTTTTTTCATCATACTAGCGAATGTTTTTAAAAATCCACTAATTGTAACGGCGTCATGTTGGCCCAATATCAATTCAAACACCGGTAACGGTCCGAAATCATCGCTTCCTGGTATGATCAACGAATAATAGTAAATGGTTTGCGAATGCAAGTTGATGATAGCAGGTGGCTCTATTAGAGATCCAGTGGCATCGAGATGCAAAAAGCGTTGCTTCATTGATAGAAGATAGCGCACTTGTTCTTCAGTAAACAGCATGACGGACAACGGCTTCACTGAGAACCCTTGGATATATCCATCAAAGACCTCACCACGTACGGTTTTCATGAGATGTTCGTCTAACTTTGCCATAAACAGGACAAATGATTTGTGGAGATCCTCTTTACAATTATTGTCACTGGATATCCTATGTAGTATTGTATCAGATAACGCTGTATTCAAATTCCCAGCTTCTAATACGTCGGTTGGTGTATCATTCAGTTGCTCATATTTTAGTGCGAGAGGAGACATTTGTTTCAGCTTGTCTGCACAAGATTGGCGAAACTCACCACGTACGTGGCGACGATGGCTTTCCTTGGCGCTGTGGTCATAGTCGCGTTCTTTTAGTACCTGTATTGTGTGATCTGTGTGGGGATAACTGACTTCATCAGTCACAAAAAGTTTATATTTGGAGCATGATGAATGCTTGCATGTAGCAAGAGCTTGAAAGCTCCAGCCACCTCTTGAATTTTGCGAACACTTATGCCATTCAACTTTCAAAACACAATACGGATATCTTGTATTGAAGAACACATTGAACGCATCTGTCCAGCCACGTTTTAATTTTTTAGTATCGTTCCAAAATTTGTCCCAAAACCGTTTCGGAATAATGAAAGATTCTCCTTCTAGCCATGTGGAATACAATTTGTCATCTTTGTTAGCTGCAATTTTTGTTTGTTTTGTATTCGGCTGCGGATTATCTTCTTGAATATCATCAAGTACTTTTTCTGGAAATACATAATCTAAACCATCGTTGATCCCTGAAACTGATTTTTTATTTTGATGCGATTCACGAACGAAATCGTGCTTTATGTCTATGGATACGTCATCGCGATCGAGGCCGGATTCAAGAGAATGTTGTTCTGAATTCCGGATCACTGTATCCCACTCGTGCTTTAGATCTGGGGAGGAACCATTACAATCAATGCGGATGTCTGGATCGAGTTCGAAATCTGGGGAAACAGGAGCTGGCTCGTGAGTGACGTCACCATTGTAACTGAGTGCTTCTTCTGGGATCGTTTCAAGATTGTGTATGAAAGCACTTTTTTCAAGCACTTCGTTTGACCCATTACTAACATAACAGTTTGCATCATTGCAGATTTCATCTGTCATTGAGTTAGGCATTTTTCGTGTGTCAAACTTCCATGTCATGATCTCAACCACTCTCTCGAAATGCCGCTTAAAGAAATAGTAGCATCTGCGATGGTACTTTTCTATGGTTCTTCTGTCTTTTGCATCTATAAAAATTTTCTGACAAATGTCTAGCCACTTAATTTTTTGGAAATTTTTTCGCAAATCATCGAGAACAACATGAAAATTGGAACCGTTGGTATCAGGATCTTGGATTATTGCGTCGCTAATACTTTCACAGGTTAGCCAACTCATTGTGGATTTCCAGGAGACATTCCCAGAAACGTGTTACGAAATGAAATTGAGAAAAATGGGAGAAAAGGATCGGATTACAATTACTTGAAAATAATACTCATCGACTTTTTTCAAGTCGTGCAAACAAGTAATAGAAACATATATTTTCGAAATTGTGGATGTAGATAGAGAGCTATTGGGTGAGGATTTGTGTACTAAAATCTGGAATCGGATGAATCATGTAAACAATATTCTGGTTGAGTTGTGTTGTCGGATGCAGGGTTCGAATTTACAGTGCCGCAAGCAGGCCTCATTGAAAGTTCCGACGTCTGTTCTCAATATTAGAGCGCCAGCCTGGTATGGTAGAAAGGTAATATATTTCTGCGCATCCTATTGCGCACGTTGTCGTGGTAGCTGCGTACTGCCACTCTAGCGCGAGCTGTGTAAGAGAATGGGCTCGCTACGTCGTTTGTGATTGGGAGAGTAAACGAATTCATGCACTAGCGCAAGCGCTGCTCAACTGTTGACCGGAGAGGGGACGGCGCCTGGGGCAGTCTGCCGTCAACGGTCGAGACGTCAAGGTATATGCGAACCGTTGATAATGAACCGTTCACGAAACTCAAAGTGAATTCAATTGATAAGGAAAAGTGGTATTTGCAAAGAGTCTCATCAGAGCAAAGAAGTACGAGAGTACCTTCTAACCGTTATGGAAAAAATATAATCGACCAACCAAGACAAGAAACACACCGAAGGAGTTTATTAGGCAATGAGCAAACTTTGGCCGCTAGCTTCAGCCTCATCAAGCTGGGTACCTTCATGATAAAAAGGAAAGACACGATTGGCATCGAAAGTGCCAATTATTCTGATTTGCTGTGATGTTAGTGAAAATGAAGATCAAAAGCGGAATGAAACACAAGCAAATGAATAAGAATAAAAAATGAAAAAATGAAAGGCGGAGAGATACTTAATTCTATATCTGAGTCGTCACTTTAAAGAATTGAAACAGAATCATATCTCCAACACACCGAAAATTATAACGATCACGATACATGACTGCACGGAATTAAAAAAATGCCCGTAAAGCGAAAAATTGAACAAAAATGGGAAGTAGATGACAAAAGCGCCATCAGTAGCCCAGAAAAAAAATCAACGGACGAAAGGACGAAGGGAGGGGAGATCTGAAACGAAAATCCTTGATTGCTTCGATCAGGAAGTCGAATTCATGTCCATTTCGATTCGAATCGACTTTTGAATTATGCGCTTCATTAAAATTCATAACACAATCAAGGAGAGATTTACCGAACACCGGACAAAACCGTTGATCAAAGTTCCCAATACTTGAACCTTTTATCGTCGGTTGAAACACGTATCACTGACTCATTGATCGATAACAATACAATATGAATAAGAATTAAATGATATTTAGTAAATCATTGTCAGTTTTGTTCTACACTAATTTTAGAAACGAGGCTAGTAGGGCGGGAAAAAAAAAACCAAAACAAAAAAAGATAATATATATATGTATATATATTGGGGTGCTTTTTTTGGCGACTATTTTTTTTTTCTTACTCCCACCTCAAAATTTCCTTTGAAACACCTAAAAAAAAATTCCCTGAAAGTTTGAGCCCATGCGTGTGACTTTTCCCTGTGGCCACCGATAATTGTTTAATAATCGATAAATAATCAATCGAGCCGTGCTACGCCAAAGTTGAAACGGAATCGCGTTCTGCGATCGAAACACGATGCTGGTGATTTTTTTCATAATTTTCCGACCATGCGTGTGACTTTTCCCTGTGGCCGCCGATAATTGTTTAATAATCGATAAATAATCAATCGAGCCGTGCTACGCCAAAGTTGAAACGGAATCGCGTTCTGCGATCGAAACACGATGCTGGTGATTTTTTTCATAATTTTCCGACCATGCGTGTGACTTTTCCCTGTGGCCGCCGATAATTGTTTAATAATCGATAAATAATCAATCGAGCCGTGCTACGCCAAAGTTGAAACGGAATCGCGTTCTGCGATCGAAACACGATGCTGGTGATTTTTTTCATAATTTTCCGACCATGCGTGTGACTTTTCCCTGTGGCCGCCGATAATTGTTTAATAATCGATAAATAATCAATCGAGCCGTGCTACGCCAAAATTGAAACGGAATCGCGTTCTGCGATCGAAACACGATGCTGGTGATTTTTTTCATAATTTTCCGACCATGCGTGTGACTTTTCCCTGTGGCCGCCGATAATTGTTTAATAATCGATAAATAATCAATCGAGCCGTGCTACGCCAAAGTTGAAACGGAATCGCGTTCTGCGATCGAAACACGATGCTGGTGATTTTTTTCATAATTTTCCGACCATGCGTGTGACTTTTCCCTGTGGCCGCCGATAATTGTTTAATAATCGATAAATAATCAATCGAGCCGTGCTACGCCAAAATTGAAACGGAATCGCGTTCTGCGATCGAAACACGATGCTGGTGATTTTTTTCATAATTTTCCGACCATGCGTGTGACTTTTCCCTGTGGCCGCCGATAATTGTTTAATAATCGATAAATAATCAATCGAGCCGTGCTACGCCAAAGTTGAAACGGAATCGCGTTCTGCGATCGAAACACGATGCTGGTGATTTTTTTCATAATTTTCCGACCATGCGTGTGACTTTTCCCTGTGGCCGCCGATAATTGTTTAATAATCGATAAATAATCAATCGAGCCGCGCTACGCCAAAGTTGAAACGGAATCGCGTTCTGCGATCGAAACACGATGTTGGTGATTTTTTTCATAATTTTCCGAGCATGCGTTCGAACAATCTATACCCAGGGCCCCAGGGTGCCCTATTCTTCCCTGGATTTCGACCTGTGGCCGCCAACTCTGGCCGCCAGTTTCAGGCTCATAGTTCGCAGCACGAGTCGTAGGCGAGCGCGGCATTCGCACGAGTAGGAGGGTGAGGTTTGCCGCACGAGCCGAAGGCGAGTGCTGCAAACACCCTCCTACGAGGGCGAATCCCGCGAGCCGAGACGAGGGCTGCGAACTGCGTACGAGTGAGGAATCGCCTATCCGCCCAAGTTACACACGATATTTTTTCTTACACCTGTGAGGAAAAGGAAAATGATGAGAGCGGGCGGTAAAGTAGAGCGGGCGGTAAAGTAACTGGTTGAGCGGGCGGTAAAGTACTTTACCGCCCGCTTCACTTTACCGCCCGCTCTACCGCTCACTTATGAGACTTTCTTGCCTCCGGGCGGTAAAGGGTCACTTTGCGCCCGCCATACAGGTTCGAAAAGAGCCCTTTTCCGAGCAGGTGTAAGGAAAAGAAATTTTACTCAAAAATTGCCTATATTGTGTTCAACAATTTTCTTATTTTTTTTTTCTTCTATTTCTTCATTTCTTTCGTATATTGAGAGAATGACATTCTGATATACTTGTATTGAATATTATATATAGATACATATATACACCTTTACGTATAGAAGTATACCGTATCGAAGTTTATCGAGTGTTTGCTGTAGGTTCGTTATCGGTTTTGAAATGACAGAGCAAATGTCTTATTACCACCTACCTCTTATTATATACAAATATCCAGGGCGTGGCCGATCATTTCATCGTGGCAAGGCGTCTTCCTATTGTCAACAGAGACGTGTTATTATCACCGTTTACTCATTGTCGGATACATATATAAATATATAGATTGCGTAAGAATCACATGTCTGCCTGCAACTCGTGAGAAAAAATAGCAATAAATATTTATACATATTTATACAATTCGTATCAACTGCTGTCTTTGATAATAAAACAATTATTCATATTATACTCCGCCTTTCGTTCTCTGACAATGAGTGGAAAAAAATTATGATGCATGACATAAAAGATAGTCAAGCGAAGTTTCGACCGTTGCAGCTTGATATTGATGAAATTTTTCTTTTCAACTCTTTTGTTATATTGTTGAAAATAAGAATCAAATAGATTTTTGAGGAAAAATTATAAGTTTTTCACAATTTTTCGAAATGAGAATATTTCTGAGACGAGAAACTAAATTCTATCAATTTTTCAATTGAGATGCAAATATTCCTATCGTCCTCTCAAATTTTGTTTTTTTGTTTGTTCTTTTTCATTTTTAATGGAATCAGCTACTTGCAACGACAGAAAAGCAGCGCAGCGCGCGGTAATAAAAAAGGTTTGAAATGCCGAGTATCTCGCACTAGGTTGTAATAATCCTTGTTGCGTTTTTTTGAATTTTTTTTTCTTTAAACCGTGTCGCGTAGACGAGCAACGAGAGTAACTCACTCTCCTTGCTTGCTTGCGGGATCGTTCTATAAAAATCCCTTTACGATAGTAGTAAAGCTTTTATTACCCTCACTGTATATGCCGAGCCATACCAAGCCGAGCCGAGCTGAACTGCTGTACCTACCCATATCCAACTCTCTGCAGTGATAGAGTTATAGATTCGCGCGTTACTAGGAAGTTCGTATTCCCTCGTCAAATTTCTCACACCCTCTGTAAAACTAAGTAAGTTGCGATGTACGTGGACGTATTTTTCAATAAGTATGTCAGGTATAACAGTTTTTTTCCTTGTGTTTTTTTTTTTTTTTTTTTTTTTTTTAATTTACAAGATTTTGTCCTTTTTCCATGGGCAATCGTATAATCACTCACGTCGCGTACGCAAACGGTTCAAATATTGCCAAATCGAATTGATAATAAAGAACGAAATGAAAAACAATGAAAGAAAACTGGATTTGACTCCATGTTTTCTTGAGCAAGCCGAGAAGTTACCTGATAAATTCTTTCCCATAATATATTGATAATTTACAAGGATAATTATTCGCGCCACTGATTAGTAGTTAATGCTTCGGTATTATGACTTACAGCTGTGCTATATTCTGACCATTAAAACGCTTGCGTTTATTAGACATAAACAAATTAACACCGGCGATGGATGTATGTATATAGTTTATCTTACATTAAATGAGCGGATAAGGTCTAGTTGCAAGTTACACAAGTAAATTGAAAATTGCAAGATGTGGATTGGCGAAAAGGATTTTCCGAAAAATTAGAAGAATTCGAATGAGAAGTGTAAAAAAATTCACGATCTAATACATAATTGAGTTTTAAAATTCACGTAAAGTCTTTTTTCTGTACATTCAAACAGTTGAAATGCTATAAACACAAAATACTTTTCACGAAATTGTTTCGAATTTCCACTTGTATTAATTTTTCTCCAACATCTCCGTAAATGTTGCACCTATGTAGGTACATCTTTCCATAAGTGTAAATTTCATTATATTTTATATACCATATACTTGCGAATATATAGTTGTTAGCGTGATAAATTGGACATTTTATTACGCAGTGACTCGAACATAGGAAAAAATAAAAATAAAATAAACGGTATGAAAAAAGCAAACTCAGAGGACTGGACTACTAGGTAGGTAGGTACGCCTTATTACAAAGGCAGGCATCGAAGAACAGGTAATAAATAATTGTTTTGCGGTCGCAAGTATTACCGCGAGCACTAAATCGAGGCTGATTTGTTTCTTGTACCAATACAGCGATACTCTACCTACATACCTATTCAATACACAGAGCGACTGGACGAAAGAGAAGAAGCAAAAAGAAAATGAAAAACGGAAAGAAACAGAAGATATGAACCAAACAAAAAGAAAGAAAAAAAAAAAAAAAAAAAAAAAACGCGTTCAAACTTACAATCCATTTGCGTTCTGGCTCTGTACTGTTTCGTATACCTTTACGCTATACGCCATATGCGCCGTCCTGAGCGACATTGATGTAGTCGTAAATAATGCGAACTGTGTCAGTCACGCACACGCGTAATCGTAAGCGCGATTAGCAACGGCTAACGCTTATGTAGAATAAGGTTGCAACTATAGCGCTGATGACGTTTTGTGTCGTGTCGTGTCGTTCAGTTTCTGTTTCTGTTCCTGTTCCTTGCTAGGTCCCGATGGCCATCCACTTCACCATTTCATCCGATGTAATAAGCGAAATGATGGAAAATTTCTGTACGCATAATACCCACCAGGGTGTCAAGTCATCATAAAAATTGGCACCATCGAGGAAATACTTCGAAATCTGAAAGAATTTTCCATCGTTTCTGGAATTCTTCAAAATTTCATCTTTGTAATGGTCAAATTCTCAAGGTGTCCAGTCATCATGAAAATTGGTAGCACCTGGAAATCGCAGAGAATTTTTCATGGTTTTTGGTATTTGAAATTTCATCTTTGTAATAGTCAAATTCAAACAAAACTTAGTCTCATCTCAATTAAAGGTGACTCCTGTGAGGTTTTGCAACTTCCTACTCCAAAATTTCAAAATCAAATGGGCCAAATGTTACGTTTCGGTCATTTTGCGTAAATCCGCGAATAATGTGACCTGCCCGATTAGTCGGTTTCAAGAAAAGAAAGAGTGATTTTAGTCCTTAAATTCTCGAATAAATTCTCATTCCTCTTCGAACTCCTTTGATTTCTTAAAAATTTTTACCTTCCAATATGAAGTGTCGGAATATTTTTTTTCCTGGAATACTCAAAGTCGGTATGGAAAGTTCGAAATTTTTATCTCAAAAACCTGGAATCCTCATAGAATTTCATATCCAGATTAAACCGGACATCCTGGATCCTTGTCTATGGCGGCATCCGCAAAGGAACCTACCTAATCTCTTTCGTTCGTTCGCTCTCCTGAACTTTCGAGCTGTATGGGAGTTGATTGTAGTTGTGGCAGTAGTAGGTAGCAGTCCTGCGGCACTGCGTACATTACGGAGCTTATCGTATCTCGGATTTTACATAATGACATGTCTAATGATTCTTATCGAGACCGTTCGTTCGTTCGTTCGTTCGCATACGTATACGTACCAAGGCGTGACAACTTGGGTGGTTCGATCCTCCTGTGTATATTATTATGCTTACGATTAGATATTACATCCGTGTAGGTATATATTTCTATTCAGAGGTATGTGTTCGCGTACGTGTCAACACGAGTGTCCAACGGGAACGGCAGCCGTGTCAAGACGGTGTAATCAGGAATTACCATCGGTTTTCATAGTATCTTCGATCCCGTTACAAAGATAGAGGAAATTAAGGAAATCTGAGAGACCTGAAGGAAATTTTTTCTCGATTCGGAAATAGGATGGGAAACAAACTATGAAGTTGGGAATTGGTGAGCGGCGGGAATTATAACATCGTGGCTACTCAACAGTGAAATTTGATGGAAATGTCAGGGAATTCGAGAAGGGTCATGGGCAATCTAGAATCGTCAGGCAAAAAATTCAAGTCGCAGTTACTTTTCAATCGAAACTTTGAATCGCACTGGTATAGTAGAACATTTTTCAATTACTGACGACTAGGACAAGAAGAATGTGAGGGAAACCCGCGTTTTGGAACTCGTAAAATCTGCGTATATCAGAAAAAACGACAATTTTTTATATAGGGTTGAAAAAACTGAAGAGGAATAATCGATTATATCATAGTGATTCTTTCTGATTCGAATCTGCATAATAATCGCACGGTTTATGCTTATGGTTCGAAACTCGATGAATATCAAAACGACTATAGTTAGCAGCAGTTACGGATCACGTATTACGAGCGTCGCGACGCTCCGCGGTTATTACGCTCCTTAATCGGCAATCACGTCTTATACGGTTGCGTCAAAAATTGAACGAGAAGAAGAAAAAAAACGGAGGTACAAAAGAAGAAAAAATAAACTGATTGCTCACGTACTTCAGATCAATTAGTCTAGAAGGTAAATAAGAAGAAAGAAAAAAAAGTTTGATGTGAGAAGATTATGGAAAAAGAAAACGAATCATCTGGCTAATGATGATATACCTACGTGTGACGACTTTTTCATGGGGTTTCAAAGGATTGAACAGACTGCATAGGACAGAGTCAAGATATTTTTGAAAAACTGTTATCTCTACCAATTTTCGGAACATTCGAGATAAGACAGATAAAACTGCGCTATAGTTTACTCAAAAAATAAATCTCTTAGCGGTGAATTTGAGAATTCATGATCGGGAAGTTCTGAAGATTCATTTGAACGAAAATTCCAAAATACACTTATATTAGGCAAAACGTTTGTTAGATCGCTGAGAATGTCTAGATGCTGAAGTTTCTGCAACTGGTCTTCGTTTTTTTTTTTTTTCTACTCGTGATAAGTTCCCAGAGATTCTTTACCGGGCAAACAATCGTAGAATCTTACTTTTTCGAAGTTCTGTTCAAATGAACGTAATTCGCAATCGTTTCATCCACGTCAGGATATATAGCCTTCTCATAATGTTCGTAAAACTGACAAAAAAAAAAAAAAAAGAAAAAGATTCTCTCTTTAACTGATTGGACAAGTCTGACCTCTCAACTCTTTCCCGGTTCCTATACCCACCATACAAGGTTCTCCAACTTGCAGCATCCATCGCTCGAATCTCACATCTCATATTGAAACGCATATTAGCGCAAGTTGATCTGCGGCATGCCGAAGTATGTATATCTACCTATGTACATTGCTACATAGATAGACGTATATAAAATGTGTATATACGAATAGCCCGTAGGTGTAGATCAAGTCGGTACAAACGGCCGTTGGCGTAATGAGTCATCATCGGTCATGCGACGAAGCATAAAGAAGCGGGGCACGTGAATCGATGAGTTTGTTGACTTTTGCATCGTTCTTCTTGTTGTTGTTGTTATTATATATTCGTATAGTTGCATTAATTGCCAACTCGTGTAGATACGTGAATTCTGACGTAATTCTCTCGCGGCCTTTAATCCAATCATTTGATCGCCAATCTCTCGCTATATATTACTTTATATATCGTTGCGGTTTCGTCGAGCTGCAGCATTTACTTAAAACCTCACGTTTCAACAGTACAAGATAGGTAGGTATGTATGTATGCCATCATTACCATAATCTTTGACTCGAGATTCTTCTGTATTTGTATGTAACCTAGGTATGTATGTATATGCATGTATGTACATAATCGATGACGTAACTACGGCCTGTTATTGTTTGACTTTCCACTTATGTACTCCAGGAGTATGAATTCTGCATACGAGTACAGGATGTATGTAAACTTTGTTGCAGCGATTTGCCAAGTAAAATATATATATATGTATATACCCTGTGGTTTAATTTCAAAAGTAAATGTTGCCTCGTTTGACGATGACGTATCAAGTTTTATAGAAATTCTTGAAACGTGACGAGGCTGAACTAGGTATACTCTTGGTATACGTCGTTCATGTACCTATCTCGTATCTTATACTTGTGCCAACTTTTGTGTCTTATTTTTGCACGTTTTGCCAATCCGTCTATAGGCGCCTGCGGCCGAGAGTTAAGTTATACATGTAGATATAGGTATATAGGTAATAATATGTAATATGGTATATCTATGGACATATGTGAGTGTGTACAAAAGCTTGCGGATGTTTTATTGCTTTTGCAGTGCCATTTGCGCTGCAACTGTGTTTATACTAGCTTTCGCATATGGTAACGCAGCGATATTCCTACGACTTTGTATAATAATAAGGTCGTATCGTGGACTGCAACCGAGGTAGACAGGTGGAAAGATATATGGGTACGTGCCGTTGTCGACAACTAGCCTGCCACGATATGAAACCAAAGTAAAGATTGATTAATACGTGACCAGAGACGGTGACTCTAGCAAGAAGGGCGTCTCTCAACTGCAGGGATTTGAATATGAGACGCAATTCGAAATGCAGTGGAAAAATGAGTAACATGTACACGCAAATGGATAATCGTGGCGTTGATAAGCTTGGACAATCATTTTTTCGTCGGGTGTTTATCGAGAGGTCAGGACGGGATTGAAAATCCGATTTTCAGATTTTCTGAGTTCTGAACCTTCGGATCTTTGAGCCGTCTGCACTTCGACCTTTCGGAATTTTTAAGTTCTGGATTCTAACGTTTCTAGAAATTCAGAATCGCGTTTCAAATAAATTCGAAACTCCAATCCCGCCCCGGAAGGTCAATCGGTATTGAAATCTGATCTCCACCCCGTCGGGAATTATTTAAAAAATACGTGCCAACATTTAAAATCCTTAGAGAAGTTTGTCAAACTAGGCGAAATCGTGGAAAGTATTTTGTAAGTCATTTAAAATTCCTGAAATCATAAGAAATTTTGTTGGCCAGATCAGGTGAAAACATTCAAAATCTTTGGAAATCTTGAAAGCCTGAAATCTGGCATTCACCAAAACTTATGGTCGATTGATCCCTCGATTTTTATGGCAATTTGAAAAAAAAGTGAGACCGCAGGTTGTTCAATTCTTTTGCTCCTATCGTCTGGTTTCATTCAGGGTTTATCAAGCTTTTGGAGCAGCAGGTAGCAAACTTCGTCGGGTTTACTCTGTTTTAGAGAACTCGTAATTCTGCGAACAGTAGATGTTTTCCACGGTACATAGTTGCCCCAGTTGTCCCCATCGCCGATGCAGCGGATCTTCTGGATATGGAACTGTACCGGGTACTCGTCTATCTATACGCTCCCCATATTAAATAAAATCGTGTAGAGCCGGGGGGCCTGGTGATTAGACCTCACCATATGGGGACCGGCGCCAATAATCCGGCCAATCTCCGCATAGGAATAATACGCTGTTTATCGCTCCTTCCAATGAAACGGAATGCAGCATCTTACCTGAAATGGGTATTCAGGTTGAACGCGAGAATCTATTAATTAGATCGGAATATATCTACGTGGCTAAAGAAAGAGGAAGAATTTTGCTCCTTTTCTTTCATTAGTTTATAACAGGATTGGAGCATGGCTCAAATCATTCATTGCTTTAAATTAATATTGATTATTGAATTTTATTCATTGATCCTACAAACAATTTTCAAGTATACGTACATCCACGAGTATATTAGTCAAAATTATCGAAAGGTAAAAGAAACCATTTATTTTCTTGATTCTTCATAAATTTGATCGAGCAATCTACCTGTTTTTTTTGTTTTTTTTTTGTTGTCGTTTTTTTTAATTTTTTTATCCCATGCAATGGTGGGTGTCTATAGTTACTTACTAGAATGCAGATGCTGCAGCGATCTGTAATTTAATGAATACTATCGACGGTTAGTGACTAATTGAGATATCACGGTGACACAACAATCCGCATTGTAATTTTATATCCCTGTATCTCGTATCGCAGAGAGACGTAACAACGGGGGCGTCGTATTATGTACCTAATTGTATGCGTTCTTTTTTCCCTTTTTTTTTCTTTGGTTCGTTTTCTATACATTTTTCTTATTTCGGGTAATTCTATTCGAAAAAGGAAACGGGTGGAAACTTGATATAGGGTACTTTAGGGGACGGATGCAACAAAAAGACATGATTGAAACATCATAATATTTGATTGAAACATATACTAAGCGATCAGAAGCCCCCATGAAATCTATTCATTGCAAAATCAGTAGTAAAAGTGCCGTATCACTGCGCTCGTTTTTTTTTTAAATTATGTGCTCCTATGGCGTTCGCACCCTCAAATTCGTTGATGAAAGAAGAGAAGAAAAAAAAAAATGAAAAAAGAAAAACGATTTCACGAGGAATATATAGTTGCTGCTGTTCTCCCCATTTCTTTCCCTCACTTCTTTATGGGCATGTTGTGGAGGAGGCTGGCGTCCGGCAGCATCTTGCTAAGCATCTATAAAACTGTAACGTATTTCCAGTTCGATGGAGATCCGTGGCAACCGGCCAAGGATCTGTCAAGATTTAGTACGCGGAATCGTTCGTCTGTAAATATAGCAAATATACGCGACCTTCGATGGACTTGAAGCCCCCGCTACGTATACCTAACGCCACCCATCTAGATCTAGATACGCGATTAGTGCAAAAAATTTTCGCGGACAAATAATTATTGATTTTTATACACGATTTATTTCAGGCGTTTAGGTCCATCGAGTTCTTTTCACTCTCATCTTTTTATTTCATTTATTGTCCATCTATTTTTTTCTTCATTTTGTTAACCTTCAGTTGTAACGACTTTGCTATAGCTCAGCTGCTCACGTAACGTTGTGATTGTGTATGTGTGTTATAAACATACATATATGTACGTAATAAACTAGACATACTCGAAGGGGAGTCGTTAACTTTTACGTAATTGATAAGAAAGTATAAATATAATACATGTTATCCGTTGAAGAGGAGGCATACCTAGTGCCCATCGCTGGCCTGGTCTTGTTTTCCTAGCCATAACATGATCATGGTAAGATGATGATGATAGTTATTATCGCGGAATGCTTTCAGGTATAACGTAACGTAACGTAACGTAACGAGCCAACCCCGCTTCGAGTTGATTAAACTTTTGAATAGCTTTATCAAATTTCGGCCCTCGGTTTATGGTTCCGAGTGAAATCTTGCTTTATAAACCCGACAGGCTTACCGATCCTAAAAACTACCGCTGCTGCTCCTGTCTACTTAATATTATATTAATTTTAGAAACATCCCTGACGCAAGTTTTCAACAAGTAATAAACAAAGATGGTTCCGTTTCCAGTATGTCGCGGTTGGAGAAATCTCCTGAATTGATTTCCGGATATTAGATTGAAAAAATTGTAGAAGATCAGTCGATTTTGGGAAAATATTGCCAATATCTTGTATTAAATTTCTGACATACGGCATTTTCATGATGTGAAATGAACTTCGATGAATAAACGAATCGATTTTGGACTGCGTTTGATTTTTCCAAACACGATTCACCGGAGGATTGGCGAAATTCTTTTTTGCGAAAAGTCATAACCTCTACATCTCAAATTTTTGCAATTTATCGTATCCCCTGAGAAGATCGCGATTTGTGTATTAATTCAGAAATTGATCCTTACGCAAGTGGAACTCGAGAGTTTTGGAGCGAAGATCGAGGGTCGGGTCGGGACGTTGTGATCTTTGATTATTTGATACAGCAGAAGAGGCTAGTCTGTTCTGCAGGGTGGTGGTGGTGTGTGTATATAAGTTGTGGCTAAAGTCCTTCGGTCAAGAGGTTTAGTTACGCTGTTTATTCTCCCTGACAGAAGACGATGCAAAGTAAAGATGCCCACGGAGTAGGTATAGTACTACACTAGGTAATGGATAGGCACACAATGTAGAAAAGGATTTTGATCAAGATTTCACCTAGTGCCTATTACAAATGTAAACACAGATCGCACAACTACCCAAAGAGCTCGTTTCTAGCTACTTGAAAACATACATAGCTGTATATTATATACGTTCGTCGAATTCTCTTCTGAAAACTAGAATTGGAAGTTTTCAAAACTGATACCAACTGAAGTAGCAATTACCTCAGATCCCTTCGCTGATCCTGGCGATTTGATGGGAATGCGAAATGAAGTAAAGACGTACGATGAAAAGAATGTGTCCGAGGTAAACGTATGTAGTTATTTATATGTGTACGACGTTTCTATATATCCTGGCCGTACCCTGCAGTTGAGGTATACACGCAGGTGGTGTGGAAATATATGCATGTTTTGTTGTTTTGTTTATTTTTCATCGTTTTACTTAATTCCACGTCGTTTTTCCGTCCCCATTGAACCCCCCCCCCCCCCCCCCCCCCCTGGCCTTTAACCCAATTCCCCCCACCATGGATGGAAATTCTGTGCCCTCTGGCTTACGTTGGGGCCGGCATTCGCCGCTTCACTTCACTACTCGGAGGTGCTGCATTCCCCGCAGGAGTGGAAGGACCCCGTCAAGGTGAGCAAGTCCCATCCCATCCCTCCACCATCCAACTTACTCGGCTATACAGTGTGTGAGCACCGCCGAGAAGTGGATATGCATGTGTCGTTGAGTCACTTTCAAAACCTTTATACTACTGAAAGTACCACGATTTTTGACATCAGTGTCTGAACGTGTTGAGAATACATATCTGCAACGAAAAAAGAAAGAAGAAACCGAAATTGAATGTTGCAAGATTATGCGATTAACAGTCTGTAGCGGTTTACAACAATTATGAAGAATTTCAGGATGTGGGTACAGAACTTTGTCAGTCCATTCAGTCCATTCAGTCAGTCCATCAGATCTGCATGTTTTGCGGTCCAGAGAACCAACTCCGACCATTTTTGGACAGACTGGGTGGGTGTTTTTTTCATAATTTTTGTCTCAATCGATGCGGTTTTTCGTAACTAAGAGCTGATTAGATTTTGAATCCAATCGATCTACTAGTTTTTGGGCAATTCAGCGATCAAAATTTTACAAAAAAAAATTCAAATAGTCGTATCTCGAGAACGGATCAATGGATTTTGATGACTTATCGATCGTCATCGATAGCATTCGCTCCAATTCAGAAATGACTAAATTTTGAAACAGATCGATGCAGTAGTCTTGTATATTGTTCGAACTATAAATATCTGCGCGGGAAGTTTAGGAGTGGGTTATCGTGGTCAGCCGATCTACCTGCTTGTTTTGTTCTCGAGCGAACAAAATGTTCAACTCAGTTCAAAATTGAGATGAAAACACGCGGCTATGTACATAATATTCATATTATGGTTCAATATTTGTATACATTGCATGTGCCTGCAGGTATTTATCCGCGGCTTTACATAAGGTTACGCGATCGCGTATGTTATCACAGCGCAAGACTGAGGAATAAAAAAAATCTTTGTGGAATTTGATGCGTCAGGCGTGTAGGTAAATATTATAGGTGGACGGAATATGGCCGTATATGCCTTCGTGTATATCTTTGGACCCATGTTCATGGATCAGTTGGCGTGAAAAAATACCATCATGGGGTGCTGAAGGATCCTCGGGGGAATAATAGAGACAAATATTCGAAAGTTGTACAGTTTCGCGCGATCCCAGCCTATGAAGCTCAGTTTTCGCCGTTTTAAGTTCGGAATTTCTTATCATAAAGGAGCTATATCATGTCGCAAGTAGATAATTATGAAAAAAAGAAAAACTGTTTCAACTGGAGCTCCAGGACAACGATCATCCTTATCGATGATTGTTCAGAACGCCATAAAAATCTCTGCAAATTATTCCCAATCGCGTCAAGTTAGACATTTAGCCAGAGACTTGATAATACTTTCTACACTGTCTTTTCATACCACCGTTGACGATAGAAAAAAATTACCAAAATGATGTACAGAATGACAGCATATCTGAAGCTTTCTTCTTTTTTAGCTTCAATTTTAGGAGAGAAAGTGATTTGAAATGCATGAAAAAAATGCGTATGGACAATGTGGTGGTGTTAAAATTTGAACAATGATTCTTGTTTCTGATTAGAAAATTCCAAATCCACTCGATGCATAAAGATTTCTGCATGTCTCTGATGAACCTTGAATAGTGTTAATGAAAATGATACCAAGTCGCAATTCTGTAGCAGTTAATCATAAACACAAAGAACGTTGTACAGTACGGATGGAATAATCTCTCGAGTACATTCGACGTCTTCAGAATTTTCATCTTCTCGGTAGGTATACTTGTGGGATTATTGGTATCCTTGGTAGCGTAAAAAGCACTTTTTCCTCAGCTCCCAGCCCCCTCCCTGATCCTTAATAACGCAAATTCCAGGAGGAATGATAATTCATTTTCTCTCGTTACGGGCTTGCAGGTGCCTTGTTAGCACCTCTCCTAGAATTCCGGGCCGCTAAGTACTCGGTGCTAAGTGGAGGAAGCGACGGAGAGTGCGAGAGAGAGTTGAGTCGAGTCGAGTCGAGGACTCACTCGCCAGAGGTTCGACGAGGAAACGAGGAGAGATGAAACGAGATGAAAAGACCAGGAGATATCTGTTCGCTCACTCGCTTACTCGCTCACTCGTTCGTTCGCTAGCTCACTAAGCGACCCGTCAGGAGACGCTAAAATGCCCTACGGTTTACTCACTTTGCTTGACGCACTCGAAACACTTAAACGGCCGAAGCCTTCTATGCTTTTGTCGAACCTCCGCTAGGTACACATACGAGTATGTAGGTATGGAGATTACGAAGGTGTAGGCGAGTAAAGGTTTCCTCTGTATCATCATCATCGCCCCCAAGTGGTCCCGGGTGCAGATGCACATGTGAATATACCTAGATGTAGATGTGAATGTTGATGTGATGAAGATGTAGAGAGACGGAACGGGTCCGTTTCCCTTCTATCGCTGTACATATATGTACATAGGTATGTAGTATGTACAATGTATATACATACATATATACTACGGTAGATAATGGTCGAATCTACGTCAAACCTGACACTTCCGTTGGTACAAAGTGCCTAAAATGCCAAAGGGTCGGAGGACGAGGACGTATTACAGTTATTATATTCTCTTTGATTTCCAGTCGTTTTAACGCCCCCGTCCTTCATCCCTTTCTCGTCTCCTCTTCACTCCTCTTCTCTACTCTCTTTCGAACTCCGGTTGACAATAGCTTCCGGTAATTTTTATACTTTCTAAAGGGTTGGTTGGTTCGTTGGTTGGTTGCCAGTACCCCCATCACCCTTGCCAAGGTATTCAGTCCTCCATTTTTTATTTTGTTTTTATTTTTTTATTCCTTTTTTTTATATTTCGCAACTCTTGACACTGCAGGGAAAACCAAGTTTCGCGTTAAAAAGCACCCCGGGACTAACGACGAGTTCGTTTTACGTATTCATTTCCCCCTTCGAAACACGAAAGGATAGAGGTAAATTTAAACAGAAAAAATACCCGAAATCTTGAGGTTGGAGTTTCTCAGAGCTTTGCCATCTCACAACTGACATTTTTAGACACAATTACTGTGGAAAATAATCGAGATCATTGATTGGCGCTTGTTTTTGTCACAGTTAGAAATATTTTCCGAAATGATTCGATCTGTTTGAATTTGAACAAATTTTCCATACAATGTCTTTGCAATTGACGATGAGTCTGTTTCGTGGGAGTTTTGAAAATTAAAAAATGACCACCGACGTGTTTGTGGACTATTTTTATTAGGTATATCGTAGTCGAGATGTCTGCTAGATTTTTTGTTTGAATTTGTCAAATTTTACAACGTAGGAATTTACCTAATGGAGGGAGATGAGATCAAAGAGGCCAAGTCTTTCAAGTACTTCTTTGAAGAACGGAGAACCCTCTCTTTTTTTCTCTCTCTCTCTCTCTCTCTGTAACTTTGCTCTCTACGAAGTAGTGAAAAAATATCGTCCAATTATTCGGCCAATTGAGAAATAACGTTGACCAATTTCGTATTCAAGAAGCATTTTTTGTCTCTCGCCGGTGCAGAGCCGAGGAAAAGAAGGAGAAGGAGAAGTAGGAGTGCGAGATGGAGACCGTCATGTTTCCTAACGAAGGAGCTTTGGCTCTGAAAACTCCAAAAAAAAAGCAGAAAGAACAAAGAAAAAGGAGAATTCTTCACTTTACAGAAAAGTGCTATTGCCGTGGGAAACCATGTAGGTGTACAAGACTTTTCAAGCTGTTTCTTTAGTTTTTGTTCTGGAATCGCAAGGCTCAATTACGCCGGTTCATACGACACGAAATCCCAGACAAACTACGTGTCTTTTTGCAACCGAACAACAGTGGCGATGAATTTGCCGGTTCTAGTTATAGGTTCACAAATTTTAGTATTCCGTGGTCGAATGTTTTCGAAAATAAGACAAAGGAAAACCGCTACGTGGCCGGACTGCAAAGCCAGCTGTATGTCTAGCTTCGGGCAAATTTTGTTTGCTTATATATATTTGCCAACTGTAGAGGCAGGTACTGACTATGCTTCATCCTGCTCCTTCTTTCGAACCGGAAGAGTCGAAGGAGAGAAGAGCGGGCTTTATAAATAAGGAAAAAAAAAACAAAAACAAAAACAAAAAAAAAAAAACATACGGTACAAATCGAGGACATGAACATAGGCAGCTGATCCGAAGCAAATTGCAGTGACGTTCATCATCCGCACACGCTTCCTTATCCTCCTCGTCGGCGGCCATCGTTGATCCCTATCGATGCCGCTGATGTATTTACAACCGGGTAATAACACACAAGGACTTTACTGACCAAGACAAAAGACCCTCAGGACGATAATGCCAGGTACACAATGTTATACCTGAGGCCAGATCGTGCCGGAGAACCGCAAACACGTTCTTGACCACTTCCAACGCGATAAAACTTCGGAACCTCTCCTCTCCTCTAACAGGGGCGTTAAATGCTAGGTCTAATTATTTTCAAATTAATAGTAACACCACGCGCAAGCTGATCATTATGTCGTAAAACAACGAAATGGCTTTGGAAAACCTTTGTTCATTCATTCGTTCATTCATTCAGAAAAATATGCCCGCTTACATTGTTTCCATCCATCTCGTTCTTCACTACTACTATAGTATCCGTTCTTCTCTCAGGATTTTTAACTTTCCGCTTTTTAAAAAAAAGGGAGGGTAATATAGTTACCCCAAAATGAAAAAATCGAGTTTTCGCTGGATCTCTGCGTTTCGAGGTCCACAGAATCATATCCAACCTTACTTGGATGTGTGTGTGCTATCAATTTTTAGTCAAATGATATTTCGAAAACGAATGAACGGATTTTGGTGATTCTGGTATCAATCGAAGATGTTTTTTCTGTCTTAGAATCGACTAGATTTTAGATTCGATCGGTTCAGTGGTTTCCATGTTATTCGCACAACAAACTTCTAGTTGGTCTATATTGTGGTCAGCCGAATGATTTGCTTGTTCTTACTATCAGTACAAACTTAATCGCGAAACATTATCGCGTTAGTTAAAGTCGCAAGCGATTTTCAGAACCGATTCTCCCACGATCTGAGCGTAAGATTCAGTATTTAACGCCCGTCCGTTAACAATTGTTTAGTTTAGCATCATGATTAAGAAAGTAGAGTGAATTGAATTGGGCAGAATTGTTCAATTTATATATCGTCTCGCGTATTTCTCTCCATTCCGCCTCTTCATTATTATTCTAATCTCCGGTACATATTTTTCTAGTTTTTGTCTTTAATTTTCTAAGCCCAGTTTCTATAATACTAACCATCGTAGAGTATAAGCGGTGACCCGTTTCTCATCGTCAACTGCATGCGGTTTACTGACGGCCAACTCACTTCTACATTAACTGTGTTTTATCAGAGTTTGAAACAAAGTTGCGTTTGTTAGATACATGCCGTTAATTGACAGTACTCGTTACTTGTTCGTTATTTGCGCTGCTTGTTTCTCGTTACTTCTTCTTCTTCTTCTTCTATCCTACATAGTCATAGCTATCTTTCTCCTTTTGGCTAGGTTTGGTTTTGTCTCTCAGGGTTTGGTTAGCTCACGGTATAACCGGCTTGTCTTAGGTCAGGTTTCACGCCAATCGGCAACGCCCGTTTCACCGCCTGGCTTTGTTCCTATAGAAAACTTCTCTACGGACTTTGAGATAAGATATTGCTTATGCGGAAACGAAGCGATTCACAAATACACGCCTACCTATACATATTATACCGACTCTACATTCGAGTTCAAATTTCACGCTGTTTTGAATGAAAAAGAACTCTGAAACTTGCCATTTCTTGGTCTCGTGGCCATTGACATCTTTTTATCAGAAACACAAAAGCCACAAGAATGTTCAAATTGAGCCGACTTAACCGAGACTTTTTTAAACTTTCGACAAAAACGACATTGCATGTCTAATTCACCGCGAATAATATTTGCGTGTAATGATGAAATTTCTGTTGCCAATTTCGCAATGTTGTCTTCCGAAACTGAAAATTAACGGTTGTAGTAAAAAAGATAAATGGCAGGTTTTGGTCAGGATAGGATAGCCTCTGGGTCGTACCAGTTTATGGATAATACTTACTGGGACAAGAAGATAGGTACTAATCCCAAGAGATCTGTCCATGGTTGGATTTGAGATAGTAATCGCGGCGCGTCATTAAAAGACTATACGCGATATCGAAGATCGACAATCGAGTCTGTCACAGTCGATGCACTCTCCCGGAACTTGTAACTCCAAACTGATTTAACCGAAGATATCATTCAAGAAATCAAGGCCAAAGATTATATCTCTACCTGAGAGCAGCAGATGGTCAGATTTATACTTTACGTTCAAATCATCCCGCGATACCGCGTCACTGAGTCTCGTTTTTGATTCCTTATTTCAGAGAGAATAAATCAAAACTTTTTTACATAATCGATTTAAGTCTGATCGCAGGTATACTCGATGTAAAAAATAAACAGTTGTATCTATACCGGTTAATGATTCACGTTATCAGTATATTTTTTCATTTCATTTCATTTCGACTCTTCTTGTTTGACGAAATTCAATTAGCACCGCCATCCATGGTGAGATGGAGCAGTTGACTTATTTTTCGAATTCAGTTATCGAATTTATCGATAAGCTATACATACAATCCTCGATCAGTCACTACATTTATGATCGAGCTATTTCACAGAGCCAATCCCTTGTTTGCTGAGTAATGATTATGAGTTTTCAAGCTCGATATCGATGGCACAATATACAATGAAGCAGAAACAGCGGTTTTGTACCTATACTGCAGTCTTTGTTAATGATTATTACCTATCCATCGTGTAATTGCTTTTAATAACAGTCAAGAGGATTATGATCATGATCATAGCAATTCCGATGATTGTATTTATGTTTAATTGTACGTTTTCAATATTTTTTTTTTCACCTCCACATCTCGATATGCTGGCGCCAATATCGAGATTGTCTTTGTCTCTATCTCAATTCTAATCACCCGATGGTCAATTAAATACATCTTCGATTAGATCATTCCAAGAAGTACATAATATTTTCTTATACCTATTCTATACGCGATTATTACTACCTGCAGTTCTGATCGCTCTTCGATAACTTATCTTCAATTCTGCAGGTGTAAAAAATTTAAACGTTCAACGTGGTGTGTAATTAATGAATGAAAATAATTAACTGAAAAACAACAATGACTATTCCCTTATTATTTAATCGCTATCCTTTAATCGCCAATTTTTTTCCATTTTCTAAATTCTTCAAATTTGGTATGAGGAAGAAAGAAAAAGAAAATATGAGTGCGATTTGTTAGAGGTAAGTCGATAAACCTGCGCGTTTTTCTTCTTGTCAGTTTTCAGCCTGGTAGATGATTTCACGCCTATATGAGTTACGATTAGTCCAATACGTATGGCATATACGGATAATAGATTGTATACCTACTTATTGGTAATCATAATCCGGAAAATTCCCGATGAATCTTGGGCGGGTGTCTCTCTATAGATAAGAGAGTTTGCCACCCCTTGCGAACGCCTTAGTCCCCTCACTCCAGTCCCGGGATTCTTAATTAATCCTCTTTACATCATCCGACTTTTCAATCCCCTGCAGTAGGAGTCCGTTTTGTCTGTGCGGGGATAAGACCGACCTGCTACAGATCTGATCTCTCTCCTCTCTCTTCTCTCCTCCTTCCTTCTTCCTCGGGCTCCGCATTCCTCTTCGCTGAACCTTGACAGCTATTCAACTCCCGCAACACTCAGCCAACCCTCCCACGCGTCCCGCTTCTTATTCTTCTTCTTCTTTTTCTACTTCTTTTTATTATTTTTCCTTATTTTTCGTCTTCTGTCTTTCTCGACAGCGATAAATTCCATCGTGATTTTTCAACGGTTTATCATGAGTCCTGTTTACTAGCATCATTTCATTTTCTCACGTTTAGTACGTGTATATATATATATATATATCAGCTGTACAAAGCATTCCGCGTTATTTTTACATTTTCAAATCTTCAAATTTTTCTTTTTTTTCTTCCACTTTTAATATTTTTGTCTCCAATCAAGATGAGTAGAAACATGTCGAATGATCTTTCGATCTTTTACCGCTTTAGTTCAAATTCTGAGTTCTAAAAAAAGAACCTTCAAGGCGATATGGTACAAGTCGCTGTGAACCTAACCTAGCTAACATAAAGAATATAAATTTGACTAAAATTTCATTCGTTATTTCCAAACAGTGAAATACTCAACCACTTGCTGCCGTGGTATAGCATTAATCTCCTGAGTTTCATTCCGGGATGTTGTATAGTTTGGAAGAAACTGCGAATCGCGTTTTCGAGGTGATGACAATTGGTATTCATGTTCATCATAATCATTGTTTAGAAAAAATAAAAATAAAAAAGGTACGAAACGAAAAATGAAGCGACATTTTTTCCGGGTGTTTATATACCTCGAGCGTGGAAGAAGTCAGGGTCATAGATGCCGTCAGCACAGCTGACAACTAGCGAGACACCTACCTTCACCGTGCTGTGTGACGTTTCCCTTACTCGAGTAAGGCTGCCATGCCACCGCCTCGTTTGATTAAAAAGAAGCTGCTGCGTGGTCGTGCGAGGTGGCAAAAATAGCAAACAGGTTTCTTTCGCGTATCTAACTCGGACCGCATTTATACGTCACGACGATGTAGCCACTTCTTCGTCAAACGTATACATGTATTGAAGAACTAGCCGTTTATATTGCTTTTCAGCAAATCCTTGGAAAATATTCCACAGGTATGGATCTTAGCTTTTTGTAACCCTTTCTCACCGATCGGGGTCAATATGACCCCACGGCATATCTGGCCATGGGAATTTTTCAAAAATTCAATAGCTTGAGAGCAGAAAACAGCAGATAGGCATGTTGTGTGTATTGCTTTTACTTTATTCTTTATTATTTATGTAAAAATAATACATCCATATCTTTTTTCGCGAATATTCATTGTGGGACTATTTTTCCCCCAAAGTACCTACAATATCCCGAGAGGATCCGCCCATGAAGTTTATGGAAAAAAATTGAGAAGTGCTACATTTTATAATCGTTTTCAGCATAAATTAGCGCATTTCTTCGCGCCTTACACTTTCCATATTGTTCTGTATTGTCCGTTAATTTTTTTTTCGCTTTTTCATGTGAAATCAATACGTGCCCAATGTTTCATTTAGCATTTTTCATTTTTTTTTTGTTTCGTTTTGTTTTTAGTCCTATTGAAAATGGGAGGGTTAATTCACTCGACTAGCAAAAACGTTTGTTCCTTTTTCCATTTTCACACTGTTTTCCATGGCGATGACAATTTTTGAATAGGATATCCTGCCGTATCAGTAGACACCTTTTGACACATCGTTGAAAATAAACGGCACTCCTCTTCTCGGATAGCTGCATATTGTATTGTACGTATGGGGGTACCTATAACTCCTATACTTTTGTCTTGATAAAAACTGGCACGAGTTAAGAGCGACAAATTGTGGTAATAGTGGAAAAAACAAGAATGAGGGTGGAATAGAGTAGAGTAATAAAAGCCCTGTGGGGTAGGTTGGTAGGTAGGTACATATAATGGAAACCTGTATAATAAAATTCTGAACGGCACTTGTTACATATGGATGGAAACTGTCGATGGTATAGGATAGAACGGATGAATGATTCAATTATCTTCGATGAATCAGCCAGCAAACAGCACCAGCCTCATATTGCACGTATATATATACGATTCACGCACCGTCTGCTTTCACAATCTCAAGACTATATGCGTGTGAGGATTTATTTTCCATTTTGTCTTTTTTCTTTTTCATTTCGAACAATTTCTGTTCTTCGAATGAAAGTTTCTGTTTTATCATATACTGTGAATGAAGCACTTGAGTTCAAGTTTCATTGAGTTATTAACAAAGATATATAATATCGTTGGGAAGAGAGGGAAACTGATTTGTGATTCTGAATGAATATGTGAATAAACCGCGATGACGTAAATACGTAAGTACATACATGTATATGTTTTTGAGAACAGATGATGGATAAGAAGAAGATGAAGAATGGCAAGTGCGGAGATATATATATATATATATAGTAGCGGATTAATTGAGTGGAGTTTAATTGCGATAAATATGATATCGCGTCGCGGTTAACCGAGATTTGTATACAGTATACAATATGTAAAAATAACTCGAGCTCCAATTATGACTGGAAATAAACAGCTTCGGGAAGGTTTTCTCCAGGTATGTAAAGCCAGGTAGAAATTGGTATAATAATGATAAAGTTGCTATATCGAGAATCCATCGTGTATATTTATTATAACAGAATCCAATCCAATACCTATACATATATATACCGGGGGGCAACAGCAGCTACTGTAACGACCAAAGTACATACATATTGTGGAATTTCTTATTCTTAACGCACCGTTATACGTAGTATACGTTACGCGATCAGCAATCAGCCATCAGTAATCACCGTACGGTATAGAGAGAATAATTACAATATCTACTATGCGACTTTTGCCTCATTGCAGTACAGATGTACACATATATATATACATACATACATATGCATTACGTATACATACACGTACGTGTTTCATACGTGCAAGTATAGCCGTTGCCATTGGTGCTGCTAGAAGGAAATATTGCGCAAACGTACTTGACAAGAATGCAGTTTTCCCGCGACCGACTCGCCATAGGACTTTATTACTGTAAATTCCACTTCGCCATCAAACACTGCCAAAGAAGAGAAGTAACTTGAGGTACATAATATTCAAACGGGAGACACGTATAGACAATTAAAACTATTTTTATTGTTTTTTTTTTTTTTGTTTGTTTATTTTTTTTTCTTCTATTTTTTGAACTAATCGACGACGGGTTGTTTCATAAACATATAATATGCATAAGAATGTATACATCTAAGTAGGTACATACTTACTCAATGTAAGCGTAACCTCGATTGAAATTGCGTCGAGCTGACGAGCTGTGCTTCTGACCTATTGACAGCCGGTTAACATTAATTTATTCGATTTATCGAGTTGCGTAGGTCTGGGAAATTTCTGGCGATATATGTCTATACATATTCATGCGATCTATACATGTAATGATTGAAATAAAACAAGAACAAAAACTGTTTGAAAAACTCTCAATAGAATGAAACGATTTTTATTGTATATGTATTGATCGATAACAACTTTCCACTATATTCTCCCCTTGAGACGAAAGAATTTCTTACCGATTCCAATCTCTTTTACCGAGTATAGAAGAAGTTACGCGATTTCTTGTTATTTTTTTTTTATTTTCATTTTTTTTTTCTTGCGAATATGTGTTGAAAGTTTTGCAGGACAATCGAGTATACTCGGCGAAATCCAAAGCCCGCAAAGATTGTGATCTTTCATTGTCAGATTTGGAGAGGATTCCTTTATTCGCTTTCTTGTTGGCCAAAAATTGGCTTGAGAATCTACGTTCGGTCACGTTTCTAGTTTGACGGTGTATGATTCCGATCAGCTATATATGTTTATACACTGTATGATATAGATCGCGAATAGTGCAATTCTAGATTTGAAATAAAAATAAATTGAATAATTAGATTCAGTTTTTAGTAGAGATTTTGAAAATTTCGTTTTTTCTCTCATTTTCAATGTTTGGAAAAAAAAATTGTCAACGACTTACGAATCGGAATACGTACTACAAGAATTTGTATTCAGAACTCCAGAGAAGAGAATGTACACATCTGATTCCCTCATGTTTGACTAATTTTCTCTTTCTCATTAAATCGCAATGTTATAGTACGTGTGTATAATTGATCACCCGAATCTCATCAATCTCGCATTTATAAACTCGAGAGTATACAGGAAATTCAATTTAGGTACCGATGTGTACTCGTGCTAGGAGAAAGTATACCGAATATGCAGCAATAAAATCGCTCGCGTGGTCAACTACACTAATGAGTGATACTGCAGAGCCGCGTGATATTTAATACGAAGAACAATTTACCGGTATAGATAAAATTTGAAAGGAGGAATTATATTTGTCATCTGCAATTATACTATTTCCTTCATATCATATACATGACAGTTCTTCGTGCTGAAGGATGTATGTGTGTCATTTATTTACCTACATACGTGTACCTATGTAATAGCCCGACCGAGAATGTTCTTGGTAATGTTGCGGAGAAAATGTCGTAGTCGTGAAATGGCGCCGACTTGGAATATCTGCTGTCGTTCTTCTCATACATTTACCTATAGGTACATATCTATATGTTTGTATGTTTCTATGTTCAGTGTCTATTGTCGACCGAAGACTTCGAGATTCGGGTTATTCGTGGGGTCATGAGAACAGGAAAGCACAAAAATGAAATAATTCCCTGATGCTCAAAAGAGAGAAAAAAAACGAAAAATTCTTTCTTACCTATACTACCGAGGGTACAAAAATAACATAAAATCAAATACACGAGAAAGCAAAAGAGAAGAAAGAAAGAGAGGGAGTAAAAAAAAAGAAAAACAGATGAGAAAAAATAAAAAGGAAATATCAAAGAAAGTTTTGGAGGGAAAGATTTGTGGCTCATATAGGGTACCTACATATAGGGGGACGACAAAGTCGCCGGAACCAAAGACAACGTAATCGCGAATAGAGAAACGAGATAAAAAAAAAAAAAAATAGAATAAAAGAGAAACGAATAGAAGAGAAGAGCTTGTCAGAGCAAAGGAGAAAATTCTCGTTGCCAAGCCTCTATACATATAGCGCGTATAGGGGATGCGAACGGCGTCGCGACGCCAAGCAGGGGCCTTAGGGGCGCGGCGACGCTGTCCTCCGTTTCCAAAGTTACCGTCAATTACGCCGGGTATATACGAGAAAAAAAAGTCTACGAAAAAAGAAAAAGACTAGCAAAAATATAATAATAATAATAATGAAAGATACTATGAGATGGGAAGTGAACCCAGAAAAGTGGGCAAGAAAACTCTAGCGCCAAATTTCTCTTTGGTTGCAGGATATACCAAAGAGAAATTCGATTACTCAAATAATCCCTTCGAGTATCCTCGAGGTCGATTCAACGATATTTTTTGCATCGTGATGTAGCAGATGGTTTATCACCAGGATACAGAATATGGTTGAATTCGATATTTGAATCGTAAAATAATTCAATTGCTGAGAATCATATTATTACATTTGATCAAAATCAAATGGAAAAATCTGTCGCTTATCGTTTACGAAATTTATGAATTTTGGAATCAGTTGTTCTCTGTCGATTCTGCAAAGCGACTAGAATATAGGTATTTTGAATATACGTGGTTCAACGTTCGACGGAACCGACATGTAAACGTGATCTTAATTATATGTAAGTAGGCATTGATAATGACAGCTTCATTTGTCATTTCTGACACGAAATAGTTTCAGCCACATAGGTATAAATATGACTTTACAACCCAACTCGAAAACGGAATGAAATTTATTACCCACAATCCAGACGATTCAACTGGTTCACCGTTATACTAGCCCACTTAATAGTTATTTCGCGATAATTAGGTATTATAATGACTCGAACTGGCGAACGGCAAGAATTCGTTCAATTTTTACTTAATTAACATGACTGAGCTAATATATTCATGATGATAGAATGTGGAATCATTGAGCAAATCAATATCGGAATGATAAATATCGAAAATTCGAAATTTCCATTTTTCACAATTTAATTCTTCAATGATATCCAAAGATAGAAAAAATTTCAGTTATCAATGTAGACATGACATATATCTACGTTTCATGTCTTTTATTCGACATCCCGGACCAATTTTGTTACTTTTGCGTTTTTCTAGTTTTTTCCCCTTTTATTTGGTATGATTTACATGCGTATAGTGATCGATTTGAATCATTTCCAGGCATTCATTTTTACTCGTAGCTTCATCTAACTGAATAAAAAGTAGGAAACAGGGAAAGAAAATGAATCCACCTTCCGGGGGTGCTGAAGGGTTAAAAAATGGAATCTTCAGCTGGATCGAAATAATTGGGAATAAATTAGAAGTAGAAAAATTTAATAAATAAACAAAATCCACCAAAAAACTGGTCTCTTTCTATCTACACCTGATGGAAAATATCATCGTTCTACTCCGCAAACAGAAACGAGACCAGAAGCCAGAGATTATCATTTTCTCCCTAAAAAATATATTTAATATTCATGACACACGAACACAATTAGCTCGGGGTCGAGGAAAGAGAGATTTGGCAAAGAACAGAGAAGAATAAAAATCGTATTACAAAACCAAAAACCAAAACAAAAAAACAAAAAAACATAAAAAATGGAAAAAAAAAACGCGAAAAAGAAATAAACGAACGAAGAAAAAGAGTATATTATTTGTAGATATATATATGCACGGAATGCCTTCGTCTCTTCCGGTCTGGCTCCTGCAGCAGCTCTCGGAGTCTGATCAACGATTCTCTTCCGCAGAAATTTTTCCCTCTCTCTCTCTCTCTCTCTCTCTCTCTGCACTCGTAGGTTTCGCGTTGGCGTCGTGGCGTTGACGTTGGCGATTGGTGGCGGGTGGGTGGGTTACCTCTATAATACCGCAGTAGGTTCTCGCAGTAGCAGCAGCAGCAGCAGCAAGAGGAACGGGCAATAGCAGAACGTATACCAGCTGACGTAGTGACGTCACGGTTTGCGGGGGTCGGCGTCCCGACGCCGGTAGTCGGTCGATACTCCACTCTACTCGCCCGGGCGACGCTTCTCTCGTTCTTCTCAGTGACGTCACAGCCGACGCCCGCGCTCATCACGCTACAAGGGGTCCTCGCCCCAGCGTGCACGGAACCCAAATACTACATCGCACCGCCGCGACCCACTCGAACCGGATCGACCCACTACTACGACGACACGCTTTTATTTTATTATCATTCTTTTTTTTTTACATTTTTCCTTTACTTTACCTCGCAAAGCTCAAATTATTATTACACGTGTTGTATATTTGATTCTTCGAAACATAATCGCACGACGTATTCACGTCGTTATACTTTCGCGTAAACGTCTATGTGTAGGAAATGAAGCTTTTGCCTGTATCATACTTACGTTTAAGTTTTTTTTCAGAAAATGAAAATAACGAAACGAAACATTCGACGTGTGTTTTGTTAGTCCGGAAATATCGCCGGAGTCTAAAAAAGTTATGCAAACGAAAACAAAAACGGAAATACATGAATGAAAAATGATTATTATTCGATTCTACCTGAACACCCGGGTCAATATGACCCCATTCTATGCTTGGGCATAGATTTAAATATTTTTTTAACAGGAAGATGTCAATTGACACATGATTGTCTCATTTTTCTTCACTTCAAAAGAAACCCTATCTAATTTTCAGGATGAAATACCTTCTCTTGATCGCCAATGTGTATAGGTACTATGGAACTATTTTTTCCCCACAAGAGTATCGTATCTGTCTCAAGAGTTGACATCCATGAATTTTATTTGAAAAAAACAAAAAAAAAAACACGCTTGAAGTGCAATAATTATGATTTTATCAGGTAAAATTGCATCAAAGCCCTCCAAAAAAATTTTCCGCAATTTTATTATTGAATCTCATGTTTTAAAAGCGGTTGTATCATATTTTACGCTATTCGATCTTTGATCCATAATTTCTTCTAGTGAATTGGAACGATACCTTTTATACGGCAGTCATTTAGAAACCGTTGGGGTCACTCTGACCCCGTTTATCCCGGGTGAAACGACTGAGAAGGTGGAAAACGAGATCCTATAATTTCTATTATACCTATATCAAATTTCTTCATTGTTTCATTTGATTCGACAAACTCAATTAACGTTTTCTTCTTATTCTCATTTTTCCAGGTACGTATCTAACGATGTGTCTCGCCAAAATACTTCAACCCTCTGATGTTTTCTGCGGCGGTAAGTTCACGATTCAAAACCAAATATAGAAAAAAATAAAACAATGTTTGAGACTAGATCTTCCGCATCATGTACATTATATGTATGTGGAAATGACTGATCGATTATCGCGTCCTCAAGCAAGACCCGGGTATGTGCGGTTTGTATGTACACAGCCAGCAGGGGGAGTATTATATATAGGTTGGTATATAGATGTGTATATACTCGTATACTATAGATATACGAGTATGTCGGTATATAACGGCTACCCACCTACATCCGCGCATAATTCGTGAGTTTGCAACTCTCGAGGGTTCTCACCGCGCCTTTACTAGGTCGACCCGCGTTCGCGTTCGGGTTCGCGTTCGCGTGGGTGGTGCGGTATTCCGCCGTCGTCGCGCTCCGTATATGCATAAACATGAACGGAATTGCGGGCAGCGCTAGTATTGGTACCACCGAGCCATCTAGGCCTGGTTCATTTGAGTCAGCTGGTCGGCAGCAGGGCGTTGCCCCCCTCTTGCTGCTGCTGCTGCTGCTGCCAGTGCTTGCTACAACCATTCATTACGTTGCACAGGTCGAGCGCAACAACCCTTTATTCTTATTATATTCTTCCTCTTTCTTTACTCCCTTCACATACCTACCCACCTACGTATCTATATTTCTACGTTTCTAAGTTTCTCGCAATGCCCACGTTATCTGTATTCTTCATTCTCTAATTAATTGATAATTTGGCGCCTAACGTGGGGCTGCTCTTCATAAAGATTCGTATTACCGGATTATTGCTATTTATTATCACTAATAATCGATTCAAAGAGACAATTATTGTCCCAGAAGTTGAGATACAAATTTTCAAACATTGTTTGACAACAACAAATTTTTATTTATAAGCGACATATATATGTATAATATTTATCTTTCTCTGTTTTGATCTTCTTTTTCTCTCTTCTCTCCGGCTCTCCCTCGTTGTTGAAGACTCGTTATCGACTAAATCGGAGCAAACCCTGAGACAAGAAAGAAAGAAAGAAAGAAAGAAAGAAAGAAAGGGAGAGAAGCTGGGTAGTATCTTTTTCTCTTCTCTTTTTCCTCCTTCCTCGCGTCCCTTTTCCGCTTTCCGCCTTCCGCCTTCGGGTCTGTCGTAGGTACCTATACATATATTGTCTTCTCGTTCCTCCGGTGCTGCACTGCGGAAGAGAGAGAAATCCAGCCAGTCAGAGAGTCAGGGGAGCCAGAAGCCTCCCACCATGCTGCAGTAGGACGTGAGCCGAGTACTTCCACCTACTGACCGTTCAAAACTGAATTTATTGGGATTGGTGACCTATTCAAGTCCAAAACTCTTCTTCATTGTTCTCCCCTCACTCTCTCTCTCTCTCTCTCTCTCTCTCTTTACATTTATGGGCTGCAGATCTCGAGTTTGGAATAATTTTTACTCGTCTATTGCCTAATTATCTTTCCTTCAAACATTTTTTCATGATCCCAACAACTAACGAATTGTGTAGTATTTTACACTAAAAGAAATCAATCGATCGATGAATCGGGTAAAAATTGTACGCAAAATCTTGTTTCAAATACATGGGTGAGAGAAAAACCGTATGTTCATACCGTATGTATGTACACTTGTTATAGGATTTTGTAATAACGCAGCTGCGGCCACTGATTCTTTTTATATATATAGGTATATATAGAAGTAAATACGTAGAAAATTACAGGCGCCGGCAAGGTCGACTTCTGATGACTGATCAATCATCGTCAACAGGCTGTTTCGTAATACTAAAATAATTATAGTCATCTGCTGCTGAACTCTTAACCATCATCTCACTATACCCACGTGTATTAACATTCTCGCTTCGATATACATCGACATTTTTTTGCAAATTTAGCTCTCTGTTATACAGTCACGTCGTTGGAAACTGAATACATACCTATGTATGAAGCAATCGATACACACTCGATGTACAATTACTATTCGGATATTCATATGATTGAAAATTGAGATTCATAGTTTCCAAAAATCAGAAATGTTACGGAATTAAATTATCTGAAATTAATGATTCAATTGATTCCTTTTTGAATTTCGTGACGATTGTTTTAAAATTCAAAATCAATTTGTATTGAATCTTTGAATTCCTTTTTTGCATATTTTCTATATCATGCTCTGATTTTCAGTACCAATTAAACTCTAAAATTCAAGATTTTCATTAAGCGGAATGTGTTAGGTTACGCCACACCGCGTATGGGGAATAACATTGTCGCAATGCGTACGTATAGCTACATATTGGATTGGAAGCGCGTCTATTTTTCAAGATACACGATGATAGCCGATATAGCGAACGGGTAGTAACTGTCTCTTCGTCGCATGCATCAACCTAACCTAACCTAACCTAACATAACCTACATAGATGCGTACGTGATGTAAAACGTGTGGAGGGCATGTATAGAGTGTTTACAGAGGTTTTGCAGTAATAGTATAGAACCGAGAGTGCACTCGTACGCGACTAATGCGCCGATAGAGCGAGATGTCTGCTTCGGTTTATGTTATGTAACTTAGGTACATACGTACAAACATATGATACGTACATATGCTTCACATAGATAAAAACGTATATATAAGTATGTATACAACGTGATATATTTTTTCTGACGACTATGAAGAGGCGCCCCGCCGTTGGCGTTGGCATTTTTCGCATAGACGAATAACTCGTCGTGTGATTCAACGCTCGGTAATGAACCGTTGTTTATATTTATACATATAAACCACTTACTACGTGGTTATAAACGTTATATACATATTACCTGCCCGATCTCTTGTCGGATGTAGCCACTTGGCTTACGAATATCAGAACCTGACTTGTTCCCATACTTATATACCTCTGCTTATTCCTCTGCAGCAGTCTATGAACGCCGATATATGCTTCGAGCTCCCGTCATATAAAGACGCAAGTTATTATTACTACGCTTCTCGTCTAGCTTCCCATCTTTTACTTGCTCCTTTGCAAACTCTCCCTCTCTCTCTCTCTCTCTCTCTTTCTCTCATATCGTCCAATACCCTTTAATAAAAAAATCGTCGACGTTTTCTTACCGGTTAATAATATAGCTGCACTTTATTATACATATATCCCTGTATACGGACGGGACCATTTCTGCAATCTTATACTTTCCTCCGACGTTATTAATATTGTCATGATTATTATTATTATTATTATTATTATTATTATTATTATCATTATTGTTATCATTCAATAGTATTGCCACGCGTATGGTATTTTCTTTATTGAGTAGGTAGTATGAGAAATAAGGGATTCAATATTCTCGTAAATATTATATCGTCCAATAATGAATTGGTTTCGGATTGGTTTTCTAACTTTTGTATGTCAGTTTATAATAGATATTGGCCAGATCGACGAATTTAACAAATACATATTCTTTTTTTTTCGTGTTTAATGTCTTTGATATTTTTATGTTTTGTTTTTTGTTTGAACTGCAAATATTTTTTGCGATTGAATTTTTTTTTTTTTTTTCTCTGTCTTTCGCTGCTTGTCGTATATAAATTTGAAAAGCGATATCATTTTTTATCAAACTTCTGGTTAAACCGATACCAACAAACGTACATTATTTGCAAAATAAAAAACATTGAAAAAGTTATTTTCTCCGTTTTTTTTTTTTGTGCGGTGAAAATGCAGAATATTTTCCGTTCGTTTGAAAATCCACTGCTGCATCATACCCTGGATAATCTTTTGTAGTTTCAGAATCTACCGTTTATTTGGTTTTGACTAGTCGTTTTGTTCGGATCGTTCGTTCAACGTCAATAAATATGTACATAGTATGGGATTTTTGCAAACTCCGCAAATCCGGTATTTTTTTTAATTTTCATTTTTTTCAACTGATCCCAATCTTCATAAAAATACAAATGAAATGGAACTATGTACACGGGAGTTTTTATTTTATTTTTTTGTCTCGCTTTGCGAAAGAAAAAATCTACCATTCCCCTTTAAAAGGATAACTGGATAACGTTGATTGCGTGTGTTTTTTTTTTTTTGTTTTTTTTTTTTTACAAAAATACACAGATCAGTCTCTCGATCCTTGGGGATAGGTATAACATATAGATAGGTGGGTACATCTTGCGGCGCGACTGAAGAAAATCAAAGATCTTATGTGTAGCGCGACACACGATCCTTCGTCCGTAACGTGAGACCGTGCAGAGAGCAACTTCTACACGGTAAATAAAATTTCGATCCAAAGAGAAACGTTGAGAGTCGATATTTTAAATGGAGCTTGTGGTGGTCGTAACCGCAACCGTTCGTTCGGAGCCACGAAGTGCTCTCTTGTAATACACGCATGTCGCAGCGTTTATTCTGAACTAACGCGTAATATATGCGCCATGTCGCCTTACACCCTCTGCCTGCAGGTTTCTCTACATTTTTTAAATATGCGGCGAAAACCGCAATAGGCCGTCTACGTCTTTTGATTTTCATGTTTTCTCATCGACGTCAAAAAATGAAAATATATTCAAAAATATTGAATTCAAATTTAATTCTCTTGATTAACATAATTTTTTACATCATGAGTTCGTAACGAAATTCCGAAGATTCTGACATCAACTTGGCCCGAAAAATTATGTAATGAATAAATAACGCCAATTTGCCATAAAAATCGCGTTTTTGGCGATATGCAGAGAACAAAATTGGTGACTCGTGACGATTTTCTCCCGATCCATGTGAAGACTTCGTGCCAAACTGGGGTTGAGTAGTAGGCATGCCACGTAGTATGCTTGAGCCGAAAACCACGTCAGCTGCATTCGAATTTCGCACCCGCGGTGAAGTTACGCGCATGAATGAACCGGCTGCGCCTTCCCTGTTATTATTTTAACCAGCGTGTTTAATTTAGATTCGTTTCACTTCCGCTGATCGGTTCTTTTACATTTATATATACACGCATAGAGCTCCGAAAATCGTTCCATATTCAAGTTCGATCGCCGTCAGTCAGTCACCCATTACGGCCCAACACCGGATCAATGAATTTCCCCGTCGAAAGAGGAGGAAGAAAACCACGAAAAGACTTGTTTCACATTTTTGGTGGCTACGGTCAGGGAAAACCGGGAAAACCTGGAAATGTTAAGAAATTTTTTCATCCGGTCAGGGAAAAATTGGATGAAAATTAGATAAATAAAAAATTGAAAAGGATATCAAACCTATAGTTTCAAACATGGATATTCTCTGTATACTTGAAGTTTAAGTGTTCACGTTTTCAAGATTTATAATATCTCAAAGTTTCCTATTGTTCCTGGTAACAGATTATTATAAACAATATTTTATGTTTTACGTACTTATAGTATTGCAATCAGGTGATGAAAGAAAATCGTTGTGATGTAGGTACCCCTAAATTCTAGAGTACAAATTATTTTTCCTCTATAAATCGGAATTATAATCTGTGTTAATAGAGTTAATGTGATACCACGAGGTGTATAGATATTGATAAATCTGCCGAGACCGATTTTTTCAAGTATATGAATTATTATACTCATTAGATGAATGACTCGATGAGCTCCTATTTCACGTAGACTTTGGTTAGGACTAGTTGGGCATTTTGTTAGGGGGAAGTCAGGGAAAATCCAAGGAATTTTTTTGCCACGCTTTCGTGGCCACCCTGAATTAAATTTTGAATCTAAAAAAAAAAGCCAAATGTTGCTATACGGATTTTCAGGTCAAAAAATTTCCATGAATCAAAATCTGGGGCGAGTAATACATACAAAAATAAACAACAATATCTGGATTGAATTCGTTTATTGAAAAACTAGATACATTCAAAAACGAATAACAAGTCATTTCTATTTTTATATTAAAAAATATTTTCACTACGATCAGCTATAGGATTGTGAATGTAGAAATGTGTAAACTTCGTCCTTGGCCGTGGTGGTACTGGCGTACGTTTATATCGACTGCAGGGATAAGCGTTGAGAGCTGCCTATATATATAGAATCGAGTTAAACTGAAAAGAAACAAACTAACGAGATGATTTCGAGCAAATAGGTATGTAGTAGGTGTAGGTTCACCTCGAAGTATGGGTGGCTCGTTTATTGTCGTGTGCGTATTCGCCGGCTGCAGGAATAAAATCCCGCGAAAAAGATATTGCGCTGAAACCGCTCACTCAACATTCCATCTCTAACTAACCTCGTGGCATTACTACTACATACTATACCACTACAAACCGGCGGCCGTGCGTCGTCGTCGTCGTCGTCGTCGTCGTTTACACAACTCGCTGATACAGCGAAGCTTCACCTCGAGCTGCTATACGTTGGTACATTAATACGTAGACCGTAGTACGTATATCCGAGCTGTGCTTACGCCGCGTACACATTGCCAACCTCACGCGGCCGCCGCCCCATTCGATTATATACCTGTATGCAGCTTCGTATACCACATATATCTTATGTATACATGTATATAAGCTGCGCGACGCCGCTGCATTTCTCTCGTGTGTCTCCGTCTCCCTCCTGCACGTTCGGCGGCTCTCTCGCTTCCGTACGAACACTGCAGAGAGACGGTTCGGGAGTAGAGAGGGAGGTGTATGTATGTATACACGTGCAGTTCCTTCACCCTCTACGCCCGGCACCTATAGTAGTAGAGCGTATCGTAGTAGAGCCATCGTCGTCGTCGTCGTCGTCGTCGTCGTCGTCGTCGTCAGAAGTCGACGCTTCGTAGTAGGACGGGATGAACGGTGAAGGAGGAGGGAAGGCAGAGGAGGGGAATGGAGCATTGAGTATCGGGCGCATTGTGCCGATAGAGTGCAGCACCTCGCTGCTGCTGCACCTGCAATACTATATGTGTGGATTCTTGTTCCTTCCGCATGCGTTACACGTCGATTATTTATTATTTATTTCTATATCGTCATGTATTTTTCTTTTTTTTTTTTTCAACCCTTCGTCTTCACACGGGGAGAAATCGACCCGTTGATCAATTTTTCAATTTAATATCTTATAGTCGTTGTGGCTTCGAACGAGACGCGAGTCGCCACATACCTGGGGTTCGAAGTATTTCCATAGGTATGGAAAGACCCTCTTCACATGTCGGTATGACTAACTTTTTTGAAACGCTCACTATGCTACTATTTTCTTTCTCCAAAGTATCAACATCCGAGGAGTATCATCTTTAAATTTTGATTGTAAATATAAGAAATTGACAAAGTTATGATTTTTTGAGTGAAAAATGCGTATCGACCGCATGATGATTTTTTTTATAACATGTTGCCATTCGATTTATGATTTATCGACTATATGTAGGTAATTGAGAATGTTGGCCGCATGTTTCGTGATTTTTTGAACCACTTTGGTCGGATAGTTTGGTCACGATACATTTTTATAAACTAACTGGGTAGAATCGACCCAGTGTGACCATCCTGATTAAATTTCAAGGTGTGACTACGAAGGGTTAAATTAAGGAAGTTATTGTCATCACCCCGAGAATCAGAAATTGAGTTTCTGACGATCAGCACGTTTTCCAGTCTAGGGATAAATTTTTGATCGTTTTTTAACGCAAGCCTGTGCAACTGTGATCATTATTTATCCGATCGAATCTCGAGAATGGATCGATTGATTTTGCTGTTTTTTTTTTCTTAATCGATACTATTTTTTCTTACTTAGATCTCACCGGATTTTCAATGTCATCGGTCTAGTAATTTTCGAGTTATTCGAATAACAACAAAATTTCAATCGATAATATCTCGAAAACAGATTATCGAATTTTTATGATCCTGATCTTAATCGATAGAATCTACTCCAATTTCAATGCAGGTTTAATTTTCCTGTTATTCGATTCAGAGTAGTGAACTTATTGAATGTTATTGTTATTTAACAGTCTGCGAATTTTTATCATATAATTTTAGAATACCTTCAGGGTCATTTTGTTGTTCGATTACTTGTTTGTTTTTTTATTGTTTTTGTTTTCTTCCTTTTTCGTTCTCTTTTTTTCCAGAGATGGAATTCTTCGGTTATTATGCATTCAATTCAGAGATGAACACGATGTAGCACAGTAAAAAATTCATCTCGTTGAATGTGATTAGCGATTGAATAAGACTTCGTTAAATTGTTACTAACGAGTTGTTCCGAGTATACCTACCTACGTAGTGTGCAAGTCTCAGGGACGGGGGTAATCAAGGTGTTCGTTGCCACGAAGCAGCAGCGCTCCTTCCTCGTTTCATTGATTGAGTCTCTTCTGGCTTTTAAGTTTTCCAATTGCACAATACGAGGACTCGCTAACTGTAATATCAGACCTGGACTTACGCATGAACGACAAACCAACCTAATTTAATGTAACTCTTTCTCTCTCTCTCTCTTTTTATCTCTCGATTTTTAGCATGTCACGTAAACTAACAAATTACCTGATCCATAAACTGACTTTATAATGTATTATGATAATAATAATAATAATAATAATAATAATAATAATAATAATAATAATAATGTAACGTCAAGCCTAATGGATGGACTTCTTTCGAAAGAGTTTCTCGTCGTTTTTGTCGCGTTACTCCAGATCACCATATTCGTATACATATAAATGACCACTGGGTGGCCATGCGATAAAAAAATTATGAATAATAATTACCTCATCGTTATTATTGTGTATATAAGTATAGGTATGTGTATATATTATATACAGAATATATATATTATATACAGAATTTAACACGCATCACATACACGCGAAGCTTCATTTGGGTTCCATCGATTATATACTTATATTGGCAAGTTTCTTTTCTCACGGAATGAATTACATCGAAAGCTTTTGAGCTTTCACTCTCTCTTTCTTTATCATTCTTTCTAACTCTCACGTTTTCCGCAGTTTGGTATAGAAGAATAAAATTCTTGACTCGAACGAAGAAGAGGGTGGGGTGAGGGGGGTAACGTCGACTATACATATACCTTAGGGTGGATCGAAAAAAAAAAATTTTCTCGGCTACCCTCAAAAATCAAAGATATCGCTGAGATAAAGGTCTCCGTAAAAGGATTCGATTTTTTGAATTTTTTTAGGGGGCGCGCGGGACGTTCAAAAGTGCCATTTTTAGCGTCAAATTTACGTAATCGCTGATTAACGGAAACAGATTCATCCGAAAATTCTGATTTTTTGATATAAGGTGCCCAGGTATCTACTCTTTCGAACCCATATTCACGGACCACTACCAATTGTTTCATATCTTCGAAAAAAAATTTTGAAAATGAATATTTTCACTATTTTTCAGGTAATTATCGTTGAATTTTGATTTTTTTCCTTCTGAACCGTTTTTTTATTTCTTCCATCGTTTTTTTCTTGTGGAACTATCTATCAATATCGCTCACAATGCAAAAATTGCTGAAAATTGCTGAAAAATAAAATTTTGATATTTCGGATATATTTCGAAATAAAATTTATTTTTCGGCAATTTTTGCATTGTAAGCGATACTGATAAAAAGTTTTACAAGAAAAAAACGATGGAAGAAATTCAAGAGCGTTTTAGACGGAAAAAAATCAAAATTCAACGATAATTACCTGAAAAATAGTGAAAATATTCATTTTCAAAATTTTTTTTCGAAGATATGAAACAATTGGTAGTGGTCCGTGAATATGGGTTCGAAAGAGTAGATACCTGGGCACCTTATATCAAAAAATCAGAATTTTCGGATGAATCTGTTTCCGTTAATCAACGATTACGTAAATTTGACGCTAAAAATGGCACTTTTGAACGTCCCGCGCGCCCCGTAAAAAAATTCAAAAAATCGAATGCTTTTACGGAGACCTTCATTTCAGCGATATCTTCGATTTTTGAGGGTAGCCGACAAAATTTTTTTTTTTCGATCCACCCTAATATACCTATATATACTTATTCGCAAAGTGCCGCGGAATGACAAATAGTGGTGAATCTTTAATCTTCTCGCGGGAGGGTTGGTTGGTTGGGATATTAAAGTTTTCGAGAGCTTTACAACTACTTAAGAGTCACGAAATGGAGTTTAAATGTAAGTCCTTCGGGCGAGTTGGCCGCGCTATATACGGAGGACGGGGATGAAACGAGGTGGTGAAAAAAATAAATAAAAGTGAGTAAAAAGAAGATGCAAAAGAAGAAGAAGAATAAGAAGAAGAAGTAGAATAAGAAGAAGGAACCTCTCGGGCCAATATCGATGAGCGGCTATTACCCGCGTAAATTGGAAGAGAGAACGAAAGAGGCTTAGTTTACGCGCGAGTGACGTCACTTCCTGTAATCCAATCTCTCCAGTCACCCATCATCTCATTCTATATACATAATCGGCATTATGTTTATCATTAAAACAATTACAAAAAATAAATAAATAAATAAACAACAACAAAACATAAACATATTCAACTCCATTTTTCAATGTTTACGTACATTTTTTTTACGAATCGATTCGTTGGGTCAAAGCCGTAATACTTGGGACAATTTGATGGCCCAATATATATGCCCGGGTACATGAGTTCTCGAGGCAATGAAGAATACTCGTATATTACGAGGTATGGTATATGTACGAAAGACGGTAGAGAAGGAGATGAGAAGAGAGGAGAGAAGGGGAGGGGAGGGGAGGACACGTTCGGGATAGAACACCTATAAAGAAGAGACACAAGCCTTTGGCCTTGACCAATAACTCTCTCGACGCGCAGAGTCGAGTCAGCTGATCTCTGCCGTATGCCGCGAGAGAAACAAACGTTGGAATCTTCCCCAGCTCGGCGGCGGGCCTCGGCTTCTATAATACTTCGTATCTCTTTTTCTCTCTTCTGGTTGCTCTCCCACTCGTTCATCCTCCTCTCACTGTCTCTGCTTCTTTCTTACCCTCTCTCTCTCTCTCTCTCTCTCTCTCTCTCTCTCTCTCTCTCTTTCTCGCTATCGCTTTATCTTCGCCCGTATAGAAAGCCCTTCGTAGAGGCGTGTATACATATATCGTACAGGCATAGGTATGCACTATCTTTATACATATACACGATTCATTCCATGCAGAATGCGCCTACCTATATATGCAACACACTACGACATACGGTGCAGTGTTGATTATAGAAGAATTCTCTCTCATCCGTAACCTTTCTCTTTCCTTGGCTATTTTTAGTTTACTCCACGGTCTATACGTATAGCGTATGTATGTACATATGTATACATGATATAGAGAAAGATAGAGATGAAGAGAGAAAGAGAAAGAGAGAGGGGACATCGACTAATGTAACAGTCTCGCACGTCACACGCTTTTCTCCCTTTTTCTGAAACTCGTTTTCGCGTGTGCGTTGGGTCGGGTCCATTTGTATCGATAATCATTTCCGCGGGTGTTGGTTGGTTGGTAGGTTAGGTAAGGTAGGTGGGTATAAGAGGTACCCACGTTTCGTCTTGGAATGCAATATTCAGTTCCCAGCACGAACGAACGGCTTGGCGGCCCGCCGTCTTATACGATCTTGAATCCACTTCCCCTTTCCCTTCTCCCCCCCCCTCCCCCCTCCTCCCTCCTTCCCCTCTGGCCCCCCTCGATCTCGCATCTCCTTTGCCATGCGGCATGCGGCGGCGCCCGGTTCGACTCGCTGTTTTTTTTTTTTTAATCCTTTTTTGATTTCGATTTGTTTTCTTCTCTTTTTCTTTTTGTTTTGATTGTCCTTTTTTCTGAAGCCACGTGCACACCGAATCGCCAAATAGTTTGGCCGATTTTTTAGCCTCAAATGGTTTTCTCTGTAACAATGTAGGTATGTTATTTTTGATATCGCGAATTTACTTACAATTAGATTCACGGGTTGATTCAGAATTCGTAACGGTAGATTTCTAAGATAGTAGAATTGGGATGAGAAAATTTAAAAAAATGTTACTTTTTATTTCCTCGGAATCGAACAGAAATGGGTTTTCAAAAAAAAAAAAAAAAAAATCGTATTATAAGATCATTTCGATTCTAATTTTAACCGAGTTTGAGAATAATGAATAAAAATCTTTCGACACCATGACAATGGAATTTCGATACGATTCGAACAAAATACAAATGCGAAATGTTTTCCTTTTCACATTTAAAAAAAAAGTCTTCGTTCGAAACGATATCTGCAAGAACGTTTCGATCCCGAAAATCAACACGAGAAACTTAAACAATGTCTGGTTTCCAACAATTGGAAACCGCAATTAATAGTAATAACGGTTTTAAAAAAAATATAAAACAAAAAAAGGATCGGGCACTTTGGATCTAGAATTCGACGAGGATCGACCCTGTGAAACATTCCCGTCGAATTCTGAATCACCCTGTAGCTGCCGTACTGTCAGACTCTCCACTTCTAGCAAAGACATTATTTATAACTTGGTACGAATAACTTGGGGTTTCATGAATGTTCGCGGTGGTGATATCGTCCCCAACTGAATAATTTCTGAATTAAACCGCTTCTCCCGATCGTCCAGTTTTGTTTCTATTTCTCCTCCCCTCTATCGGTATGAACACAACGATCAAATTTGAAATAAGAGAGAATGATCCAGGAGGATGGGGGGCATCGCTCTCTCGTCTTTGTCCAACAGTCAAGGTCAGGGTCGTCCGTTCGTCCATCCGCCGAGTCGAGTCGAGCCATGCCGGGTTGATCGTTAGGTTCTGGTATAAGGTAAGGCCGCGGATGGCTGGCTCTTGACTTTTATCAACCGAAGACCGTTCGAGAAGTTGTAAAGTGTAACAAGACGGCTCGAGGTGGGTATCGAATACAGTCGAGTCCGGTCCTAGTTACTGTATCTCGATTCACCGTTTACATACCCCGGTCGAAATTGATCGATATCGTGTGACTGATGGAAAAAGGACGTAAGCGACGAGAAATGCAATTTTAATCGCAAAAGGGTGTAGAATTTTTTTTTTTTTGTTTCTCGTTGTTCGATAAGAAATTATAACTGTACGTTCTATCGCATATTAAAAATTTGTTCTATTTAATTTACATCATAATTAAATGATGATAGATGATGATGGAAAATTCTCGTTTTTACTTGAATTTCGACGTTCTCGTAACTTTTCACCATTCGTGTAGTATTTTGTTTCTTTTTCCCTCCTTTTTCCTCTTCTCATCTAGGTATACCTACGGTACTAAGGACGACAAAATTAGACGGTGGTTTGGGGTACAGCTAGACAGACAGATGGCCGTCCGACCCTCATTTGGGGCGTAGAATCGTTATAATTAGCACAATCTGCAGGCTAGATATAGTTTGGGAGAAGGTAATAATGTAATGAAGACGATTCTATCACCGGGAATTTTTTCTCGCTTAACAGTAAACTAAAATCCAATAAAATATCTACATATAGTTAAGAAAAAGAATTGCATGTATTTAGGTACGTACATACGTACATAATTATATGTACGTATAATCGACGAAAAAACGGGAATAATCTATCTCGCGAATACACAGGATGATTCGAAATTCATATACATTGTAACGAATCTTTTACAGGGTCAGTCATCGTCGAAATCAAGATAAAAATTTCTCCACCCATTTTTTGCTCATTTTCAAACATTATTCCTCTTTCTTACCAATTGTTATAGAAAATAAATTCCATAAATACTTCATCCGTCTCAATTTTGACTAGGATTAATCCTGCAATAAAAAAATAAAAAAATAAAAACTCGCCACGGATCGTCCTGTATCCATTTGCGAATTGGAGATAAATTTATGATATCCAAAGTTATTTATCTTCTCGTAACACACATCGCGTGTGTATAGCTATACATATAATCTTGAAATTGGCACATAATTCTGATATGAAAGTTGCTATAGTGCATGGAATAGTAATATTATCATTGTTGATATCATTATTATTATTATTAGTATTATTTTAGTTTCTGGGTTGGATGACAGATAAAAACACACATAATATAATCCAAAGGATGATGGATTGAACAGATTTTCGTCACAATTTGGTGTCTGGTGAGGTATAGCTATATAGATTACATAGGTATAGCCAACCACCCACCCTAGTTTCGGTTACATGAACCGTTTCGGTACGGGGGACATCATTCATCATTGTCTGTCGCAACAGCTGGTAAATGCGCTTCTGTCTACGACTCGGCGTGACGTCGTTACGCGTCTCTTCTCTCTCTCTCTCTCTCTCTCTTTCTCTCTCTCTCTCTCGCTCTTCTGCTCTCACTGTATCTGATTGTGAGTGATGTAGATTTTATTCGTCATCGCTTACCTATATTTGTAAAGCCCCATCAACTCTCTATGTATACTGCGTATTCATAGTTCGTGCGCGGATCAAAAGTAACGAAAACTTTCGTCCATGTAGAGGGTTTTTTCGTTTTCAAAAAACGCTTTTCTATCTCGTAAACGGTTTATCCTATACGACTAATATGGTAATAACCGTTCTTGTCGAGAATAAGATTTCTCACAATTTATATTTGTATTAATTTTCGCTAGGGTCGATACTTTCCGAACTACAACACTTAAAAGCATTTTCATAAAACTTCGTCGTACTGTAGATCAAATAACATTCACCTTACAGAAAAAAGTTTCCTATAAAAATTGTCGGTAGTTTAATTCTCTTTGAAAATTGTTCTAACCATTCTTGTCGTGGAATGAACCGTTCTGGAAAAAACAATTGGCGAAAACTAGTATAGGAAATTGTTAAACGCTCGATTAGCGTGAATATAAAATATATGTGATGTGCAATAATGTGCAATAATATGAACCGTATGTATATTCTACTGAAATAGCAGCTATTTTCGTAAACAATACAACAACGATAACTGTATACGTTAACATATGTATAAGGAAAAAGAGGAGTGGAGATTCGAAGGAATGCAACGATCGGCGTGAAAATAACTTCCGCGAATATCGCGCCCGCGTAATCGCGCGGGGTTGTGTGCGGAGACACGCGTCTGTTGTGTTGCCGGCATTCCATTCCGGCCTTGACCGTGACCCGAGAGATCCACCACCACCACCTCGCGAGTGTTCGGCGCCGCGGCTTATCCCGTAAACAACGGATAGCCCGCTAATTACCTCTCTTGTCTAGAATCGGGGTTGTTTCCTCGACGTTATATCAACTCTCCGTACTATCATGGCTGTAGGAACATCGGACCCCTGGCTCCAAAACACGCGGTTCTATCCACCCCGTGTCGATGACACGAGTAGATTAATAGATATCCTCGTCAATGTCAAATAATCGACATTTTCAACTAAACAGTTTTACACTGTCTGAAAACTACGATTTTGAAGAAACAAACTGAAATCGTTTTTTTTTTTTTTTTGTCTTTTGTTTTCCACCCCTTTTTTCAATAAATATCTCGCAAGGTCCGTGCTTGTCACACCGGAGTCAAATGAACCCTAGCAATTTTTTAACGGTTGGCAGATGAAACCTATCGATCCGATTGCAAAAACGTAAAACAAAAAAAATTCATGAATGTAGGTACTTCGAACGTTAATAAGTAATGTGTGATAAAAAAACCGTGTGTGAAAAATCAAATTACAACATTAAAAAGAAAAAAAAAAAAAAAAACAACGTAAGCTGGTCATTTTGTAAAAAGACACTTTTATACTGACAAATTCATAACTTTTGCATTTTTCAATATTTTTTGATAAAATTTTTGAGTGATACCCTTGAAATATGATACTTTCAGGAAAAAAACAGTTCGATACTCATTGATCCAAAAAAAAAAACTATAACTTGGGGAGCGTAATGCCCCTACTTATACTATAACGCACAGGAAAATACTTCGAAGAGCTGCAGCCACATGCAGCGCTAATCGTATCCAGCTTCAACAAATTACACTTACTTGGCGTTGGCAGACTTTCCATCTACATTTCGTTGGGTTTTTTTTTTTGTTATTCTTCCTTTTGATGAGCAAAAATCCTCGAATAACAATCAACGATTAACAAAATTGGTTGTTTTGGTTAGAAAAAAATCTACCTATATAGTTCGAAAATTGTTGAGAAAATTCTTCGAATATTGAATCTTTGGAAACATTTCCAGAAAAACGGGGCGGAAAATTAGATCGACTTTCAGCTGAGGTGCTAATTTTCTTGAATAAGTAATTCTCTTCGGTTAGAGATAGGTACGTGGGTATAGTATAGTACGGTACGTACAAGTCTGTATGCGAGTAAATGGGCGCAATAGTTATCCGCGTGCGCTCGGTCGTCTTATAAATCTCCGGTGACACTAGAAGACTAGAAGAACTGGAACCGGCTAGTGGGACTAGTGGCTAGTGGCTAGTGGCTAGGACTCACGCCTTATAATCAAGATCGTAATTCAATTCTTTTCGTTCCACGTTCTCTGGTCCTGTCGCCTCGCATATCTCGTCGACCCGTAGCAGTCGCCGCATCTACCGGAAACTCGCGATATATACCTACCTTCCCAGTTTCCTACCTTCATAAATGTATACGCGCGTGGGCATTTTTCAACGACGCTGGTTTCTCTTAGCGTAGACAAATTCTTTTAATTACTAAACGCACGCGTTACGCGCATGGCTTTTCGCATGTATATCAATCGCCGCGACGTTAACCTGAATTTTTCTCCTTCTTTCCGATAACAACTTTATATGCGACGGAATTGAAATTCCAAATTTCAAAAGCTGCGAAAGGTAAAAATTCCGAATTTTTCTATTACTAACGAATCAGAGTTTTTAGAAAAATTATTTCCCCGAAACTCTACGTAGCCAATTTGAAAAACTCCGAATGGCAAAATACCAAAGATTCTAAATTCCGAGAGGCCAAAACTCCGAATCTCGGAATTCGCATAAGCAACGTCGTTTATTTGACAGCTTTGTCATGAGCTTCCCTTAAATTTGAAGTTTTTTTGGACTTTCTGAGTTTCTAATCTCCGGATTTTTTAGCTGTCTGCATTTCGACCTCATACGAAATTTGCGAGTTCTCTGGACTCTTACGTTTCTAGATGATGCTGAAGCTATAGTAGCCACAGTTAGCAACCAAATAAGCTAATCATCGTCTAAAGAAGGATGCTGCAGTACAGATTTATGATTTTTTTGGTCAAATTCATTTACTTTTTATCAAACATAGCGAAATTTTAATTCTTTAATTTTGCTGATTCATTTTCATTAACTAAGAATCACTAGGTTGCTAATTCTCACTGCTATAGCTTCAGCTTCATGTTTTTAGACTAGACTCGGAATCGCGTCTCAAATAAATTTGAAATTTTGACCGTTCGGAACTTTTGGAATGCGAAACTTCAATCCCGCCCCCTCTTAACTCACGCCTGCGAATGACTCGTAAACGAAAATTGATGAAGCTTCCGTTAGTATCAACCGTCGAAAAGGCTCAACCAACGGCAAACTGATGATCGTAAACCGGAACGGCTAAGCTGGCCGTGGCGGGCCGTATAGTCGTAGTTATTGATAGTTCCGATAACTGATAAAACTCCGTTGTAGTAGTAGGTAGGTAGGTAGTACGTTACTGAGGTATGGGCAGGGGCGGATGAGGAGGACTGAATCGTAAAGCGTTACTTGTCAATCCTTCTCCCTTTCTGCACCCGGCTGTGCGGCTATCTTGTCGATAAGGCCAAAAATACAACCAGGAAACATCGCCGTTCTCCAGCAGTCCCCTTATCAATGTCTACTCCACGATGTGAGTCAAAGGTAGGGTTTTCCCTTTGCAGTCTCGTGTTTTGAACAATATTCTGCCAACTGCTGCGTATATACTTCAATTGAAGCCTCATTGTAATGAAAAGAGACGAGCAGACAAGTCCTGGATAACAGATTACGATTTTCTACTTAATTTTATGCCAATGGACAGGAAATAAATACGACATTTCCATTTTCGTGTTCGATTACGTCGACCACAAGTCTTATTGTTAGAACATGGTTGGAAAGTCGTATCTGCGAAATTCACTTCATGAAGTTGTGACTCGAAAGTACGGATTGTGAAATTGTGTCTTTCCTTTGATGAATTTTGTATGATGATTCTTAAAGGCACTGTTTCATCGTCGGCAATTTTGACTTATGGCTTTATAGAACGAAGTTCGCAGACTTTGATATGCGTGTAAAGGAGCTGGTTTTTGCCAAAAATCTGGTGACCTGAAAGAGTTTTGGAGTATCACGTATCAGATTATGCGGCTATACGTGAAAGTATACAAAACGTGAATGTAGGATGAATTTAAATACGGAAACGTTGACTAGGTTGAGAGTCTGTTGAACCGAGTTACGTACCTATATATATATATATATATATATTCCTTCTATATATATATATATATATATATTCCATATATATTCCTTCGAACGCATATATATATATATATATATATATATATATATATGCGTTCGAAGGAATGAAAAATAGTCAAAAAAACAACTCGTTTTTTTTTTTTTTGTACGAAAGTGCATTTCGTACCGTTATAATCGACTCGTTTCAATACACCTGCGGTACTAATTCAGACACGGTTCGAAATACGCGGGATATGGAATTTGAAAATATTGTCATAGAAGATATGGTCAATTTTCAAAACAATAACCGGGTGTCCAGTCGTCATGGAAATTCTGGAATCATGCAATTCTAATGGAATTCGACACTCTCTATAAAAAAAAACCCCTGAAATCTCAGGGAATTTCATTATCTGTCTGGAATTTTTGTCAAATTTTACCTAATTTCTTGAAAATCTAGTGGGATTTCCAAATTTTTCTGTACAATCGAATGCTTCTGGCTTTGGAAAGCTATTTTATCCTCAATTTCGTAATCTTTGCAATTCTGTGATCCATTAACGAGCATTTTTGTTGTTGGAACTACATACTCGAAAGATATCTACGTAGTTCATTTGCAAAATTCCTGGGTCTAATTTTTTTTATCTCTATTTAAAACTTGAAAGTTTATTAGGTACAATATTTGTATTGGATCAATCCTGTCATAACAATTTTTAGAACAATTTTGTACTCCAACTTCATCGATCAGGAGGATAACAATTTTTGTCCGAAAAACTAAAAATCGACAAATAACTGGACACTCTGATTAAACATCCTTTTTTCATTTACAATTCGTTGTTGATGAATCGATCGGGACATGAAATTTTCAAATTTTCCATTTTTTCCATTGGAGAAATAGAATCAGCTGAACGGTGTGCCTAAATTCGTGCAGCGAGTGTTCTGGCTTGATAATTTTCTATCAGAAAAGTAGTACGTTACTGCCCGAGTGTGGCCTGAGTACCTACAGCAGAAAAGCTCTAGAAAACCGCTACGAACGTTCACCGATTGAAATTTATACTCAAGATCGCGACCCGAGACCCGGAAACGAAATATTTATCAAGTACTGTTCTCACAGATACTACCAGGCTCTCGTGTACGTATAAGAAATTGCAGAAATACTAACATGCGGCACGAAAGTAGTCGTGCAACAAAGACTATCTCGAATGTACGTACAACATACATACGTCTCTAAACTCTGACCTGTCCGTTCCAGAATCTAAGATATCGGGACGTTCCGATATTAAGAGCATTATACCCTATGATGGGGGATTCTTTTCTTATATATAGGAACCTACCTACTGCTATATTGACACAGTACTGTGCTTGATGACTTTATCTCCGCAATTTCATCTTACTTATGTAGTTCGGCAGGTATAGACGTCACCGCGGCCAGGCAGAGCGGATTATTTTCTTCTTTGAAACGATTTCATGTGTATGTGTATGTATATTGTATATATATACCTGTAACGTGTGTACATAGAAAGATTTCCTAGTCTTTCTTTGATTTTCTTATTTTTCATCAAATACCACGAAATAGCGGTATAAAGTGGTAATTTTTTTATTTTTCCCTCATCGTCGTCTGCTGTTGCAGTGGTGCGGCGGTCTCGACCTCAAAAGACCAGTAATATCCCCTATTACCGTCGGTGTAATTTATCAAGCAATGACAGGCGACATGCGCTGTCTGTCCTCTTTACTCTTTAAAACTGCACGCCGTGAATTTATTGTCCCCGTTGAGTATTTACCGGTATATATACTATGTATATATATACCTTATATCCCGCGTTTTATGAATCGAATATCCGTTTGCACTAAATACTTTTCTCTCCATTATTATTTTCCCATATATTCTTCTGTACCCACAGCAGCCCCATACCGTAAAATAATTATAATTATGTCATTTCCAAGTGTATATGTATGTATAGGTACTACATGTCGCCCAAGCTACTAGCTTGCCTTTCGTCATTACCGCACCGTTTCAGTTGCCTTCTGTAATTGCCTCGAGATTCTAATTACTCTCATTCTTGTTTCCGTTTGCCGGGTAAAATTCTCCTATTTCTAGGTATCCCTTTTTTATTTTCATTTGTTTGTTTTTTTTACTTTTCTTATTATACTTCCGTTTCCTTTTCACCCCCCCCCCCCCCCCCCCCACACCATCTCGTTGTATATATGACAAAAGTTCTTTGTTTCAAAATTTCCCTTTGTTCGGTGTATAGTATAAATAATATCAGCAAAATTATACAAGGAGATGAGAAAAATCATTGGAAAATCTGTCCAATTATTCCACGAAGAATACAAGACAATAGTCATGTATATTTTACGTTTGAATCAAAAATAAAGATGGAAAAAAGATGAAAAAAGAAAAAAAAAAAAATTATAGGAGTTGGCAGTTTCAAACAAGACGAGATAAATAATGAGGTCTCAGGGAGAGATCATGATCTTGCAAAGACGCCGTTTGCGCGTTTAGAAGATGAATTCGTGTCGAGTAGGTACATATAATACATTTCATGAATTATTTTCTCGCCTCTTATCTTGACGCTAATCGCGATACAACGCTAATAGGTATACTTTCTGTCGTCTATAGGTAGATAATATGCGTACATAATTCTTGAAGAGAATTTATCCGAATATTATGCAGTTCGTTTACGTAACGACGCGACGCTCGCTGTCTAGACCGGATTTAATTCGTGATTACGTTTAGAAAAAGAAAAAGAAAAAGAAAAATTCCATTCCCTAAACTGGGACGACGAAAATTTCTCACATTTGGCTTTCCGCAGTTCATTTGTGAATACAGACATTTCGATTTTCTATTAAACCCTTCAACTGCCAGTGTAGCAAATTTATCTTCTGCACTTTTTGCGAATAGCTTGGAATTTTCTTTTTCATCTACCGCAGACAATTATATTTCACTTGAAATTTCGAAAATAGGTTTTCCAGTTGCATGAGGTAAAGTTCGATCGTGTATTGAGGTAGCATTTTCTTACCGTCGTGAATTCAAAAAAAAACACAAAACCAACAAAAAAATAGATTTTTGACAAATTTACGCCCTGTTTCGTTTCATTTTTCATTTTTTAGTTCGAGAGTTTAATTTCTCGGAAAGAATTCATACAGGTAGATATTAATACATGCGTTTTAATAGCATAGTGTATTTTTGGCCGAGATTCCGTACTATATAGCGCGTGGTTAATCGTCCTGCGACGTCGTCGTCGTCTGGCGCCGCGACGCCTGACCCGCGCAACATACCGCAACAGATGCGGACCAACAAACCTGCAGTGCACAAAGGAGTACGTAAATCAGTGGCGCCAGTCTGTAATTACGACGGTTTTGAACGGCTAGAAAAAAAAAAATGAAGAAGAAAAAGAAAAAAAAAAGGATAAAACAACAATAACGCAGTAACCGGCAGCAGAGGCATAGTGAGATAGGAACAGCAACTGTCTCTTGACACGGTTATTTTCAAAGCCCGCTCTGCCATGCCGTGCGAGCAAAGAAGTCGTGCGCAAAATACCTACAATACAAACCGTTTCAAATTTGCCAATTTTTTCAAAAGCTATTAGGCGGACGTGTTTTTTAAATTTCGCATATGATTTTATTTGATTTTTTATATTTCGCGTCATTCGGTTTCGGCCGTTTTGCCTAATCGACGATTTGCAAAGAACCTATTTTTTACCGATCGGAATAAAAAAAAAAAAGGTCAAAATAAAAGAGAACTTTACCTGCCGCGGTTCGTTGCCTAAAAAAGTATCTTAGAAAAAATCTACACCTCACTGCTTGTTTCGGCAAGGCCAAAGGATCGGCATTTTTTAGGATCTTGTTACCTGCAGCTATTACGTTGTATACCCGCCATGCTTTACAAATAATATCAGTTCTACACGTTCGCCTATAGTTTTACGCTCACTCAACCGAGTCTTCCGACGTGCGACTAATTTTTTTTTTTTCTTCTCTTTTTGGTTCTGTTTTATAGTTTTTACTCCGTTTCTTTTTTATACGAAGTATGATCAAGTTTCGTTGTTGAGATAAAAACGTTCGTCTAATTCTAATAAATCGCGTGTCTAATGACGTAAGGACGCAACAGCCATCATTTGTCGTGTTAAATAGCATTAGTTTATATTTTTCATACTTTACACGAACGTCCGAAATTCTCCAATTCCAATCACTAATTAATTTTATTCGATCCAGAAATGTCGTATTAACAGTTTCGTCGTAGCAAATAGTGAACAAATTTGTGGATACGAGTCTAAACTACAGTTAACAAATCTGAAAGATGAAGAATAAGAAGAAGAAGAAGAAGAAGATGAAGAAGGCAAAAATAAAGAATCTGTAGGGTCGTAAACAGAAATAGAAATAATGATAATGAATGCGGTTTTATTATTATTTTTGTTAACAACGATAATTGGGAATCGTAAGAACGTCTGATTATTCAGCAATAATATTGAATGAGGGAGATGCAGATTGTTTTGATAATCAAAATCTCTACTAATAGTTATAGTGATACGTATACCCATCCGGCAATACGTAATTGTATTATATGTATGTAATTTCGATAGTTAGAGAGGCATATGAAACAGTCTTTGTAAACGCACACATACGAGGCGATAAATCATGTGGCAGTTAAGAGGCTATAGTTGAACGGTATAATTTAACGATTCGTTGGCAATTTAATGGTCAAAACATTGAATAATATATTATAGGTGAAATTAGCGAGACTTCTTGCGAGTCGAGTCGGTATATACGTATAGGTAAATAGGAAATTTGATATACATGCGATGATGATCATGGAAAAGACCTGCGTCGCAATTTATTCAACTGCATAGGGAAAAATTACATCGTAAGGCAACCCCCTCGACAGGCCGGTAGGGGGTTAAAAAGGAAATATACATAGAAGTCGAAGAATGTTTCGCAAGGGAATTATCCGCGAGCTAGTCATAACTCCTAAAAATGCTAATTTTATGTGCTTTCGTTAGTTGGCGAGCTACTGAAAATTAATGCCCTACTACTTGTAATAGCTGTAATTATCGCATGAGGGATGAGCCGCACTGGGGATGGCGCAGGGGCCACAAACTACGGTGTACTTATGAATAAATGTTGTTGTTGTTGTTGTTGTTGTTGTTCTTGTTGCTTCTGTTTGTTGTATCTATTGCCATTAATTATCATACGCCTTGCTTCAAATAGCCTCTCGTTAAGAATTTATTTCCGCCTAGAGGCCGTTTGGTGAAATAACGATCATTGCACCCTTCTTCGAGATTTTTTCCTTTATTAGAATTTTGAACTTTGTATCCACATATATCCATTCACTCAATAAGTCACTAGCTAATACGAGCTTTGAGGAATACCGAGAAACTTCATCCTCTTTTATTTGAGAAACTGTCAATTTGAAGAAACTTTGGAAGAAAACCAACAGCTCTGTTCACCTGAAAAATGTTCAAGAGGTTGATGAAGAAAAGTGGCTTGCGACTCACAATCAGTTACGACAAACTTGACTGGCCTGTATTGATTTCTGAAGTTAAAATGACAAATCGGTGTCAAGCTATGTGCTGCAGTTATCGACGTTTGAAATCCCGCACGAAAAATCTTACGAATTCATACCACGGTGATGATATCGTCCATCTAACTAACTCCGTTTATATGGAGAGGGAGGAACGAGAGAATCTTCACTCTGCGGAATTTAAATGACCCAGATTAGTCGCGGGTTGTTTTTTTCTTTTCGTTTTATCAATTTTTTTCTTTTTCTTTTTCAACTGCGAAAGTCTAAAACTGCGCGGCATGTCTAAGATGAGTGTCTCAATTACTGATACTGTTCCTGCAGTTATCGACATTTTTCAATGATTTTTTTTTTCTATCCGTGAGCTCTCAAATTATCAAAAAATTAATTTGTATTCTCTGAGTTTCTAGCAATTGATAGCAAATACAAGTGTCAATAATTGGGTTCTAAAGTGTCAGTAATTGGACCATTTACCTTACCGCCTGCATTTATAGGCGATTCAAAAATCATTCGATGGTTTTTGCTCATTTTCTGCCGATCAAATTGAGAAAGACTAAAATAAAAACCGCATCAGATGATGTTTGAGTTGCCTAAATGCAGGCGGTTCGCACTCGATGCTAATTCCCTATGTTGCGTGTACACCAAAACTCCCAGTAAACACGTATATTGATTGACTTATACCAAACGGTCGTAAGTTGTGGATATGCCCACAACTATTAATATTGCATAAAAAAAGATTTTGCCACTAAAAAAACGAACATATTTATTTATTTTTTGGCGCTTACGCCCCTATGGTATATGTAAAGCTGTGTACACCCTCAGCTGCAGCAAGAATACGTATAGGAATCGAGCTGACTAGGTACGCTAAAAATGGTCTAGAGTTATTTTTGGCCAGCCATATGATGATCGTAAATGTAACCACAAAGACCGATATACTCACACCTACCTACCTAACTGCCTACCTACCTACCTGTGCTTGCCTGCCCACTGCGTACGTATTATTCACAACATGTGAGAAAAGGAATGAACGGAGCAACGGAGCAGTACATACGGCCCGGGCCTTGCTCGACCCTCTGCAAACGCAGGCTAGTAAGTCTGAAAGGCCGCAGTAGGTAGGTAGGTAGGTAGGTATGTGTATAGGTAGTACAGCGTGGTGGAGGGCCTGTGGAATGCGAGTGCAACAAGAAGACCGCAATTTCATTCCTCCTCTCGTCCTCGTCGTCGTTGGAGTTCGAGTTCGAGTTGAGGTTGAGGTTGAGCTTGAGGTGGGAAGAGAGTCGAGAACGATTCAGACTCGGACTCAGACTCAGACTCAGACTCTAGACTCAGACTCTGAACCCATGGACTCGCTCTGACGCACAGATATAGCCGCAAGGGTCTGAGTGAGACGCTCATGGATCCCGAGTCAATCCGCCGACAACTTTCCTACTCCACCGGCCACTCGCTCTCCTTCTTCACTCCTCTTACCGTAGGTAGTGCTGGCTGGTAGTAGTAGTAGTACTACTACTAGTAGTAGTAGTAGTGAGTAACCAGTTGTGGAATGCTACGGAGTACGGGCTCCTCGAGACCGGCGTGTAAGCCTAAAGTCCTTTTTATATGGGGCTGGCTATACGACTCCGCTCAGCTGTAGGAAGGTAGGTAGGTAGGTTGGTAGGTAGGTAGGTAGGTAGGCAGGCACGTTTCGAAGCCTTCAAAGTTCACGATTCATGCCAGTCGAACCATTCGCTGCTTCCTTGGAATTATATCGCGCGGCGCTACCTTCCAGCATTGATTTTCATTCGTTCGTTTATTGGAATCCGAACCTTTCGATTTGTTTCATTTCCTCACATGTCGTTGAATTTTGGCAAAAAGAAAAGGTAAAAAGAAAACCAAAGAAACACCCGTACGTTATGGAGCAATCAGCAAATCCATTAGTTGGTGTGCAGCTCGTTTCATCTTCAAGGAAGGCCTGAATGAAATTTTCATTAAAATCAGTTTGTCATTCTTCGAATAGTCAAAGAACTTCCAATAGAAAAACGAGTGTTGGAAGTTTTTGAAGTTTTTGACCATTTGAAGAATGATAAACTGCTTTTGAATGAAAATTTCACTATTCTTCATTAACTTTCTTATCAATGAACGCGATTTTACGTATTCGATTTATTCGCCAATTATTACTTACGGATTCGGTATTTAGCGAAACCGCTGAAAAGCAAAAATTGATTTACTCCAAAATTCAAACGGTATTAGTCCCTTCGGAGATATATGAGGTCAGTTCTTCTGTGGGCCCCAAAGAGATTGAGATTTTAGAATTTTTGAAGAGCTTTCCTATACCATTCTTCCTCTTGGCTTTGTTGTTATTTTGGGGATTGAGAGATTTCGACCTGTTTTTCATGGCTACGACTCTCACGCGCCTTTGATGAGATTTATCTTACGGTCAGACTATATACCTACTCGAGGATCCCCCGGCTTTTGAAAGTTTGCCGAGGAACTAGGCTCTTTCTTTATTATACGAGTTTTTGGGGAAGGAAGAGATTCCCCGAACAACGACGACGACGAAGACAACGACAACCTGTTGGTTACCGATCGGTCGTCTAACTTTAAGCTATACCAAAATTACCACCTTAACTTCGTTCAACGATGTAGACACAAAGTCTGAATGATGGAACTTCCTTTGGCTCCTGACAAAACCACAAGGGTCTCTTTTCCAACGGGGTATACAATGTCGCTTCTGTTTTTCCTCCCATTGAATATAGGTACGGATTCGCCATAGAATCGTGAAAATAATAATCAAATGAGACAAAAAATGCCTCAGGTAATTAGACAATTTGATGATTACATCCCGCGGTGATGTCACAGCTCGGTAATTTAACAAATTTAACAAGAAATATTGTTGGGTTTTTTTTTCTCGTGCATGTCGTCACATCTCGATATCGTCCAATGTCATACAGTGTGGTTTTCAGCCAAATCGACACGGTCGACGTTGCATACAACAAGTTTCGTATTATATAATTATGTAATTATAGAGAATTCAGCGATCAGATTTTTTACTGGTTTATCGTTCGGCGAGTGTCTTCACGTATGTTGTAAACCAAAAAAATAAAAACAAACATCATCATTAGCATATTTTTACTCGAATTCTTTTGAGCACTCCGGTATTTTTACTCAAGGCTTTCTTTGTTCTGAAGGATAGCCAGGTGGTCCTGTGCGCCTTATCCCCACTACTAAATATTTCGTGAATCGTCTTTCTACCCACGAGGAAGAAGAAGAAGAAGAAGAAGAAGAAGAAGAAGAAGAAGAAGAAGAAGTGGTGGTGGTGGTGGTGGTAGAAAGCGCAGGAAGGATCCGTCCCACCATCACCATGGCCATCACCATCACCACCACCAAAGAGTCTGCGGCAGCTGCTTGCTACCCACACTACCAAAGATCTTTCGTCGTTTCTATACATATAAGCTACGTCTGCATGTGTGTAAAGACGTATACGTAATACACGAGGTTCGAGGTATTCTGACAAAAGAAACTCTCGCCCTGCAGCTTCCTTAAATGCATTTAGGATTACTTATACTGGGAATGAGGAGCTCGTCATTTGCTCAAAACCTGCAACGGGTCGGATATAGCCGCTGCAGCACGTGCAAAAAGAAGAGCAAAAAAATAAAAAAAAAGAATCAAAAGAATACAAAGATGAAGTAGAAGAAGAAGAAGAAATATGTATACATATGTACCGTTATTCGTTCTATGGGGCTAAAGGAAACCTTAAACTCTTTGCAATGAGGATAATCAAATAGTTGATGACCATATCCGGCATGGCAAGTGAATAAAATATGTCACATTGCTTACGGGGTACGCAGTAGCTACAGGATCGCGTGTTCTACCCTTACTGTACTCTCCACTTTTTATTTTTATTTTACTACTTGTAAACCGACGAGTATGTTCATATGGTTGTCAACGTACACGTACCGTATGCCATACTAACAACAACAACAACCACCACAAACATGAAATAGTGTGTTGACTAAATTATGTTTGTACCCTACATGTATACGATCAATTCTTCGATTAATGGATGAGGAGAGGTACATTCATATGAGCCTATAAGCTATAACGTTAGAGGAACGATAAAACTGCGGTTGGTAAAGTCCGTAGTACAAAGTCGTTTGTGCAGTTGGAGGTGGTACCCGATTTCCAGAGATTTAGATAAGAAAAATCACACACAGCTGTTCGTCAATAATTTTCTATACGCGCGAATATCATTTATAGATATTTACGAATAGGTAGGTACGAGAAATGTAGGTACTCTGACAATGAGCATTCGTATTGTTGTTCTTGCTCGCGATGTCGTTAGCGGTTCGATTCCGTTTTTTTCTATTTTTCTAACAATCAGTGGGATTTCCTCTATCCAGGGAATCGAGGGTGTGAAGGGTTGAATACTACAATGCAACAAACTACGTCAGTTTTTTCGACTGCAGTTACCGATCAGAAGGAAATTTCAATGACGGGTCGTTCAATTTTGATTGGGTCTTTGCCTGGAAATTAAAAACTAAGAATTTTCTTTTCTTGTTTGTCAAAATTATCCCATTTGTTCGACCTCATTGATGTAGGATATGGAAAAATTTTTCATGAATTTGTCGAAAAAGAGAATAAAGAAATGAGTGAATATTACTCGATTTACTTTTTTGTTACGCACCCCGAATTATTCAAAAGTAAGTAAATACCCATTCGACTTTACGAATGTGCAGTTTTGGTAATACGTGAATTTCGTTTCATTTCTTCTGGTTGTTCGCGGGATTTGAGAAGAAAGAAATGAAATGGAAAACAGATAAGATCGCGATGCTGTGATTTCATTCTTTGTATATTTCGTCTCCGATCTAATTACTGCCTGTTGTGTAAATAATATATGTATAATACTTCTTTTTTTTTTCTCCACGTGTACATACGTAAGACGACACATACGTATGCTTGTCGTCGGGATATATTACTCCGCACACTGTCGCTTCGTAGAGTATAGTAATTGCAAACGAAAGCTCAATTAGCCGCTATCACGTTCTGCGAAAGAACAACCTTGGCCCGCCCCGGCTTTGTGGAACAGAGAGATATTTGCAAGATTTCGGCACGTGCGGAGTAACTTTAGGCGAGTCGACTGTACGCACCCGCCTCCTCTCTATACTTACATACCTACATAGGGTATATATGCGTATATGTATATCCTATAGCCAAATATACTATACATATACCCCCAGGTATACAGCAAACGGTTTACCACACGAACGTGTAAACGTTGCGTTTAAAATCAACCTATAGGTATGAACTGGGAACGCGTATTCAGCGAATAAAATAAACAAAGGGCTTGTCAGTATGTAATTAGAATGAAAAAGGCGAGTTAAGTCGCGACGTTTGGATTTTTTACACGTTCGATATCTTGATGAAAGAATATCTTTTCAGATTGTAAATGACGAAGAATGTAAGTAGGAACTGTAATACAGCAGCGGAGATATGTACGAGTATTTTTGGTATTTAAATTGTCTGATCGTAGACTGACAATTTTGACGCGCGAAATTGAAATACCGATCGAGCCGCGTAACGTCATAACATCCATTAGTTTGACTCACGGTAGTGACAGGTGGCGCCACTCTCAACGGCTCACGATCGGCTCGTACCACTTTCAAGAAGTTCCCTGTCTTATTTCAGGATATTAAGATATTAAGACGTCAATCAAGGGGTAGATTCAAATAGGAATTACCATTGAAGCGTGAATATGTTTCGATTTTGTTTCCGATTTTTTTTTTGCAAGTTACAATTAATTGTTGATTTTTCAGCAAAGTTGAAAATTCGACTTAGGAAAGAAGGGAAGAGAAATTCTCACCCGTGGAATTTAGTTCTGAAATCTAATGTAACAGAGTTGAATATTCATTGGTGCTTGTTATCGGTTCATATAATTTATCGAATGGGTTAGTTCGGATAACGGTTTCAGATTCGTGGCTGCGATTCTGTGGATAATGTCATTAATGCACTTAGCATTTCTCACGGAGATAGTGATGAATTGATTTTACCAATAACTTGGATTCGATTTATGTAGTTCTTGCGTTTCGAAGATAAACCGAAATTTAATCGAGTCTCGAAACCTGAAGTATATCTCCCATATGCATACAAACATATTATATGTATTTCCAAATTCGTGAATCAAATTTTTTTAATTATATAATTATATTATACTTCCTTCATGAATTGATCTTTATTTTTAATTCACCATTTTGGTAATGCAATCTGTAGATTTTAGACGTTCCCTTAATAATAGCAGCAATAATGATGATAATAAGAATAGAATAAAACGAAATAAAGACCTCCGGCATGTTTTATTATTCCGACCTCACCGAAATGTAATCCGACCAGTTAGTCTCGAGTGCAGATGCTAGAAGTACTAACTACCGAGAGGGTGAAGATTGCAGTGGAATGCTAGATGTTGTTTTTTTGTTTGTTTGGTTTTTATTTCTTATTTTTGTTTTGTTTGTTTGTTTTTGTTTGTATTTTTATTTTTATTCTTATTTCTTGTAAGACACGATCAGCGACGAAATGAAAGGAAGTGAAATAAAATGAAAAGGAGAAAACAAAAAAAAAAAGATAAAATGGAAAATAAAAAGTGAGCTACATCCGGCCGCCGTTTATAATATTATTGTTGGAAGCCTTCTCAGAATTTTCACGTATACGAGCTCGGGAGGCCTTTCTTTCTTTCCTTCTTTCTTTAATTCTCTCTTCAGTCGCGTAGCTAAATTTAGCACATTTTGGTCGCACGGGGACCGTAAGCAAAACCAGCAACCAACGGGTTGAGGCTGTGGCTGTGGCTGTGGCTGTGGCAGAGGTTGGGTGATGTCATGGACGCACATATGCAAATGCTTATCGCATGTGACGACGACGGTTTGGTCGACGCCGACGTCGGTTTGACGATTTCAGTCGCGGTTAAGGTGATATGGTAGAGATCACTTCCAACCCAACCTAGCTAACATGAAAAAACCTGGTTTTTCCGGGAATTTCATCAGTTTTTTTTTACCAAGTGACACACTTGGCCACTTGCTGCCAAAAAACTGAATTCATTCGTCGAGGGTTCATTCGGATCCGTTGGGTAGTCATCGAGAAAGTACGAATCGTATTTTCAAGTTGTATAAGAATTGGTAATAATAGAATTTCGAACAGACTGCCATATCGCCTTGAGGTGCCACGGGGCTGTGTTTGGAATTCCATTGTTACCAATTGTTGTCACCTCGAAAACGCGATTCGTAGTTTTTTCCAAACTATATGCAATCTACCGGAACGACACACGGAAGATTGTTGTTTCACTATGGCAGAAAGTGGCCAAGTATTTTACTGTTTGGAAAAACCTAACAGAATTTCAGTCAGATTCATATTTCTTATGTTAGCTGGGTTAGAGTCGAAGCAACTTGTACCATATCGCCTTAAGGTGCAACGGGAGTCTCTTCAGATAACAATTGGACAACAATGCGGACCACCATTTTTATGTGAAGAGACTCCCGTTGCACCTTAAGGCTGAAACTATAAAAATCCGTGAAAGACAACAACAAAGGCACAGAGGGGAATAAATTAACTCACATACATAACGTCTTTCTGTTATTTTCTCTATATTATGCGTTCATTCATTTATTTATTGTACATAATAGCCATATATTGATATTTAAAGATAATTTGTGCTCTCGAGATGAAGACGAAGTTATAGAGTGAGGGTTTAAAAAAATGATATTTACTGTATCCAGCCATTGAAATAGGAATAGGTATAATTTTTGATGTGTTTGTTCTGTGAATTTATGATTGAGATATAATTGTTCGAGAAAAGTTATAATTACTTTGGATTTTGGGGGAAATTAATATCTGGTGTTGGCGCGTTTTCCATTCGAGTTATTCTGCAAACGGGATTAAAACATTAATAAGGAAACTGTTATTACTCTGAATCGTTTGATTTTCTGCCTCCATACACACGCAATCGGTATTCATTGGTTTCAATTGGATTAATTAAAATCTACACAAATTTATTTCTCGATTCTGCGCTCGGGGGTCCTGCCATAGTACTCGATATTAAAACAAACCAATTTTTTTGTTTCCTCCATAATGCTATTACAGTTGAGAAACTTCTCGCTTCATCCTCTTTTCAACATTTTCGAATACGTGGCAAAATATCAACGATCAAATATCATATTCATTTACGCAAATTGTTTATACTATGGCTAATTAATCTATAAGACGACAGTTCCGAAAACAAAAATTCAATTCTGTTCTCTCATTTTTCTTTTTTTGGTATTTTTGTTCTTTCTTCTAGTAAAATTTACGCATTCTTTTCGTTTTCAAGTAATCGCTAAATCGCTCACTGTACAATCAACGAGTGACTTGGAAGTAGAAATTTATTGCTCGTTCTGGGTAGAGAGGTCCTTTAAAAACCTGGGGTTAGTTGGTTTTTTGAAGTTTTCCTTTCAAGCCATTGGTTATACCGTTTTTCTCTTGATTTTCATATTCTTCGCCCTCTGCACATGGGACTTCTATAATTGGACGTGTTCCATCACCGTGTCTTTTCGTATGTCCCTCAATTACAGTATCTGAGGCGGACTTCATGTCCGAAACGAATCCGTATTCCGTCAGCCTGTGCAAAATCTTCGTGTTGAAACCACCCCTTACACCGAACTCCCCTGCGCTTGCATCCCATGGGAAACTGTGATGGTAATTGTGCCATCCCTCCCCTGCGGTCAAGTTTGCCACTAACAGGGAATCCACGGCTTGTAGCCTCCTGAAATTATTCGTTCAATAACATCCGGATAGGGTAGGGGGTCGGGTGATTTGGAACAGTCAGAAAAACCGGGATTTTCGAGTTTAGTAATATTTTGAGACAGTATTTCCTGGGGTTTTTAAAATCCCAAATATCGGAATGCATCAAGCATTTCAATAACTGTTACAACCAATTTTATGATTTTTCAGCATTCAGGAAATATCCTCTCAAACAAATAAACGAACTTGAACGGTCTCATTATCAATTCCTGCAATTTCTTTCTTTCTTTTTTTTAATAATTCTGAACTTTTGAGGGATGGGATCCAAGACTTACGAATCATAAGGCTTCGTGCCGAACATGTGAGCCAAGGAATTGATAGTCCAAGTAAGATGCAGCATGATCACGTATCGTAGACAGTATGTAACCCAGAATGAAGTCCACCAATTTTCATTCCACAGCAAAACCGGTAAATAGGTGGGGAGAAGAAATCCCACGATTAGATAGACCGGTACGAAGTATCTGAAAGTAAATTTTTATTACAAACCCATTTATTTTATTTTTTCTCCCTCTCTCTGTCTCCTTTGGGGTTTCTTTTTCCCCCCCTCAGAACGCTTAACATTAGATGATCTGAACTCACTTGTGTTGAAACATGACGAGTTTGTCTTCAAGGAGATCTGACACGTCGATACATTTCGTCTTCTCTTTGACCAAGGGATGTTTTTTGGTGATCAACCAACCCATGTGGGCGAAGAAAAATCCTCTTCTTATGTTGTGAGGATCAGCGTCGGTGTCGCTGTACTTATGATGGAGTCTGTGATCTCTTGCCCACGTGAACATGCTGTTCTATATTATTAAAGTACCATTTAAGCTCGTCGTGCCGATTCTTCATACTATTAAAAGACGGTTAAGGAAACGGAAATAGGATTGCAAGATCCTGCTCTGAAATTAGTATACTTCGAATTTAAAGCGAATCAACTACTGCAATTTTTTCCCACACTATTATCAGAAGTATACAATAATAAGCAAAAGCCTTCCACCGTCTAGAGGTAATCTTTCTACAATTATTATCCAAGAACGAAAAATCATGTGATTTATTTATATTAGTAGACGACTTTCCTACACAATTACTAGAATTGTTAGTATCCGGATCTCGTCCGGTGAGTGGGTAATAATAAAATCGTTCTTACCTGTCCAGCTATGGTTTGGAAGGTGAGTATGAAAACCTGAAGTGCCTTCGTAGCTTTGAAGCTCTTGTGGGAATAATAGCGATGTGCACCCAACGCTATACACTCACCGGATACGAACCCAAGGGTGAACCCTACGAGACACATTTTATAAAATTTCCAAAAACATGATTATTCCAGTGTTTTGCATTCATACGATCATGAAATGACACGGAATGGTACACATTTGCACTTACACCATAATAGGGTGAGGATCTTTGCATGGACCAGCCAGTAGTAAACTCCAATAAGAGCACCAACGTGCAAGGCGGCGAAGGCTATCGCATTCGGAATCACAAGCTTGTGATAAAACTTCTTGTTTGTGCTGACATCCTTGTTGATCACTTCTTCCAATTCGTATTCTTGACTTTTTTCATTCTTTATTATGAAATTCAATCCGATGTCAGGTGCCCTGTTTGAATATCAATCAAACATTATTTACTATCGATTCATTCTAATCACGGTTTCAATCAGGCATGTCGAACAAACATTCTCGCACACTCGGTTAAAAATTATAATCAAATATAGGCTGGACGTATCTTTCCACTTGAAAAATTACCGCCGTATATAGCAAGCAAATGAGTAAGAAAAGCAATTTGCGAAGTAAAGAGGGACTCACATGTTCTGATGGGTTTGCACAGTCGTCTGGTACGGTCTTAGTACGAAGGGTGCTTTATATGGCTGCGAAATGTCGGATCTGTATAAATGATTGCTAATGGTCAATCGGATCGTAATAATTAATATCGTGAACGTGATTGTTTTCGAATTGCTTTGACATTGTTACATACCTATTTATAGCATCGTTATATATACACTTTTTGCGATTTACGAATTAGTGCGGTTCTTACGAATATTTTGATAATAATATATTACCGTTCTGACCGTCATTGCATCGATTCTCGGTATTTTAATATAACCAATTGCATTTATGCAGAATAATTGAACTTGAACTCGGAACAGTTTATTTACATCCTGATCAAGCATTTCTTCGTGGGCTAATTGGCACGATTATCGTTCATTGATAATTATATGTATAAATTGTGGCTCATAGAGAGATATGTAGAATTTTTTGCAAATTAATCATGCATCAATTCTATAGAAAAATTCTATTTCAAAGTTGTGTAGGTAAAATTGAATTCTGGCAATATATTAATTATGTGTCAAACAACAGGCGTCATCGATTATTAATTACTCGGTTTTATTTCAGTCTCGCATACAATTACACATGTCAGATTCGTTTAAATCAACAATTACCCACCTCATTGAAATACACCTCCGAGTACACAAAATCGTATGTCTTCAAAAAGACACAGATTTGCGTCTAATTTTGTCACCGTTGTTAAGTTTTGACTGTGCAGTATATAGTAGGTACGAATCGCACACACCACAATTACTCGACTTCGATTAATGACCACGAATATAGTAACAATGATGGTTGAATAGGGTTATCGGAGTTGTGTAAGAAATATGTCCAACGTTACTACCTATTTCTACTTCAAGCATGATATCTTGAATATCTGTACCTATTCAAGTAACTCGATATGGGGAATAAAGTCAAAGTGAATTACAACCGCTTCAAATTATTACCCGATATCGATTTTATGACTTGGATTTTCCGCGTACTCAAGTTCTGGGCTATAGTTTTGCATAACAATAAATGGAACTTTTCCTAAACCGATCAATCTTCGATATTCTATTGCTCCCACAAAATCGATCGAATTACTGGGAACGATTGGCACGGTGATGAACAATATGATATTGCAAACCCAATGAACATTGCAAAATATTTTATGCCATAACTATGAAATGTGCAAGTAGTGCTTCTCGCCGATTGCAATATTGTGCAAAAATTGTCTCATGTTGCACCAAGAAATCTGCAGGGTACGGAGTCGTCTATGAACGTGCTGGAATAGAAGTAAAAATATTGGTGATAATAGAATTGATAGGCATTGAGTTAAAACCGGTGAAAACGAAATCCCTTTATATAGTATATATATTCGATGGAACTAGTACGGCAATTATTGTTTAATCGAATAATCGTCGAGGGGGAAACCTTTGCGCAGCTTTGATTCGTAACAAAGTCAAACGACTGCAGGGTACCTACTGGGGTTTGTTTCCGTTTTTCGAGTCGCAGTAATTAGAGAATGTAAAAGGTTTCCCCGGATCTCTTTCATCGTCGAATTCAGAAGTCAGATATGGAATTAAGGGACGAGGCATAAGCTGGGAGGGTAATCGCGCGACTGGGTCATATCAGTTCATTGAAAATCTCTTGTATTTTCCACTGACTCCTGATATGGGCGCACGGAGCCGTAATTAGGGGGAAAAAAAACAGCAAACAAACTAAAAACACGATGAAGATACACACACCCTTTAGGGAACATCTGCTCGATGACCACCTGTCGACTGTCGGCAGGTGCGAAACGCGATCGAAGTCTTTGGTACTCGGCATTTCGGGCCCCCAGGTCTACCGTATCAATTTACTCTTTGTTTTCCTCAACCCTTTTCGAGGTCATTCTTGTTTACCACACGTGATATTCGATGCTCATATAAGAAATATACGTACACACATCCCTATGAATATATTGCGATTACGTAATGCAAAATAATGCTGAATAATCATCCAGAGAATATTATTTTTCGAAAACTGTCAAATCTTTTCTGCATCATTTACCTTGAACTTACAATTTTCCATCTATTCTATGTATATATTCATTGCTTTCGACCGCACAACTTCGAAAATTCGACAATTAATTGACCCTACGTATGTGCATTTTAATGAAAATACTGGCGGTTTGTAATTTTGATGATATAACACGGAAAAAAGAAAAGAAAATAAGAAAAGATGCAGATACAGAATACGCAGTTGCACATAAACTGACTTTCGCAGTAGGCAGGTATTAAAATATACCATTTCAATTTAATCCTACACCGTTAGAGCCTTAGATGCGGCAATAACTCTGGTTTTATTATGCTACAAAAAATGCAATTTGACCATGTATATGTATAGGTATATACGCAAGTCTTTGCGAGAGGGAAACGGCGGATTATCACGGTAAAAAATGCAATATGACTATAATTCTAGCAATACCGCCGCAGCGAACGCTATAAAGTATTAAGACGGATCACCTGTCGTAACTTTGAGCATTTCATCGCGGCAGAGCGCCATTACAAGAACCCGACACCCTTGTTTCATGCACGGCGCGAAAAAAAAAAATCAAACGAAAATGAGAAGGAAAAAAACGGAATTGCAAGATCGCATGAGCAGGAACTAAAATGCAGCAAGCCAGTAAAATTCCTTGAAAAAAAATTGACCAAAATTATCCCTCCACTTCCGATTTGAAAAAAATGTCGATTTCTGATCATGATAATGAAAATATGAATTGACCGTTGTGTTTGAGGGGAAATGAAACACGATTTTCCACTTGGAATTTTTCAAAGCTATTTTCTCAGCGAAAATGTATCCGATTAGTGTGAAAACAACAACAGCGATAAAGAAGAATCGAACGAAGGGCATGATACTCTTAGATTTCAAAAAATCGAGAAAAAGGTCAAAAGATTATATACCACTTTTGATAAATAATTTGTAAAACTTTTGGTCGATTTTTAGAAATCTAAGAGTACTATGCCCTTCGGTCTATTCTTCTTTATTGCTATTATCAATTTTATAACGATCGGTTCTGTTTTTACCGAGAAAATAGCCTTTGAACATCGTGTGTCATTTCCCCTTAACCCGACAGTTCGAAATTCAAAGTATATGTATGGGTCGAACTTTACGAAGGCATGAACTGTATTTGTCCGTGTTGTTTGTTCGCCGTTACGATGCGTAGTTCAATAATAATCAACTCGATCTGACTTTAACGATTTGGAAGTTTATTTAGAATTTCCTGTGTACGTACTTTCAGCCAGAGTTGACTATATGTGTATCCTGGATGTAAAATACACTATTGGCTACAATACGCGTCTCTATTTTTCTTATCGTTGGATTTCAAAGACAAAGACTAAAGAGTAAAGGAGACATCTGTTATGGACTGACGATAAATTTTGCCCCTAAGAGATAGTATCAAAGTGTTACAACGTATAGGCAGACCAACCTCTATAATACTAGGTTTGATCGTTATCTTATTGCTAAACTTGTTTTTGCTACTTTTTGCTTGTTACAGGCGGCGATATTGCAGCAAACCGCTGAATACATTTACCAGTTGGAACAAGAAAAAACCCAACTATTGTCACAGAATTGTCAACTCAAACGATTGGTCAATCAACACGAGGGTGGCGATGTTCCGATCAAAAAACGCAAGGCCGACAACCAGGGTAAGACCAAATACTAATTTATCATATTCATAATACACTATATACCAAAGTATAAGCGCTTCAAATCAGTCCTTGAATAAAAAAATGGATTGGAAACCGTGATTTCAGTTCATGTTCTGCATTTTGTGCAATGTTCAACTTGTTCATGTTTTCCATCTTGTTAGAAATGATGTGCAACATTTTAAACCATCATACGCAGCTTATGTTAATAGAAAATCGTCTTTCTGATATGAGCCCTTGGGGCACAGGGTAAAAATGGCGATTCTTTTTCTCTGTATAATCAGCATTGTCACGCAAATTCCCTTCGCCTCAGAACAGAAGCTGAAACGTAGTTACTCAGTGTGCCCTGGGGAGTCGCAATCTCTTGGGGGACACTGTAGAGACAAAAGTTGTTTGCAATTAGAGAGGGAGTAGAAGAAGTGGAAATAATAGCTATCAGTAGATCAGCCTTAATAAAACGAATGATACTCCTTTTACTTTTACGGAATGAGCCAGTTTCGCATTTATCTCTTTATCAAACAGTCTGGAAAAGAAAGCGGACCGCATAGTCTAGAGGGACAACCATTCTCCGTCATCATACTTTTCAAATTTCTATCACTTGTTCTTTGTCGAATCGATAAATGGTTTGGATGAAGGAGGATTTTCAAAATTTATAGAACAGGGGATAAAGATTATTGTATTTGTTTATAGGAGTCGTCGTCAGTTTGCCTATGCACGTTAACGAAAGCGGAGACGAAGGATTAGGGAGTATGTCTCCGGAACCATTATCTGTAATCACAGTCTCTGCGGAGGCACATCCTGTATCAACAGGCGAAGTTGCTGAGCTCAGGCGGCAGCTAGAAAGAGAACGTCGAGCGAGGCTACGCATCGAAGAACAGATGAGAGCTATCCAGAGCCAAATATACCCAGAAAGATTCAGGGATAATCAACTGATCGCTTATCAACCACACGAGGTTTGTATACCCAAATATTATTCTCGTGATCGATTACATGAATGATGCAGATTTGTCAGTATCACTGAATGTGGAAAAAATTAATCGTTGATTGTTTGTTTCTCTCGCAGGTGATCGAGCATACAGATAATGTCATGGCCCAGGAAACGGAGGACGCTGTCGCTTCGCTCCAAGTTGTATCTGTGGTCACGTTGCCTCCTGTTGGTTCGACGCAAACCGTTGAAACGACAACCCCTGATCCTAGCCCTTCCCCATCTCCTCCTCTTCCAGAAATGGTTCCGGATGAGATAAAAGAAGAAGTTTCCCGTCCCAGTACCCCTAAGATTGTAACATTCTCTCAAACCCAGGTATTCACCACACCCACCAAACAAAAACTAGGATCCTTCTCACCTACACATGTTACCTATGGTACGACACCATCTGAATTCAAAAACGTTTCATCTCAGTTTGTGTCGACGAGTCCTACCAGACCGTTTTCTCCACCCACCGAACCTCAGCGATTACCTAGCGTTCTTGAAGCTGCTATGAAAGCTGAGCCCAAAGTCGAGGTCGAAAGGTTTGTAGCTTTTTTAACAGTTTTACTTTTTGTCCAGATTCTTATCATACAAATGTCTACGAGTTTTAATTGTATTATATTTGATCATCGAACTTATGAATTCCAGATTGCCCTCGCCAGCAAATTCATTGGATGACGGAACGCCCCAGGCGAGGCTATATCTCGCTAATACGTCACGCCAAAACCTGGAAACAATCGTTGAAGCGATACGCCATTTAGAAGGCGATCATTTATTCAGCGACGAACCAGCACAGGATGTACCGTTAGCGCTTACGAATAAACCGGCGGTAGCACCTGCAACAACGACCAAACGGCTGCTACATGCAGAAATGAACAACTTCCTCCAGTTCCATACGCAACAACAAGCCCAGCAACGACCTGGTGTTATCGTTGTTAAACATTCGTGATCTTCTATCACGCCACGCTCAAAACATTAATCCCTACAATCCCAGTACATTGTCTTTACTTAAACAAATTTACAGACTACTTATTTGATACTTTGTTATGAATTATCATTTCTTTTTTCTTCATCATTTTCCAGACTTCTAAGTGTACAATTTTCAACAGCTTCGTTTTTTGAACGGAATCTAGCAGAATTTTGTTTGCCGATTGTCAATCAGAATTCTGTATACCTATCCATGGTTAATTTCAGCGATGGATAACCGAAACACAATCTTCAAAAACTGAGCAGCTGCTGAGGCGTGATAATCATAATGCATTTTGATCAATAACGAGCCATAAACATGTTCTTAAACTCGCTACAGTATTGAATATATGTGTATCATAATTTTACGAGTGCTTTGGATGTGGGTCGTTATTTATTAATTTGTAGTTGAAGTGAATTTGACCAGTGCACACAAAGTTCATCCGTTTTATCACGTCTTCTATACCGTTTTCATCAATATTCTATATCCTGCAACTTACTTCGTTAGATTTTGAACTGGTATGTATTGAAAAGCCAATACATATATAGCAATTGCCTCTCAATCAATCACGGCATTCCTTAGAAAGTGGTCTCAATAGTATAATAGTAAGATAATAATACATGTTTTATAATTATTGAAAAATGTGATTTTTCTCATTGCTACTACCATTTTATGAATACGAACTATAGAGTCACAAATGAGTCGGTGTTACACGATAATCTGGAGCGTATGTAATTTACAATTCCTCTATGAAATAATATTCGTATAAAAAAAAATGGACACATAATCGTTGTTCTATTCGATGTCCCTTTTCCTTATTAAGAGCCCTTTGCTCTTAATTACATATTTTCTTGGATGACCGCAGTACCGAGTTCGATCTGAGAACTTGTTTTTCTAACTGGATCCAATTGCAGTATGTAGATATATTGTTAACAAGAAAATAACAATGACCGATAAAAAGTCATTGAAACATCTCTAATTGAAAAGTAAAATGCAATGAAGGAAAATATCTAATTGCTAGTTTTTATCGGATTATGTTTAACAGTAATTTCCTGTCGCATAACGAACGTTGCTCGTTGAAATAAGGAGTCTGGAGTCGATCATTTTGTATTTATTATAACAACATATGCATAGGCATACACACACACCTACACCTACACCTACACAATCGTATATAATCCTTTTCTTGTAAATACTTCCCGTTTTTTTCTATGTATTCTACGAATTAACAAGGAACAATGCTTCTGTTCTGAATCTCGCTCGATGGACGACTGTTTTTATGCTTTCACAGATCGAGAGCTATAAAACTTGTTCTATATTTTTCCCTTTTTTTTTTGTTCGTTTTCTCTCTCTCTCTCTCTCCAGTAAGAAGATAGGTTTAAGGATTAACATTATTATACCGATAATATTCCTAATTATTAAGAGGATATACTGTATTATAAGATTACGTGTTTTTTTTTTTTTTTTTTTTTGTTTTTTTTTTTTTACGTTGTTACAGAAAACCGATGACAGAAAACGAAGTGAAAAAAAAAAACAAAAAAAGTAATATGTTTTTCAATGTTTTGATTCATTGTTGAACGCCACAAACAGAAAAGAAAAAAAGAATAGAAAAAAAGAATAAGAAAAAAAAAAAAAATCAAAATATGCATACTTAATATTTGACACACATTAAGTTGTAATTAAGAAGTATTTGTAGGGTGTATAAGAGCAGCGTTAGAGTAGATACGTTATTTTCACTATCAAATACGCTGCTGTCGCAAGCGCCGTACGTAAGTGGGGGAGAAAATTTTGTCATTGAATTTTGTTTAATCTGTGCCAAATATCGAGTACCGAGACCTTTTGTTCCTTTGTACACATGTAGCTGTAGAGTTAGAATGACAGAGTCAGTCAGTATGATATTAATTCTACCTCGTACGAATATAAACTACAAGGTAGTATTTATCGCGCCTATCCAGAATGGTGTCGAAGGTATATAATATATATATATACATACATCTAAATACATACATACAAAGTATACACCGAGAAAAAAAAAAGCAAATAATTTATGTGGACAGAAACAAAGAAAAACTTGAAAAAAAAAAAATATATATATATAAACGTATTAAAAATTGTTTCAAACTTGCAGTCTTTGAAAGAAATATCTCAATTGCAGAATATACCAAGTGGTAAAAGCAAATCATCTAAATTTGCTTTAATTTCTTTTTCTGCAAACTTCTGTGCCTTTTAAGAAAGGCTCAGAGATATAATCCACAGACTGACTGACTGACCAATGGGAGGCCCGGTATGTAAATTTTTTCTTGTTTTGTGTCTCTCTGTTATGTTACTTTTATATTATTATTAAATAATTAATAAATAACGATAATGCATACCTAATTATGATGGATATTTGCGATTATTAATATCAATATTATTATTATTATGATAATTATGATGATTATTATTATTATTATTATTATTTTCTACGACGATGGATATTGAATAATTGAACGATATGATCAATAATATTAAGAATAGTGAATGGAAAATGATATCTACGATAATATTATGACGGTAACACAGAAGTTAGTATTTAAGTAAGGAATAAAAAATAAATGAAAAAAAAAAAACAAACGAGTAAAATTTAGGAAAGAAGAAAAAATAGTAAGTCGGTAGGAATTGTTAGTTGGTACGCGACGAAGACGAAGTATAATGATGATGATATTATATTACATATCATCATTATTACAAAGATGAGAGAGTAAATAAGGAGGGAAGAGTAATAAAAATAACAGTTGTAAAATTATGAATATTATCTATTAATATTACATATATATATATCTAAATATATATATATATATATGTGACACTACTCTGTAACTGTATTGTACTGGTATGTATATAAATTAGCAATGTTGTATACGTGACACGCGTGATCCTAAGTACTACGATACTCTAAGAAGCGTAGTATATACCTAATATGTTGTATCACACGAGTTATTTAATACGTAGCATTAGCAGTAACCAAAAGTGAAAATATACAACAATGCGCAACATCAGCCGTGTATTATTTGGATTGCATTTAACGAGCTCACTCGCATAATATGACAGCGTCATTTCTGAAACAGCATATATATCGTACATAAATAATATGCCTAATATCTTTCTATTTTGTCCATTACAGATTTTCTTATTATTCAAAAGTTCTAAGTGTTAATTTTTCTCCTCTAACTTGTCAAAAAGGATATTCGGAGAAATTATTTTATGGTGTATTTTTTTTTCCTTTGCCTAATATGCCAGTGAGCTTATTACTACGTCATGCAATCATTTAATAAACTTATCATTGTTCTGCATCGTTGGATTTATCACTTATTTCTCTTTATGCTACGTAAGAGAATAACTTGTAAGATTATTAAGTCCAATTACCTGCATAAAACATTAAATCGGAATTATTCACGATTATACAGGGTGATTCAGAGAAAGCCATTTAAAAACCTTTCAATGTTTTTCTATATAAAACAAGCAGAGCGTTTTAGGTGATTTTGAATAATATTCTTCGCACATAAATATCCCAGGTGACGTAATAGCGATCGATTATTTTCAATACTTCGCTATATGAATTGTCTATCTGGGATATTTATCAAAGTAAAGAATAAATTCAAATGTTTCTAATAGAATGATTCATCTGGGCTAGAGAGACTTAAGAGTTCGTATATGTATGTAAAGAAAGAATATGCTCTGCAACAAAAAAAAAAAAAAAATAACGAAACAAAAAATTTTAGTAACTATTACTATTGAAAAAGTAAACATTTTCCACCATTTTTTATCGATCGATTTGAAAGGTATATTTCTTATTGATACATAGTGAGCTTTTTGCTACAAAATAAAGGAATGAAAAAAAAACAAAAAAAGAAAACGAACATAAATAAATAGTCGAACACATTTTCTGACTATCATCCCAGATTATAAAGTTAGGTCGAAATTGAAGCAATTTTTTTTTTTTTTGTCACTTGTTGGGAATTTAATCGATTCTATGGGACGTTCTGTATAACGGGTATTGAAATGCACACACCGAATACATGTGTACACGGATCCAAGTATACGTGTATATTTGATCTAAAGATAAAAAGCGAAAGGAGAATGAAAATGGAAACCAAAAGAAAGAAAATACGCGTTTATACATAACATACTCGTACATATTGTATATGTAGAGATAATATAAGATGATTTTGAGAGACCTAGTGCGTGCATGAGCATGAATAATGTTTTTTTCACGTCATCTCACCACTAAAAAGATTACTTCGATGTGTATTCCAAGTGTGCGTAGGCTTAGCGACTAAATTTCTAGCGAATGTATTAAATTATTTATTAAAATTTTATTCGTTATATCTAAATTGGATGGGCGAGCAGATACCAAATTGTAATAATTTCTAATAATTAGGAACTTTGTTTATTTTTTTGGAGTCATGGGATTTTTCAATCACCCAACTATTATTGTTATTATTAGAGCATTTTTCTTGAGTATCGAAATTAGCGTATGCACATTAGTACTATACAACACCGTAAACAACTTCATACATACATGCAAGATTAGACTTTCGATTTGTTTTCATGGATCAGAGCATCGCGAAGAAAAGAGTCTGGGGAAATGAACTTCGATTTATCACCTCTTGGAATTTTTGGATCAACCACTGAGTTCTTCATTCTTTAAAAGCTTTCCAGTAAATTTATCATCGTTGACAGAAAACTTAGTAGCTAATTCAGAATATTACTGTCGATGATTTGGAATTCTTTGTTGAGGTCATTTATACGATTTTAGGATAATTTGAACTCAGTTTCAACAGTGTTCATAATTTCCACAACTCGATGTCCATTCGACACCAATTGGTACCTAGAACTATTGATTCCGGTATCTCTTCTCCGATACTTTTGTTATTTATTCAAGAAGTGAGAAAAAATCGCAAATTGTCATCATGTCCAGTAAAAACTATTCAACAAGCACAAAGATTTCATGTATATTTATCAAAATGAAATATTGTCCAGATATTCCGAGTATGTACGTTGAGGATAATACAATTCTATAAAAATGATACATAATTGATTTTATAAAACTTGCCTATCGATGGGACATTGAAATCTAATCACGTTATTATCTCACTTCTTGTTGAATAAATAATCCTAAATGTAAGACCTGCAGCAGGATGTTGTAGCTGGGTAGTAATCATTATCATTAATCAATCATCAATGAATTCTCAAAGTATATTAGGCAAGTGGATTAGGCTGTGCAGATTACGAGAGACCGATTACGAAATTAAGATTAAGTGTAGATAATTTGGAAATGTGTAGCAATTGGCGACTGAAAAAAGAAAAGAAGAAAATCTGGTTTTGAAAGATCAAAATTTCATAGTCTTAACACAATTGATTTAAATTTAGACAATTCTGTTAGCTAAGAATTTTTGAATAGCCAAAATTCGAATGTCATCATTTTTATTCATTTCAATGGGTGAGAATTTCTCCTCACCTTGACGCAATATCTTATTAAAAAATCATGTGGTTAAAAACAGCTGTAGTATGCTTGGTATTATGTTGATGAATTATAAAAGAAAAGACAAAAATTCAGTCGCTGATAGCTAAGATCTAGTATAAATGACGGAGAGGAAATGTGTTCCGGTTTAAATACAGGAACAGAACTGAGTAGTGTTTAATAATGGGCGAATAAGCGTGGAGAAAAAGGAATATATTAGTACTACTGTGAAAATGTTTGAACTGTTTGAAATACATTTTTTCTTATTCTACAAATCAGTACAGACATATTATAGGTATAGCTGATATGAGAAAAAAAGAACAGAAACAAGGATTCAAAAAATGAAAAAAAAAAAAAAAAAAAAAAAAATACAATACCCGGTTACAAATGTGAGACACGTTAGTGGTATGAATCAGTTTTCTCTTACTTTAGGATAGGATGGTAGTTGCAAAGCAGTTCCAGTTTTCGATGTGATGGTTACTTTTTTTATTGAGATTATTACTTGGCATTTATAAGATCCAATTTTTATATGCTAGTGTATAGTTATATATCGTCTAAATTAAAAACGAAAAAAAAACAGACAAAAATATACTGCATTTCTATCCTCTCGATTATTATCATCATTACTATATAAAAAAAAATAATAAATAACTTTTCTCATCACTAAAATAATCTAAATAAAACAAGAAAAAAAAAATAAAAAATACCTAACTCATTATCATTTGAAGAATATACGACTAAACTTTCATCCGAACCTGAAGTAAAGAAAATCAGGCTATAAATAAAATAGAAACGAACCGGATTTCGCGGGCATCAATAAAAATACAAAGTTCCTCACTCATACTGTGTTTACATAGTTTATTATCGATAAATAATTCATTGATTGCGAATGAATACTTTGTGAACACAGTTACCACAGAACAGACTGCCACTGACTTGGATTGTACACGTTTATAGTTAATGTACATAAGCAAGCATCCGATTAGTAAAATTTCCACAACATATGTATACACAAACTCGTAGTCACTTCAAATACCGGTAACAACATAGTTATACCTTAAATTGTTTTCAATTAATCAAAATTCCTACCAAATATGTATGCCGATTTCAACGTGTATTAGCGAAAAAAAAAAGAAAAATAATAAATCAATAATGATTGGTATTTCTAAAAAAACACTCAATTCGTACACACTAATTAATCCATTAAATGATAAAATGAAAGGGGTAATATCGAGAGAGTGCATATCAGAATTATTCTTTAAAATATGGTTGAAAACCAAACTTATGATTCGTATGATTGTGGATAGTAAATTGATTTTTGTTGACCGTCGATATAATTCAATGATTCAACTATGCACTTTCTCGATCAATGCAACATGAATATTTAAAAGAAAGAAATAAAATAAAATAAAATAACAAAAAAAAAAAAAACATAAATCTCTGTGATGTATTTATAACTCCATTATATTGTGACGATTATTATTTACTGGTTACTATTTACTGATATATTACTATAATAATTAATAACATTAACATACGATGTATTCATAGTTGTCATTATTACTTAAAATATTACATACACATGTCACGTTATCTCTTTGCTATAATATCGTTCTATTCCGTGAAAGATTGTATGAAAAAAAATTTAAATCTAGGAAAAAAAGAAAAACCTAGGGTGACGGTTTGTCATATATACATCTCACTGACAATTGTCACCTCCGTCAGTCATTACAACATAAATAAATTTAAAAAATTATATATATTCAAACTAAGATCGTCAAAAGGGCATTCGGCAGTAGCTCACTTAAAAATTTGATATTAGTAAAAAGAACAAATAATGAAGAAAAAAAAAAAAAATGTTACATTGACTGAGAAACCGATCATAATAGTTAATAATGATTAGGTGAAATTAGGCAAATTTTTAGGGAAAGAAAATTTTAATGATAATAAGAAAAATAATTAATAATTAATTGATAGGTAGACAAAATTTGGGCATGTTGAAATTTTGACGATTTTAGTTGCATTGTCACATAATAACAGAATGGTCAGCTATCGTGGCGAGTATATACGAATATAGATTTCACTAATATATTATATTTAAATAAATTAGGCATCTACGATTGTACCTAGTTCCGATCCTATCTAATAATTTGCAAATAGAATTTCCAGAATAATTATATCACAAAGGGCTCCTCAATTTTCTAGATTTTCTACCATCTCATTTATTCATATATTGTGCTGACCATACTGTTTTAATTATAATAGTATAAGGCTATGCTAAAGTTTGTATGTATAATGGAAGGAATATTACAAATGGATGCGAGTTACAATAGAAGTGGGATATTCATCAGCTAATCATCATATTGTGAAATATAAGTAATAATATACCTACTGTTTTGAAATAGACTCATATGGGGGTTGAAAAATCAGCTATTCTAATTTTCATGTTATTTCCTTTCTGAAATTTCACTGACGTGAATATCTGGTATTTTGCATTTAATACTTACTGTATTATTTACATGTATGTATATTCATTCGAATAATGAAATACCGGCAACAGTGAAGTTCTCTAATGAATATCATCCAAGTAAGACAGAGATTATGGATGATTAGTTGGATAATTAATACCTTGGCCACTCTGTTGTATTACCCTACCTATACCTATGTATATTTGTAGATAGGATATGCTGAAAACCCCTCCCTCCCCCCCCCCCCCTCCGAATGAGCAAAGTAAAAAAAAAAAGTCTTCATACCTTTGTATATTGCTTTATTGTTACAACATTATAGGTACATAACATGAATAATGAATACTATATAGTATACATGAACTTACCGTGAGTTTCAAAATTCATCTCTTGGACAAATAGAGAACTTGGAAATGATAGTGGATTAGTTGAGTTTTGAGTAAGCAGCACGGAGCAATATGTATGTACCCATATAACCGATGTATGTATATTGCAGTCGAGTTTGAAAAAAAAAAAAGGTGCTATTTTAATACTGGTGCACCGGACCATTAACTATCGGTCCAAATAAGCTATTGGCATTATTACAATTGAAATGGATCCACGTATGTGTTGGTATTCTTCAGCAATAAATAGAATTTATACTGTTCAATTATTATTTAATATGTTCAATCGTCAAGAAGGAACACGATTTTTTTTTGTTTAATTATACGAGGAGTTTGGCGAGGGTATTACTGATATTGTGGATCTTTTAATGTCTTCGATGATTCTGTGTTGCAAATTACGAGACTTAAGCAATGTATTTCATTCCTTACAAAGGTTCTCCATATGTTCGAAACTAAAAAAACAAACAAAATTTGGATAATTCTTGAAACGCATGGTACTACACATAACACGTTTATGTATTTACCTTTAAACTATAAGCTATAAAACAGTTTACTTTCCTTTTTCTACACATTTTGTATATTTCCAGTAATTATTAATTAGAAGTGGTGTGTAATTATTATTATTATTATTATATTATTATGATTATGATTATTGATAATAAATAATATTATTATTAATTAACTATTAATCTACAATTTCATTGAGCACTATTATATTATTACTATCATTATTACGAAAACTATGCAGCTTGTTTCGCTCAATCATGTTATAGTTTGTTAGCGGCATTACTCATACATTCAAATATATGTGTATATTTATGTATATCGGATTACACTATTTCTTCTTCTGATGTTATCATTTATCGTCTTTTTTGTCTTATTTCTCAATTATCGGATATACTTCCATCCACCTCGACAAGTTTAACGGCACGTTATTGCAATGAAACTTTCAAACATTGTCGAATAAGATGCATCGAGAACGAGACACGCATGTATGCTTTGGTTCCTAAATATCGAAATACAAATTCTGTTTATATTATCCTGTTTTAAATTTTACTAGTTATTTATAAATATACTATTACATAAGGAACTCTTTATTATATATTTATATTACTCATTGAAAAACGAAATTCATACCTTCACTTAGCTTGAAAATTTGAAATTCGTTTTACAACTACTATTGTAATACAACACCGAAGTAGAGAGACCTTAGCATGTGAACCAAGCTGCAAAGTTGGAAAATACTATAATTTTCATATAAAGTTAATATTATAGTGAACCTCGCAAATCTGTCAGTGTTGGGCAAGCAATCGAACGAATGATTTCTTATAAGGTAGTAAGGCACAAGATTGCTCCAAGAGAAGTACAAATTAAAAAAAAAAAAAAAAAAAAAAAAACGAAAAAGAAAAAGATGAAAAAAAAAGAAAAAACAAAACGTAATTATGAAAAATCGAATCATGAATGAGAGAAAATGTGGCCAATGTAAAAGAGGTGTAACGTCTGATTTAAGTTTTTTTTGCTTTTTATTTCATATTTTTAATTATATTATTGCTTGTAAACATTTAATTCGAAATACCTTGAATAAAAAAATAATAAATAATGTTATCCACTGCTTACCTTTATTTCACTCTCACTCCTTTCATTGCTGTACAGATGCTTACCGATATATGAAGATATCCAATGTGTAAATAGATATTCAGAGCAGCTTTTTCATCGTACTAGAGATTGATCTTTATGAGTGCGCTTCGCGCGCTCCTTGAACTATTCAAGAGGAACTTGAGGATATAGATATTAGCTGAAATACAAACAGAGAAGGGTTTTTTTTTTCAAGAATATGAAATTTTTCGAAGTTGTCCGAATATAGGAATGATACATATTTTTGGAATGGAACCTACGCTTTAAGAATCTGCAAGCCGATTTGAAATCAAAATGCAATAAGAACAGTTTCGATCTAGTGGAAAGGATGCAGCATTTTAAGGTACAAATGATGAGAGATCAATGGAGTATTGGAAATAGTAATCGTATATTTTCGTAAATTGAGATACTCTGATCACTTCAGAAGCAGTGATCAACTTAATTACTACGTTCAGAATAAAGGCACGATTATTTACCTAATTAAAATACTCTCTTAATGCCGTGAAATGCTGAATGAAAATGAATGATTTTTGAATAGCTCGTTCGATTTTTTGGTAAACTGAATACATTATAATGATTGAAAAATGAGCTGGATACAAAGTTCATACATTTCAAATAGTACTATTTGTACTCGCAGATTCGATATAGATAAGAGGATTTGTTTTGCAAGTGAAAAGAATTGTAAAAAATATATTCTTACTTCAAGTTTCTGAATTTCTTGCAAGAACTCAGGTAGCCACATTGCTAAAATGTAACAAAATCGCTTATGCGGCTCAAATACCATATCGCGTGACTAAAAGCAAAAGGGCCTAATCGCCAAAAAATTTTTTTTTCGACAGAGGTGTGCGTAAAATCCGATTTGACGCATTGTTTTGGTGGGATAAAATCAAATTTCACGCAAACTGCATCGAAAAATATACTATTGTATGCGTATAATGTACTCTTGATGCGAAGTGTAATATTTTTTACGTCTATGCCCAAAAGGTCTTATGTTGCATGAAAAAGATTTTGGCACTAAGAAAACGAATTTTTTTTTTGGCGCTCAGGCCCTTTTGCTGTTAGTCACGCGATATTATTGACAAAGAGCTTATATCATAAATAAATTTGGCTAAATCATTCTACATCTAATTTTCTCGCAACTAAGGTAAATCTTATGATTATCTGTAGATATTCGTATGTATAAGTTCAAATCGCATATCAAACGCAAAGAAAACATAGTCACTACATTTAACACTAAATAAACATCGGAGACAAATAAATGTTATTGCAAATTATTCTTATTCAATAACTTATAATTATCATCCTAATAGGTAATACGCGTACGCTAGTTTGTTTGCACATAAATTTAATTAGGTTGTTCGAAGATTCGACCTATGCTGCCTAATTTGAGAATTGAGGATGCATCAACCGAACACATTGTATTGAGAGCGCAGACAGATGTTCGTAACAATATCGAAACTGTTTCGGCTTCCATCTACATATTTCACAATAACTAAATACATTTTTCCATGAATAAGGCACAAATACAGTGGTAAAAAAAGTAAGTATACATGTTCAACAGAACTAGAAGTGACTGCCAATATCTGAACAATTACCTACATTAAGTATATAATAGCCTTCTCGCTGGCCATAAGTGATAAGCACTGGTATCAACCGACATTACTTAAAAATAATAAATTAAACGCGATGATATTCTAATTAATAAAATACAAAATCATAATAATCCTAATCACTTTCCTTTGGATATCAATTTTCCAATGTATGTCTGAATAATTGCAAACGATTTATATACACGTGTAAATCGGTCGAGTATCATCGACTTGTGATATGACTATTCTAAGAACCGCAGGCCATGCAGTCAGCACCATTCTCCCGGGAACAAACAAGCGCTGCATCAAATTCCCTCTCACGTTCTTCTTCCAGTTCTCTCAATCGCTGTTTCTCCAACCTTTCGCGACGTTGTGGGGAATCGTACTCTGAGGTGTCCAGAGCCTTGACTGGAGTGTAATTACCATTCGGTGTAGAAACTGCGTCCTTTAGCTTAGACTTATCTACAGTAAACTGAAGCGCGTTTGCAGCGGGCTTTGTACGTAGATAGTACATCCCAGTCTTCAGACCCTGAAACAAATAATTCATATAAAGTAGGATAATTAATTGACATTAAACAATGTAAATTCTAAAATAATGAAGTACACATACATTTTTCCAGGCATAGAAGTGCATCGATGTCAGTTTCTCCGTCGTTGGTTTTGCCATGTGAATATTCAAGGATTGCGATTGATCAATAAACGCCGCGCGATCTACAGCCATTTTTAGAACAGTCTTTTGAGAAATTTCCCATACTGTTTTGTACAGGGCTTTCAAGTCTGCGGGAATCCGATCGATGTCCTGTTCGAAAAAAAATCGTCTGTTAGAATCATATTTGGAATATATATTTGAATTAGTTCATTTGATTAGGAACTACTGACCTGAACTGATCCATTGTTTGCGATAATTTCATTCTTCATGTCTTCGTCCCAAAGATCCTTTGCCGTTAGATCAGTAAGTAGATGTGGATTGACGATTTGAAATTCTCCAGACAACACACGACGAGTGTAAACGTTGCTGGTGTAAGCTTCGATAGATTCATTATTGCCAAGAATTTGGGCGGTAGAAGCTGTTGGCATCGGAGCGATAAGTAGAGAGTTTCGCACTCCATGCTTGGCTATTTTAGCCTTGAGAGCTGCCCAATCCCAAAGGTCTGTTGGCGTAACGTTCCACATGTCGTATTGCAGGATCTGAAAATCAAGGAAATGTATTCAATAAATGTAGCAGTTATTAATCGAGTAAATAAATGAATCGGCGAGATAAATTAGGTTTTTGAAAACCTACTCCTTTGCTGACTGGAGATCCCTCATAAGTCGAATAGACACCCTCTTTTTCGGCAATTTCACAACTCGCCTCTAACGCTCCGTAGTAGAGAGTTTCAAATATTTGGATGTTTAGTTTCTGGGCTTCTTCGCTTTCGAACGGATATCGCATCAGAAGGAAAGCATCCGCTAGTCCCTGAATACCGATGCCTGGAAATATGAAGAGTTGATAATATTACTAAAATCTTGAATACGGATTGATTACTATAGATTTGAGTGTCAATATACCAATGGGTCTATGTCTCATATTGGACCTCTCGGCTTCTGGGATCGGGTAGTAGTTGATATCGATGATTTTGTTCAGATTGTAGGCAGCGATTTTGGTCACAGCTTTTAGTTTTTGAAAATCGTAGGTTTTATCAGGAGTGACAAACATGTTCACGGCAATCGAAGCCAAGTTGCAAACGGCGACTTCGTCAGGGCTTGAATATTCGATTATTTCAGTGCAGAGATTGCTGCATTTGATTGTTCCAACGTTTTGTTGATTTGATTTGCTATTGCAATGATCTTTGTACAGCATGTAAGGCGTTCCGGTTTCAACTTGCGAGCTCATTATAGCTAGCCACAGATCACGGGCTGGTACTTGCCGCTTGTAACGCTTTTCTTTCTCATACCTAGAGAAAAAAAAAAAGATGCGTGAATGAGAATTAGATAGTAATTAGTCATTCTTCGAGAGTAAGATTCAAACTGATTTCTACTACTTACTGCGTGTATAAAGCCTCAAATTTTTCACCCCAAACATCAGACAAACCAGGGCACTCGTGAGGGCACATAAGGCTCCACATTTCCTTCTCCAAAACACGCTTCATGAACAAGTCCGGAATCCAGAGAGCGTAGAACATCTCTCTAGCTCGTACCTCTTCCTTGCCTATAAAATGAAGGTATCGATGATAGAGATGGAGATTAATATTTATCTCTTGAAGCTTTTATTTTCAAAGAAATATTACTTTGGATTTATTTATCTATTTATTTTTCATTTTATCTCAAAGACCTTTAATCATTCTTTATGCTACCAAAACTGAATATTACACTCTGTTCTTGCATTCTAGTAAATCATAAAATCATTGTGAAGAAGAATACATGAATGAAACCTGCCCTTAGATGCTTAGCAAAGAAAACTACATATTCATATGGGTTGTTATTATTTCAAACTACGTAGACATATTCGAGATTTCATCAGGTTTCTGACCTTCTAAGCAATTCTTCAGATTTCTAGGAAGTTATCTTACCAGTATTTTTCTTGAGATCCAAGAATTCGAAGACGTCAGAATGCCAGGGTTCTAAATAAACGGCAAAGGCACCTGGACGTTTGTTTCCTCCCTGATCAACGTATCTTGCGGTATTATTGTAGACACGTAGCATGGGAACTAGTCCACTAGATTCTCCATTAGTTCCAGCGATATAGGTACCTTTGGCTCTGATACAATGTATATTCAAGCCAACACCGCCGGCAGACTTACTAATCAGCGCACACTGTTTCAGTGTATCGTAAATCCCTTCGATACTGTCCTCTTTCATCGTCAACAAGAAACAACTGCAAGACACAAACAATATTCATTACTCTAATTCTTTGAACAGTTCTCGGTCATTTCAAAAGTCCAGAATAGCCTAGGGTTGGAAAAATACTTCAAGTTTTGTACATATTTAGGTACTTTCAACGCACCTAGACATTTGCGGTCTGGGAGTAGCAGCTGCGTAAAGAGTTGGAGAAGCGTGAGTAAAATATCTCTCAGACAAAAGATTGTAGGTCTCTATGGCTCTGTCTATATCTTCCCCATGAATCCCGACTGCAACGCGCATAAGCAAGTGCTGCGGCCTTTCTGCGACTTTGCCGTTAATTTTCAACAGATAACTTCTCTCCAGAGTTTTGAAGCCGAAATAATTGTAGCTAAAATCCCTGTCGTATATTATAGCGGAATTCAATCTGTCCGCGTGTTTCTTGATGATTTTGTAATGGTGCTCGCTGACCATTGGCGTGTGGAGGTTCGTATGTGGGTTTATCATGTGATGCAAATCGTGCATCACATCTGAAACAAGAGGGAGAAGATTAAGTCCGATTCACAACAACTCTCCTAGCTAAAGTGTGCGAATTTCAATCTTTAACAGATCAGATAATTATGCTTTTTCTCTCGCACCGCTGAATTGTTTCTTCGTTTCCTTGTGCAGATTAGACACGGCTATTCTCGCAGCCAAGATAGCGTAATCGGCATGTTTAGTCGTCATTGTGGCTGCAGTTTCAGCTGCTAAATTGTCCAGCTCGACCGTCGTCACTCCAGAATAGAGGCCGTTGATTACCCGGAAAGTGATCGCAGCCTGGGTAATTCATAATTAGGTTTATAATTCACATCATAGAATGTATTGAGTTCTTTCAAATGAAGTTAAGCCAGTCAGGCATGAATTTTTGATTATCGTTAAAAGTTCTGAGCTATAAAATACAAAATAACTCCAAAAGTGTAATACACAATTCGATAGATCAATAGAAGGGGGTGACTTTCAATCTAAGTTTATACATGTGAAATTGATGAATGATAAGCGATAAAGCGAGTATATGGAATAGATGAGCTTACCGGATCGACAAAGTCCATGTTTAAGTTGTAACATAGTTTTTGTATTCTCGATGTGATTTTGTCGAAATGAATATTCTCCTTTCTCCCATCTGTTCAATGGAAGAAGAATAAATAAATATCCTGATTTAAATTTGTCTAGAGAAAATTGTAACTGACACATCCATTGTTCGCATGGAAATTTGATCAAGTAGTAAATGTAGTTTTTGAAATATAGTTACTTACCACGTTTGCAGACGTACATCTTTCCCGATGCAACCATTTTAATTGATGGTCGATTCACCTTTGACTTATTTTATGAATACTTTGTTATAATATCTGCGAGGATTGACGATGGAACGAACCAGATGAAGCGGCAGAAGCTCAATGCCGACACCGGAATCAGAATTTTAGCGGGAAACGGAAATAGTGTAGTTCACCTGGATAGGTTAACTCAAGAATAGGAATAAGTTGACATTTACGCTTTGTACTTACACTAAGCTTGTCTTGGCTTTAATGTAGGTATAAGAATCAGCCAGTTTGGCCAAAATAATTCTATCATCATGGAATTCGTACAACAAACTCGTATCTAATTTCAATTTCGCGCTTTTGGTATCAGTTAGTGACGTCATTGTTCGAGACGCAATTAGGCTCGGTTTACAATTAACTAATCCGTGGCTTTTTTTTCGAAAAAATACAACTACGCGTTCCTTCCGCGTTCCATTGGAAACGACGTCATTGGTCGAATCCAATGGAAATAAGTTTTTTCTTGTAAATTGGATTCGACAAAGGAACAGGAAAATTAGCAGTCGCCTTTCTTCCAGCGACAGAATTTGGCCAGAAGCGATATTATTGGTCGCTTTCTTACTGTCGTGCGTCGCTGTTTTATGAAGAGCTACAAGGTTTTGTCCAGAATCGAGTATGTCGAGTATGTCCAAGAACTAGGGTGATTCTTAAGTTTGTCCCCTGAGGGCGCTATGCCGACAATTCTGTCACATGTAATATCGGTTGCATATATTGAGGCGCATTGTAATGTCGATAAGTCTCAAGATACATCCTAAACAGGATCATACAAAAAAAAAACTCATTTAAAACCAGAAGAATAAAGAATCGAGTCCATATCTCCATCTTCATCATTATCGAAGAATTGTTTTCAAATTTAGGTAGTCGTCAACCTGAATACTAATTGATTAAAATACGTAATCATTAGTTGAAATTCAATTTTACGAATATTGGAATCACGAAAAGTAATCGATCAGAGTTTAAATCTTGATATCACGACTACGTAACATTCAAATTTTGAATTTGTAGATTGAATTTTTGCAAGGGGGTTCAATTTAGAACGATTAGTTTCTAGTTTCTGACCAAGGTTTATTATTAAGAATACAAAATTCACATTCGTTGATGACTATCAAAATTCATTCCACAATGATGAACATCTCGGCTTTGGGTTAGGCGTCATTACGCCTTATCGTCAACTGACACAGCATCTGCACTCGTCGCGTTATCCTCTTCGAAGTATTCTCCGTGCTCGCTTTCCTCGCCGTGGTATTCTACTTCTTGTTCATATTTCAAATACTCCTCGTCCTCAGGCCAGAGGTCCTCTTCGCATTTGTCATCTAACGATTGCAGTGACGCCTGTTCGTAAAACAGTGCGTTCGAATTAATTCAAATCTTCAACCACGTTGATAAAAATTCCATTTTGAGAACGCTAATCACCCTCATAGAATCGAAAAGCTTTTACAAACACAGTTTAATGAAACTTTCACGGTTCCGACTCGCCGGATGCGCCGGAAGACACTCGATGAATGAATAAAATTTTCATCTGTAATTGATTCGCCTCTTTACCTCTTGAATTCTAATCTCATTAGAGGCAAGTGACGCGAACGGCGGACCGGAACTGCTTATTATAGATGCGATTACTAAATTAAGGACTTATAGTGCAGCCAGAAGTAGTCTGAGCCACATTTTCGATAAGGATCATTTCAAATGGCGCACAATAGTTGGAATGAGACACTGTGGCCTTTAGGCTATTCTTGTACTGGAATCCTCAAATAATCTAGGAACACCATTTTTTACTGGAATGAGACAAAATTGAATTTAAAACCGCAGCCTCATTTACACGATTATTTGAATTTTCAATTGATACGTTAATTTGTTCAACTGCTTGTCGTTGATGAGTATAATAGCTGGAAGTAACGATCTATTGACGACGTACCCAGAGCTTGTTTTTACTTTATTTTTTCGTAATTTTTTCTAGCGAGATAAAGTCGTAGAATAAAGCATCGAAAGCTATATAGGATCAAATAAAGTGACAGATACGGGGGAGTAATGCAATTTATAAAGATGATCGTGGTTCTACGACTCACGAGTAACATTTCGCAATCTTTGTTTAGCAAACTTCGCACGCACCTCCCATCGCCATAAAAATCTGGCTAAAAAGTTATCAGACCTTTTTACCCAGACTTTGCTCTCGCCCTGTTTCTTGCCTCTGAGTCAGCTAACTGTTCAAAGAAATAACTTCAGCCGCCCAGAATACTTCACAAAGAAACTGTTTCAAATATTCTGCATTTTTTTTAACTAACCAAGCAATGTAATCCTCGGCAATAAGAATCAAACTTCTATCGTGTCGACCGACCACTCGCGAATTCTCTGTTAAAACTTTTTCAAACGTTCAAAAAAAAAAAAAATTTCAAATTCCCTGCGTACAACCATCCAATATCTTTATAATACGATGCTCTTCCGAGGCTTCAACTTCTGTAGCATGCAAATGCTTTGAGGGAGCATTGAATACCTACTCAATGGTCTTTTCATATATTTTTTTGCACACCAAGGCTTCTCGAAATTGTATTTTTATTCGTCGAGGGGCAATCCAGCTGATTTTCACATACCGTGGATAGATTTTTCGAGCGATTTCTACCTCATCGATAAAATCGTCTCGCACTTTCTGTCTTTTAATAGTGAAAATATCGTCTTACTTCTTCCTGCAAAGGTACTGGCTCCGGAGGAAGCAGGTCAGGATTATAAGCTGTTATATAACGGGCTCTCCACACTGGAATTATGCCTTTTTTAAGGGGTAAAGGCTCCTCGATTGGAGGTGGTTTCAGTGCTGAAGCTTCTTTTCCATCCTCCATATCTCCGTCAATTCCGATTACTCCCTGATTCGTCACCTCCGATATTCTTTGAGCAGTTTCTTCCTGCAATACGACGACCTCAAGTTGCTGGACTTATCAAAATATGAAAAAATGTCCGTGTCAGAAGCTACAGATTCCTAGAGACGTGAATGATCAGAAAATGAAGTACATCAAGACTTGTAAACTTTTCTATTTGAATGGTAAACTATTTGCATAAAAATCCACACGATTTACTGTAGATACTTTCATGTCAGATCCACAACGTCTCTAAGAATTCGTCAGTTGTTAGACGATCTCGGATCGGAGTTCCCCCCAATAAAGTAAAATAAAATCAAAAGCACCGTAGCAGCAATCCTATCAGCCTCTTCTTGGGCTTCGTCATACTCTGGGTCGCGAATGTGAAGGTAATGTCCGTGCTGCATGCAGTTATTCTCGAAGGTAAAACACCCTCGACCATAGGGCTGAATGAAATCGACACGAGCCATGGCGTCATTATTATTATTATTATTATTATTATTATTATTATTATTATTATTATTATTATGAGGAACGAAAAAATGAATATTAATTAATTGATGGGTCCAGACGAAAGTATGAAACGAAATTTCGAACCGAAGACCTGATTAAGTTCCCAAAATCCGTGAAAACGATGTCTCGGATGAATCAATTGCCCGGGACCCTGCATTCGATCTTTTATCCAAGTCCCCATGAATTTGGTGCCAGTAGCAGCGTACGAATAAGTTCCCATACCATGGCGAAGGTTTTTCTTCCAGGATCCTTCGTAGATGTCTTTGTTAACGTAGTAATATGCGCCGAAGCCGTACTTTGTGTCTCGTTTCCAATCTCCTGAGTCCAGATTCGGGAATTGTGCCAGCAAAATTATTTTTCTTTTTTTGTTTTTCGAAACCATAAAGTTTTGTATCGCGATAATTTCTGGTCGAAGACTAAACGCGCGATTACTTTACCTTCGTATCTGGTTCCGTCAGGGTACCAAAATGTGCCTTGGCCGTATTTGAGACCGCGACGCCATTCGCCGTCGTAACGTGCCCCATTTCGAAAAACGTAAAGGCCTTTTCCATGCCGTAATCCTTTGCAGTAACCACCAACGTACATATCCCCGTTTGGAAGCAACGCTTTACCCTGACCGTGCCTATCGCCGCGATCGTTTCTTTCGCCTTCGTATTTCTGAAAAGTCCATCGATCGAGGCAAAAAATTCTTTCGAATTTTTCAAAATGCGATCAAAAACCAACAGGTCAAAGAACAGAATATATTACGTCAATTTTCTAAACTCACCCCAAGAGGATTGCGATCTTCTTCTCCACCCTCTCCGCCTTCGCCAGTCCTTTCCGGCATTTTTGAAAATTATATTCTCACCTACCTATTTGAATAATTTGACGAGCAGTGATAATGACAAGTTTGATTCAATGCTGTCATTTAGTTTTCAAAAACAAGAACGATTTATTTGGATTTGCTCGGATGAGGTTTAGAGCAAATTCTGAAGTTTTATAGCCGTGTAATTTTTCATTTAATTCTTTTTTTTTTATGATAAGAATTTGTCTGAGTGGATCTGAAATTGGATGAATTTTATTTTGTTTTTTATTTTTTATTTTTTTTGCTTCTTCTACGCATTCGATCGCTACCCACTTACGAAATTCAATAAGTATAAAAGCGGCCGTATATCAAGAGGGTACAAATAAATTTTAGGAAATCAAAAATGCTTTCAAGTTTTCGAGTGAATTTTATTTTCAATTCGTACCAACGACGGAGAATCCAATTTTATTCGCAATATTGCGATTCGTAATGTGGAACTTATATTCGCCACATTACCTATATACCTATAATATATCCGACGTATGCGTCGAGCAGCTGGTATATTATATACTCCGAAGAATTTAATACACATTATAGTACTTTCGTGTGAATGCATCTTCACCTCCTTTACACATACCTAGATCTGAACCTATGTTTAATCTTAGTTTTCAATGTCCAGCGTCTATTCTTTCATGCCTCGCTGTATTTTGAATCGTCGAATGACGTTATGGTATTATGTAAAAAAAATTAGAAGGAATAGAAATTAATAACAACCAATATTTGACGTTCGAGTTGTTTCCAGTAGAATTTCCATTCCCATTTTCGTTTTCATTGGTCTGCGCGAATGGTTTCATCACCAATAAATATGTAGGTATATCCAAAGTTTCGATTATTTCGTCTAACTAAAAGTGTTCTTTATTATCATGATCATGATTATCATCATGATAATCATCGAATTTACATAGCCAGATGAACGAGACTTTAATAGCTTTCGAGAAGCCCAAGCTTGAGTCAATTTACTCGAACATATATTACAATCGAATCGGTAATTGGCGAAAGATATTAAGAATTTTCGCGTAAATTCGCGAGATGTGTTTTCTTACGGTCGACTTACTTGTATTCATCAATTCTACCAATTTAATTAATCATACATCGTGGAAACTATAAAACAGTTTTTTTTCTGTACAAAATAACACAATAATTCAAATAAACAGAAGTACTAGTCGTTTTCTAAGGTATACTTTGTCGAAAGTATATCTCTTGAGTTGAAAATAATTAAAAAATTAAACCTAAATACACGACGCGTTATACATACATGTTATATAGGTATAATAATAGATTATATATATACACATTGCAATATTTTGTGTTCTGTCCTCTTGACGAGGCTTTCAAAGTACCAAAAAAACGACCACACTTGGGCTCGTGAGAATTTGAAACATGATAACAATCGGCACAATCACCGACCGGTCAGTAAACCGATTAAAGCCTGCTTTTCCTTTTCCTTCTTACGAACACTGTCCAAGTTACGTTGCTTCCAAGAGCTTTTCCTCAGTTTAATGGGTCTCGAGCCAACGTACCTTCCTGAAATCATTCGGAAAAAAACAAATTTGAATTACAACGTATTTGTTATATCAATTCGTTTCTATTCCAATAAAATGATACAATTTTCATCGATTGATCACGCCACGTGCTGCTTTGATATCCGGACGATGAAATGCTGAAAAATACTTCACCCTGTTGTAATAACGTAGAGGTTTATTACTGTCCGGTTACCCAGTCTGTTTAATATTGACCGATATCAAACTGTCAAACTCGTATATACATGTGTTGTTCGTATATTTAGGAGCACGTGATATTTTTCTCACGTTCTAATTATTCAGTCAAATTTGACCGTCCTATAATAAGTTGGAATTAAAATGTTCTATATTTGTCACAAAACTATGAATAGAATCGCTTACCCGCAATCCGGGTATAATTAAAGAACAATTCGATCCAATAGCTACGCATACAAAAGTAGCGAAATCCAGTACGTAGCTAGTTGGTTTCTGTATTTGCTATTCATTCATGTATTTACCATCTGAGGTATTACAGGCGACCGCACAGTCGATTATACTGTTCAGGGGATCTCGAGTTAAGTTGGAAATGTATATCTCTGACTTTGGTAAGTGTATACAGGATAATCGGAATCTGAAGGAGTATTACCGATAATTGGCAACTATATACTACACGATCTCAGAATCGTAGAGCATCATAATCCACTGAACTAGATTCCATAACACAATCGTTAAAAGCTAACGAGGAAGTCTTCGAGACATGAGTATAGTGCGAAACGTTGATTAACTCTACCCGGTTTCCCGGGGTCAAAATGACCCCACTCTATACTGGCTCATAGATTCAAATATAAGTCATAATATTTGATAGCAAGAACAACCAAATGAACACGAAATTGCCATTTTTTCTTTACTCCAAAACAGGTCTTTTCAGGATAAAATATGTTTTTTGGAATATCGACTATTTTTTCCCATAAAATATATCATGTCATAAGCGTATCATCTATAAATTTGATCGGAAGAAATTAAGAAATTCAATAATTATGGCTGTTTTTTAGGAGACAAAGTGAATTTTTCCGCACCTGCACGTTCAAGATTCTTTTAAGATTTTATATGTAAAGCCGTTTTTTTTTTTATTTCATATTCTAGAATATTCAATGTACGATTGATTTTTTTCTTTGAGTCAATTGGTCCGAGCCTGTTCCTACGTCAGTCATTTGTGAACGGTGATGGGGTAATTCTGACCCCGTATGTGTTGATAATCAAGAAGTCTGATGCATTATAAGAAAAAGATTTTGGCACCCGAGCGCAGGTAGCAGTTTATTGGTAAAAAGATAATCCCATTTACGGGCAAAGCATATATTGACAGGGTGATGTGATCTTTATATGATATATTTGATCACGCGCGACACGTACGTCTCGAGCATGGCACAGACCAAGAAGCAAAGAACTTCATCTCCCACGTGTTTTTGCGACTAAATATAAGTCAGAGATGAATTTCTCCATTTTTGTTTCTGTTTTCTTTATTTTTCTATTTCTTTCATATATAAAATAGTATAAATTATTTATCATTGTCCAAAAATAGGCATGTCTCCTTTACGTGTGGGTTCCCCTGTTATATACACGTTACTATACTTCCCGAGAATATCGTCAATATTTTTACTTCACGAAACATTTATAAAGGAAAAAAAGGGTACAAAATCAAAAACTTCCGATGAAAAAAGACTAGCGAGCAAAAATCATTATTGACCATTATTGATGATGGAAATGATTTGGGTATATAAAACATTGCTCCGAATATCTTTGTGACTACGTAAACCGATTTTTGAAGCTTACTAGAGACATAGATGATCGAGGTTTATATTCGGTATAAAAAATGGTCAAGCAAAGACTCACTTTAGTATACAAAAATAGGAGGAAAAAAAAAATGAAAAGAAAAAAATTAATGACGTACATTCGAAAGGAGAATACTTCCACGTAACCCAATTTTAGTAAGGTATGTACCAATCATGTATTATAAATACATCGCAAAGTTAAATATAAACAGTTGAGAACATTCTTGGAAAGTGTTTGTTCCTTGCTTCCTATTTACTCTAAAAATATTTACGACGAATTCTGGAAGGATAAATACTCGTGTAGCACGTTGTCGTGAAGACAGACTTTTCAAATGGAAATGAAAAATGCCTATATAGTTCGTTAAATGATTTACCGTCATCGTATACGTCTTCTTACCAATTAACATTCTCAAGAAATCTCGCATATGGGCACTTTTCCACGGTATTATTAATCATCGAAATCCATAAATTGAGGAAAAAAAGATCGGTAACGGAATTTTGTGAGAATTAGAAAAAATTACAGCGAGCCGAAATACCTAATCTCGGTGTTCAAAAATCATTCGCACAAAGTGTAATTGAGGCGGAAAAAGAAAAATTGGAAAATGTATGAACATGTGCGAATAGTAAATCGTGCGTAACCTTGAACTCGAGCCAAATGAGAGTACGTACTGCCTATACACATACCTGAATACGATTGGAAGTGGTAGATTTGACGAAGCACTAATAGTAAGTATTTAGGCTGCACGTTGCCTAAAATCAACATTTACATTCCAATGTCGAGTCAACGAAACTGATATGTATTTTACAAATCTCACGCCAGAATTGTTCGCTGTTAAATAATCATGTACAAATTCCTCCTGATTTTCCGATTTCCGTACAAGAATTTTTACGTGAATCGGGTCAATTGGACTCGCAAGTAAAGTTTGGGATTTTTTTCGTCACATGGTAGTCGTTCGATTTTAAAAATTATAAAAATAACAATCTTTCGAGCAGAATGTTTCAAATTTGAGAAAAGATTATTTGAAAAAAAAAAAATACCAAACTCAAACGATCCAATTTCCTTGACTTTACCCTAAATCCATGAACATGTAATTACTGAATGAAGCGAATTATACAAATATAGATGACAACAGAACAATTTTTGGTGATTAGAAATTCGATGGAATTATATTGTTTGAAAAATCTGGTGAAACGAATCTTGTTACGTAACCTTATATTTATTTATCGATCCCTACCACACCGCGAGGAAGTTACTTTACTATACAATTGGGTATCAATAATTAACTCTGGGTATTAAATCACTCGCGTCTTTTCTCAAGATCATGGAGTTCATTATTTTTTTACCCAAAGAAAGATTGCAACAATATTCCATCAAAATAATTACCCTGAAGTGTATTTCTTATTTTTACAGCACGCATACTCAATTGTATCTCATTTATGGATTCTCTCCTCTCTCAGACAGAAAGAAAGAGAGAAGAGAGAGAGAGAGAGAAAGAGAAGAAAAAGAATACCTGAAAGATGTATATAAATACCAAATAATATCCCGCCTACGTTCTCTTCTTCAATTTCACTTTGACACGCGTTCACGCAGAAGGACGAATACGTTTCATCGCGATACGATTTAAAAAATAGTTTCGTAGAACTATTTTATATGATCTTTTTTCAATATGTATGTGTATAATATGATACCTAGAGTGTAAGTTATGAGATTTTCGGTTCAACTCGTCATAGAATTCGGTGTTCTAAAACAATGAATAATAAAGATGTCTCAGGTAAAAAAAAAAAAAAGATACGATAAGGGTTGAATTAATCCCGACGTTGACAGATGTAAATTTAAGGAAATTAAACTCTTTTGCATATAACAATTGGGAAATTTTAAATTTAATGATTATCTCTTTCCTCTTTTCTTGAAACCTCTATAATAGGTACTTTCTCGTCAATAGTGTGTTTACCAAACGTGTACACAATATCCGGAAGACCCGCAGAGTACAAGATTGTTGATAAACCATAAAATAACACAAATTTATGTACCACATACATACTTACCACGAGAAAGAAAGAAAAAAAAAAACCATGAAAATAATCCTACAATTGCAATCAAGTTCATATATAAGAAAATATAATGTCTATGTGATGAAGATAATTTGATTCTTTCAATGACAAGTGTCAATTTAGGCCGTTCATCTTATATATGGACTTTGACTAGACTCCCACGGGGTTTGCCAATCCTGTGTCAGACTGTTATTCCAACTTTTGTATGTATGTAAGTATACGTAAGGGAACAGGGGATAAACGTGTACATACATACATATATGTATATGTATTTATAAATGACGTCAGAAATACAGGATAAAATGAAAATGGTAGCTGGTAAATTTCCGCAGAAGGTTGTTTTGCGCGTTATGCAGGTCACTGTCCGTAAATGTACCGAATGCGACCATCATGAGCTTCTTCCAACTACTCACGTATACTTTTTCAACTCATGCGACTAGAGGGTGGTGGCTTATACGTTATATCCCAAAGTCACCTTATATCGTTAGCGTGGGATTGTGCATTGTGCGTACAGTCCAGGGTTGGTACTCATCAATTACTTCCATAATTTCATACCCACTTTATACAATCATCCCTTTTCTTCGCAGAACACGTCAAGGGGCTCATTTGAAAAAAATCTTATGTGAACGGAATTACAATTTTTCCAAAAAATTCCCAACGTTTTGAATTTTTATTGGAAGTCTAGGTGACAAATGTGAGTAGATAATTGATATGATTTGTATGATTGTACCATGATGATCATCAGCATCGTCATCTTAACGGACATTTTGAAAGGAAAATCTACTCAGACGTACTGAATGTCTGCGTTATATTGAAATTCGTTGGTTAATTTTACCCAAATTCTACCATTACTACCTGAATCGTAAATAATTTTCACGTGAAATACCTAATTAATTCAAGTAGAAAAGTCTTTTATCCCTCGAAATAAGTCACAATTATGATAATTACTTGTTAAAGATTCTATAAATATCTTTTCACGAAGTATATAATATTATCCTCTTCTCGTTATCCAATTCATCTGATTATCAGGTGGTAAGTTAATATACTGTATTTTATCTTTTAACAGTCAATGATTTGTCTCGATAATGTATACATATATTTAAGGACCGAGGATCAGCAGTGTAATTTTAATCATAACTGCGCAAGGTTACACCGGAAATATCCGGTACCTCAAACGCCATTCAGATATCCGTTCAATTTCACATCATTTCCGAGTCCTTTTTCTTCATATTCATTCAGGTTTCTTTTTTTGCAAATTTTTAATCGACGAATCAAAAACTGTTTGACTTCTTGAAAACTTTGATACAATTGTTTTTCAAATGCAGGAAAAATTTTATCCCTCCCATACCATTTTAGTAATCATAAGTTAAAAAACTCAAAAGGCAACAGTGTGAGAAAGGAAAGAAAATTTTGTCGATACTTGGCACAGCTGTTTACTGGAAAACGAGAAGTAGGAAAAAATCGGGATCTCCTCAAGAGAAAATTGACGATATTTTTCATAAGGACAAAGGATTTTCCTTCCCTTGGCGTTTAGTGGAAAGATCCGAGTGAAACCGTTAGCCCTAAAAAGGGTTGTAAAATTTTAGAAAATCCGAGCATGTATTGTCCGATTGATCCAGATGACAGGCCCGTATTTTTTGCATAAGGCAAAAGCTCGAGCCCACCCCCAAAGCGTGCGAAACACTACCAGAGTAAAACACAAAAGGACAAAAGCTTCTCTACTATGTCAACAAGGTTCAGAAAAGGCTGTTTTTACCGAACCTCTTCTGACTCGTGTCTTTCGATTATGATGAAAAATCGGGATATCCCTAAACGTCGTGATTCCCACTTTTTATTTTCTTTCTCTTTCAGAGCACCGAAGTATAGGTGCCTATATCTATGTATGTAGGTGAGAAAAAAAAAGGGTATTTTCGTGAAAAGACTGACAATATTTTTACCAGTCACTCCTAACCTTGCAGCTTTCATGCCATATATGTAAATTCGATGATTAAAAAGCTGTTTTCAGTAACGTACAATTCAATCTACTAATGTTTCCGATTCAAAAATTCAGTTTCATCTTTCGCAGAGCTTTTCCTTTCGTTTCCTATATTCATCATCATTCGCAAAAAAGGATAAATTACAAGGCCCGATGATTTCCGGCTTCGTATCAACCGTAACAGAAAATAAAAAAAATTCCCAGGGTTCATTTCAGCGTAAAGTTTCCTATTGTGTTTCATTCAGTGGTATATCGTATGGCGGACCACGTCGAGACCGTAACTACTTGTTGCTTCTGCCGGGTCCCTCCCAGACAACTTCTACTTAAGCTCTCGCTTAAATATTCGAGTAAAAGTTTCGTGTCTCAATCCCAGAATGAATAAGGCTTTCGATTTATTGGGTTCGCTGATTTTTTGAATATAACTTTTTTTTGGCGAGTATAGAAACGCGAATGTCGGCAGCATATGTAAATGAGAACTCGTAAGTTTTAACTAGTTCGATTATCGACGTAGGTATATGTACGTTATATGTATAGATTTAAGTATACATAGATGCCTCCATGCCTTCCGCGAGTAACGGATACCAACTTTTTCATCCATTATACTAATAATTGTTCAACTTTAGTTTCCTGTTTACAAATTCTTAACTTTGACGTCAAGAAAATTAGTCAAATCAAATTATAACGCGTAATTATTCTTGTTAACGTTTTAGAACTACGAAGAAAAGTTTGAGAGGCCCCTTATGCAGCATATGAATCGGAAAATGATATATCAGCTGATTGGTTAGAAAATATATGCTTCCATCGAAAATCATACGTAGAATTGACGACCCTTGCTTTACGTGAAATTCATTTTCCAAACCAATTATCGAAAATTCGTGCTATATGATTACTGGCAATTATACAAAATCAATTAATTCCACTACCAAAGTGCATTTCAAAACATCCTCTGCTTCACGAATTTAGGTACGTCAAAATGAATGAAAGAATTATCATATTTAGAAGATATGGTCAATTTTTTGGAAATTTATTTTGGACAGAACCTAATTTTTTCAACCACGAAATACCGATGTGTCTATTTAAAATACGAATACTTATAGATTTTTCCGTGTGTTCATAATACATATGACATGGTTTGTAGCAACCTACGGCCATCGCCTACTCATAATATTATATTAAATAAATATATATACACAAGGGCGCATAGTATCTGAAAATTCCATGAGTAGGTAGGTAAAGTATAGTAGGTTGTGAAATATTAACCGGTACCAAAAATACTTTAACATGCATTCTATCGCTTGCACATTTTTGTTTTCTATTCAGATCGTCGAAGTTCTAAATATTCAACAATCTTGACTTAAAATACACGATTCAATCCCTATTTTTGTCATTCACGTGTAGAAATAGGTCGATTACGTAACACGTGGATATTTATCAACCTGCAGGAGTTGGATAGTGTGTTCAATAGAAAACCAAACATCAAATTCCTCATCGAACACATCCCCAAAGTCATGACCCAAAAACGATCATGACAATTTTTCTGTTGCTCAAAATTCCCAACTGAATAACAAAAAATGTATATAAATATATACAAAAAAAAAAAAAAAACAACATTTTTTTCCCACATCCTTTGTCCATCTTTCTTTTCCCTAACCCAAAGCAATTGAACTCCAAAGATATAAATAGCAAGCAGTTAAGGGAGGTTCGATTGCCAGGACCAATTATGGTCGACCATAACGCTATAGGGGAATGGACTGGATGATACGGTGTCATCGTAGCTTGTGCGATAATCAAGTGTATACGTATTAGGATAAGGTGAAGAAATTCTTAGATTTTGTTTGTCTGTTGTTATTATTTTTACATTTTTATATCTAATATGATTTTTTTGTTTTTTTTTCTCGGCCGAAAATGAAGAGGGAGATTTTTTCATGCAACCTGCATCGAGAATGATGAATTTTGAAAGAAAAAAAATTTTTTATTGGTTGGTACATGAAGTGAGAAAATCCGATTGGCCTGTTTCACTAAGGGTGGGAGGTCCGGATCTGGTAGGGGTTGTTGAATTAGTACCGGGACACCGTTCGTCGGGACGCACTCCGACGCCGTCACCCTGGCAGTAAACGAAAACCAAAGTGTACTTTGGTGCAATTCGCGAATAAACGACTCGACGAGCTGGCTTAGATCCGTATATAGTGCGAGGACGAGTGACGTTGAACGTTGAGGATCAACGATCAAAAAACGAGAGAGAAAAAAAAATCGATTTTTGATAGCCGATGTAAACAGCGACGCTAAACGCTAAACACGCGGTATACCCAGCCGAGAGAAAACGACTGCGAATGCAACAGGTAAGTGTGAAACTTACTCAGGTATATGAAAGTCGATCGGATATCGTATGGTATTTGAAAAACTCAATGCTTCTTGTGAAGTTGCGATGCGTGTATAATTGGTACACATCAAAAGTGAAATTAAAATTTTGCGAAAGAGAAAAACTACCCCGAGGTATATTTCAGTCGACGAAATTCTGTCTACGGCATAGAGCTTTTTCCAGAGTACTTCATTCCAAACTCAGATCATTTCATATTTTTTCTGTCTAGATTTCAATCGAAATCCTGAATTTCGAGAAATATAAAAGGTTCATTGCGAACCTAATCATTATTCATTATGTTTTATTCTTTTCAATTCGTTACTTTGATCAAATTTCGATGATCGCATTCAGAAGCATAATTTCTGAAGAATGAAGGATTCGATCTTCTAACGTTTGACATTGATACTCGAGGCGGTTGGTTATTATGGGTTTTTGGTTTTTCTGAAGTTATCAATTTTTGATCATTCCGTAGGACGTTCAACAAATGTTTAATAAAAACCGTCGATAGTAAACGGAACGATAGAAATCATGAGAGCTCTTAAAAACGGGTTACAGAAAGCGTTTCGGAGAAAAAACCCTGCATGGGTTTTTTCATTTTATCTCGTGAACTTTTAAAAAGTGAAGTTATTTCATGAGCGATCTGAATTTCGTCTGATATTAACAAAATGATGACGAACAAAAAAAAAAACTACAATTCAGGACTTTCAAAATGTCTTTGAACCAAAAACCAAACGGCGGCAAACGAAGCTTGGAATTTGTTAAAAAACAAACACGCATTGTTACCCTGTGCTTATTTGCATGTATGAACAAACACGAATGTTGAATCAGTGTATAAATTCGTAAAGTTGATTCGCCGAAAGCTTGGTGTTGCGTATACCATATTTTCGCTTATAGGTATTGTTCTAACAAAAGCACACCATGAATACCAATTGATTTATTAATGTTCGTGTCAAAAGAGAAAATCCCAAATTCATATAACTTTGGCTTGACATTCGGTCGATGCATTGCAGGAATATGTAAAAATTCGATCACCCCAGACCAAGACGCTTCCACAACATGCCACATCTATTGAACCTTTTATAATATACATGAGAAAATTTCCATTCATCAGTTCAACGCCGAATATCGGCCCCTTCATCAATTTCCAAATTGTAATCGAACGTTGAGAGGCGAATCTAGTTGAAACTGAGAACTTCCATTCGAGTTTATCGGTTCAATGGAAACATTTGAGCTAAACTTAATTACGTTTGTAGTTTCGGTGGTCACTTTCAGTTTCCACAAAGAGGTATAGAGTAAAGAACCCAACAGTAGTTTGTATTCATGTACAGTCCAGAGTGGGAATGAAATGGAATGAGAGAAGTGGTCGTATCAGAGGAAGACAAGTAAAACTTGAAGATGTAGGTACTATGTGTGTATCTACTTCCTCGAACAAAGTTGAAACACTTGAACTTGATTAGAAGGTTGTAGCAATTTGATGACCGCCGATACGTTCACCACAACAGTCTGTACCGTATTTGGTAGGTAGGTAGGTAGGTACCTATACTGAAATTGCTTCTTTGTCAAACTTCCCCTTTGTAACTTTAAGCACTTCTTGGTTTGTCAAGAGGCGAGAAATAACACGACTTCTGAGAGATGAGAATTTGCATAAAATCAACCAGCCAATCTTGGCGGATAATTACAACATTGCATTGTCCTGAGCATAGCAAGTGGGACATCGGTACTGTAAAAGATAACGTCGAGCTTCGGATTATCAGGCAAAAATAATACGCCAAAAAAGAAACAATTTCAATGTTGAGATTAAGAAAGCCCGAATTTGTGATCTTTTTTTTAATGCCCATCAGAAAGAACAGAATCGTTTAAGTTTGCAGTTTGTTGAAAAGAAGTCGATGATAAATTTCCAAATGGTACAATTCCAAGATTTTTGCTATTTTCTGAGTGAAAAGGCGAAGCATTGAAATCTACAGAAGTTGGATTTCCATCTTCTTGCTCTATAACCTTCTGCAGTGTAACCGCGTAAAGATAACACAGATGATTCAAATCGATAATTATATTGTCTAGAATCAAGTTTACTGATTTGTCATCAGCCTGAAGATCATCAATGATCTTTTCGCTGAAAGAGAAATCTAACCGAGGGATTAATTGAACTCTGATGAGAATTGACTCCTATAGTATCAATAAGCAGTGATCAATTTTGTAACCGATTGCTGAACACGATCCTCCCCACTCTATAATTGATTAGTTACGTGTAAATTTTTTAGCTTCTGCGGTTGCAAAAAGGCTAGTTCATCGTTTACTTTACTATTTACCTTATGGAAAGAAATTTTTTACGGTTTTTTTTTCTTCCTAGAATGACATGAAAATAACTATTTTCATAAGAAATCTTAGCATCCACTTCAGGAAATACGATTGACATTTTTAGAAACTTGGAAATTTAATTATTGTGTTTTTTTAACTTCAATCTTTTCAATTTTCTTTACCCCCTACACATCAAATCTATAATTTCGGAATCAGGAATCAACCTCTCAAGAACTGTGTTTTGACATAATGTTTTATGGGGGTTTCTAATCGGTTTATAGTTTTCCCTATTCGCTTGTCTGCATAACTCATCGTTGTTTTGAATTTCATGACAAGTTATTTGATAATTTTTTTTTCATCGGTTGAATTCCAATTTATCTGAATGAACACTGCGAATTTTTACGACCAAGCATATTCAATGTAAAGAACTGATGATTTTTTTTTTTTTAATTTTTCTTGTACCAGTGTAAAAAACAAACAGTAAACTTTCACGAATTTTTTCGACGATATATTGAAATGTAAGAACCGTGCGACTGAAATTTTTTTGTCGAGTAAATATTAATTTTTTATAAGGCGTTAAGGCGGTGATTATCTGTCAGGTAAGAAACAGACGTAGAAATATTGCGTGAGAAATTTATTACGATATCTTACTCCTTTGACGCGTCACGTTTCAGGGGGATCTAGATTTCTGAAAACTTTTTAATATAGAAATACTAGTCAACTTTCAATATAAATAGCATGGCACGCGACATGGTCCTCCTACTATAGTTGGCATCGATCCCGCGCGCATATAATTATAGTCAAATTTATTATCGATACTCGAATTCTGACTCACCGAATACCGATGAAAGCTCTTCTACCGATAACAAATTTACTGGAATTAAAAGTGATTAAATATCCATTAAAAAAATAACAAAAATTTCAAGAATAAAAATGAATGGATGCTCTACTAGATTGACCTGGACTTTTTATCATGTTCAATTATAATTTTTCTCTTCCAATTTTATGCCGAGTTTATTTGTTCCGGACAGAGTGACAGATAGACAGAAAGAAAGACCAACGCATGTTCAGAACCATGTGCGCGAGATAAGAAGACGAAAGTCTTTTTTGACAGAAAACCAATACTTGGCTATTCCTCACGGGATGAAAAGTATAAAGAAGAATTCCTGCGGAATGAAGGAAAATTGCAATTGAAACTGTAATATAGGCATTCCACAAAAGATGCAAAGTGATAAATTCTGGAACTCTGAAACTCGTAGTAAATAAAAATTCCCGAACAAAATGAAGATTCAACGATAATAATGGAGTAATAAACTTGTACAATTAGGATCTGAGTGATACAAAACAATCCCCCGTTCTTTCCTCATTTTCAAGACGAATGAATTTTCCCATTTGAAAGTTCGTTCGTCTCAGAGCATCAACTAAAAATTTTACTTCTTCCATTGTTCAAAATTGAAGCCGAAATTTCCAACTGGTAAGATTCTACATCATAATCAAATTAGCGAACAAGGTCGGGATCGCTCGCCTTTGACGCGATGACTTGAAACGTTTTGATATAATAGTATCAATTATACAGACTTGAAATTGTCGAATTTTGGATATCAATTAACGCGATATTGCTATATGGTATTAGAATGAAAATTATCGGTTGAAAAGGCACAAGGTGACGTATAAGTTCAATCAATTATTAAACGAGTAAAGTCGAAAAATTATTCGAAATTCCAGCTATTTTGTCTGTTTGATGTTTGATGTTTTATGTCAAGGGGGAATTTGTCTCAATATTTTTTTCCCCTGCCCACCTGTTTTTCCGACGCTTTATTTTCCACCTGTATTTTTTTTTTTCTCTTTTTCTCCCACGCCAGCCTCAAAGGTTAGCCAAGAAATCACGTGCGGCAAATTCTTCTCCGGAATCCACGTTATAAAATTATCACTTTTTCCTCCTTCCCTCCAGTTCGCCCCACTTCAACACAATCGCGACTAAATATAACGGAGGAATTCCACCGAAATAGACCAACGCATTTTGGGAATTCCTCTATATACCAAAGTATAAACAGTTGACAGTTAAATGGTTTTTTATACATAAAATTCACTTTTCTTTTGTTTTTTTTATTTTCTGGAGAAAATTATTTGTTCCTCAACACCGTATAACGTCGCAATTTTAAAGAGAAGATAAATTTCTGGAATATATACAGAGCTCGACTTGAAACGTGTAGAAAAATTTATCAGAGTAATAATTTCTCTTAAAATTTCATTCCCAAAGCCCAGGGAAACGGTATCTTGCAGTTAAAAAAATTGAACATAGTCCAAAATGTTATATATATTTCAAAGTTAATTTTCCACAATTAAAATCGTCTTATTTCATCCGATGCGAAGGCTTTTTCCGGATGAAGATTGTTCAAAAGAATGAAATTAACGCAGCAAATAAAGTTGAAGAAATTGTCGTAAAAGATACGGTGAATTTTCAAAAAATTAATGATTATATCCGAAAATTAAATTTTCCAATTTTCGGCTATCAATTTACGAGGGTCCGTATATTCCGAACAATCTTTCACCTATGAAAGTCGAATCAAACTGATTTGGCTGGTACATCGAACGTATGATTGAATGACACGTTGAATCGGAATGATTAAGCCCACTGTTTGGCGAAATTGCTTGGAAACTCGATCGTTAAACGGAAGTTGAGTGACATCAAATTAACCCAATGAATATGTGTGCAGCTTTTCATCGAGAATTTATATGAAATAGCCGTTCTATTATACGTATAGCTGTAAATAAATGTATAACTGTTTCAACGATGTTGAACGCGTTCTTGGAAGACTGCCTATATAGCTGACTCATAACTGACTGAAAACTGTTACTTATGAAAAGGATTGAAGCGTGAAATTTCATTCCCTAAACACAAACAAAAAATAAAAATTAGGAAAGAATCGAAGGAAGAAAAAAAAAAAGAAAAAAAATTTCATTAATCGCCAGACAGTGATGCAAAGTCAGACTAATAAGTTTCGCTATCCAAAGCAAAAACAAAGAAGAAAAAATATCGACATTCGAAAGCTCGGCGCGTTGAAAAGTGAAATTACAATATAAAACTTGAATCTGCAACGAGCGGAGAATTAAAAATCGTAGACAATAGAATTTATGAATTCAGATTTTTTTGATTGAACATATTTTTATTTATTGATGTAACGATATGCGTATGTATATACGTAATAATCCCGATCATTTATGACTTGGAACGTCAGTTATCGTTCGCAATCGCGGCGTGCGGCCTCCGTGAGTATAACAAGCTTTGGTAAAAGCTCCATTGAACGGAAAAGCCCAGTAAAAAGCAGGCGATCATGAATACACCAATCTGAATAAATTCGGATATAAGTTATTAAGAAGCATTCCGCAGATGACGCAGACGTGTCAAAATTCAATAAAATCATTAATCAAGACGTTTATTTAACACTGTGCAAACGTGGAATCTGGTAAGTTTGAAAAAAGTTAATCCATTCAGAATTTGTCGGTTTTTTCTTTCTATTTCAACGACAAGTCCGGAAAAAAGAATAGAAAAAATCTTAAGAAAAACGAATTCCACAAATAAATCAAAGTGCACTTGAGTGTAATTTATACCGTTTACAAACTGTGATTTTTATTCCTGAAACGACGTTGGTTTCAGGTATCGAGAAAACGATTAAAATTCGAATCCGTTTCATGTATGCGATGATAGATTATCAAGTTCGTGCGGAAACAAAAAAATAAACGATTACACCTGAAATATACTCTGTGATTTTTTTTCCGAACTTGGATCTGGGCTTTGATACTTTTTATCAATGAAACGGTAACAGCAATAACTACCGTATACAATTTTCTATTTGAATAAAAAATTTCAAGAAATCTATGAGCTTCAGACTAGAATCAAGAAAACTTGAATACTTCAGAATTCAGAAGAAAAAACTATAATATTATATCGTTGTATAGATAGATGAGGAAAATGAATAGAAAATGTTTGAAAAATATTTGAGGAAAACCATAGTTTATAATTATCACTTATTTCGAATCCCTTATGGGAAAATAAAAAGTAGACAGCGGTAAACGGCGTGATCGAATGATAAATGTCATCTGATTGACGAGTGATAGATGCGGATTGCAAACGGAAATGATATTTTCAATGTACATACATGTGTATGTTGTTTTTTTTTCTCCATGAAGTTTACGACCAACTATTGGCCCCGAGATGAATATTGTCGTAGTTGTTCAGGGAACTTTTAACCACCTCAAGTTTATCAACGGCGCCTCGCTATCAGCTGACAAACGACACAACAATAATGTCATAAAAGATCAGTAGACGAAACCCATGCGTCATTAAAATTCCCTCTGGTCAATATATTATGCAGCTTTAAACGCTTACAGTTGGTCTTCTGTCATCCGCAATGCACGTGCCAATTTCCCAAGCCGTTTGGAAAATAAATCAATTGCAAATATTGAAAACATTGTAAACTCTATACACGACGTTGATCACGATTCGCAATGTCGTACTAATGTAAAAATTAAAGAAAAATCATGGATTTTCATCTCTTTGGTCAAAATCAATATACCATTTCAATGAATAACAATCCAGAATCGAATTTCCCGTGCTATAAATAAACCGGAACACAATGGGCTCCAAAGAATTCCAGAAATTCCTGAGAAAATTCAAGGAATTTAAATAACAACCGAAATTAGACACGTGTCTCCATGAATCGCCCAACTGGCTGTTATCGCATATATGCACTCTACGGTTATTTTAACATTCTCACGTTATTTCTGCATTTGTTCACCCGCCAGACATTTCTACATATATGTTGATATCAACAAGTAAACGAGCAACCTTTCACAATACGAGATACAATTGCTTTCTCTTTGGTGAACCTTAAATTAAAATAGGATCTACACTCGAGTATCTGCAGTTTGCACCTTTAATCTATGATCATATTATTCACCCCTTTGCCATTTGCAGCCAATTATTAATAATTAATAAGATCACATAATACCGAAATGTTTTCAATTCAAATCGCGGAATAATATTCTGCGGTGAAATAAATTGCGGAGTTATTTTTTTTTTTCAATACGACAAAAGAGTTGCGTTGATCATACCGACGAATAAAGAGATTTTTAGGATCATTAGACGCATGATCAGGTAAAAAATCAATGAATTTAAATCACTGAAATATCGTCCTTGAAAAAAAATTCAGATGTTTATACCTAATATCAATGAGCCGGTTACGCGAAGTGGTCATCATCGATCAATGTCTTAGCAGCTACGTAAACACACGCGTCTACTGTGCAAGTATAGCTTTAATAGTTGTCTGCAGACATTGGATACACAATCCAATGTACATTTCCTGTCTGGTGGATATGGCTTCGTTTCTCGTTTTTTTTTGTTTTTTTTTTGTTTTTTTTTTCAAAATTTTCAGGATCCTGATCAACAATCGAGTTGACAAAGAAAAGAAAAGAAAAAAATGGTACACGAATCAACGAATGAAATTACTTATATCGATTCTCATTCCATCGGTAGTGTTTCTACATCGTATAATTGGAAAAGCTTCTCAGTCGTTTCAAGTCGTCAAAAATGCACCGTGAAAAAAAATGACGGTTTTTTCCAAAACCAAAACTTATCACGTGTCGCAAAATTTGAATTCAAGTCCGGCGTGATTCGTGTCCCGAAAATTAATTGTTTTTGTGATTTTTTTTTTTTTTTCTTTCTAAATCGACCATAATCCTAAAAAATTTTGTTTAAAAACCCATCGAATGCTGAAGTACTTGATCTCAAAATCGTCCAAGTCAAATCCAAATACAATTACCGATACCGATAGTTTTGGTAATACGATTAATTTAACTTATTTACACAAAACGCTGTCGATGTAACATTGTTTTGCGAATCATTAGAATTGCCAGCTGCTCATTGAATTGATTAATTTCTTATGTTTTTTTTTTTTTTCTTTTTTGTTCGAGCCTATCTCTCGAGACTTTGCTCATGGTTTTGAACGAATTAATTGACTCATAAGAAGAGTAAAAAATTTTTGGATAATTATACACGGATATGTATGTAAACGAATGATGTTTTTAATTTTTTCAGAAATAAAGTCGCATACCCCGAGGAAACGAGTTAGAGAAATAAAAAAGAAAACGAATAAAAAGATGTATAATCGATCAGTAAAATCTAGAGTAATAATGGTTTATAAATTAACTATAATTTTGAGCCTAAATATATTGATGGTTCAATCGGCTCCCCTAATGACTGGAACAATTGATGGATCCTGGGATGAAAATATGGTGGATTGTGCTCCTGGTGGACGTTGCTGGGAACGTTCACACGGACGACAAGATTTGGTGGCTAAGCCAGACTACTACGAAGATCCTCTGAGGTAATTTTTTTTATTGACTTTACTTCTTAACATCTATTTTTATTACTTCTAATATAAGTAAGTACGATGGATTAAAAAACTTCCAAATTGGTTTTTGCTCTTGGCTATATCGTTAGCTTTTACTTACTTGTAATTAGTATATACACACTCCTATATATATATATATATATATATATATAATTTCGCGAAGTTTAATTCGAAGTTAAAGACTAATTTATTTCGCGACATCTTTGCCGAGTGTCCGAATTTCGATTATTTAACCGAAATTAATGAATTTTCGATTTCTTCAGTCTTGGAACTTGTTCCGAAAATTTCATTATTGATAGATATTTCTTTATTCTACATAGATTAGAATTTATTTTCATCAGTCATCTATCATCTATATCACGTGATTTTTCGGCGGAGATTTCAATCGAGTTAGACAAATTTTTCAGAGTTTATGAAATTACGTTGTTTTTTTTTTTGTCTTTGGTATTTTTTTTTTTTTTTTCGATACGATCTGGGAGAGACAAAAACTTGTTATTAAACTATCAAAATTTTTATACAAAAATGAATACTTTAACTTTTGTTATTTCGAATTCTCAGATGGTGCCATCTTGTTTAATTTGGATTTTGAAAGAAAAAATACTCTTCAAATCCCATCCTCTCCGATAAAGCATGAATTATAATTCGAAATTTTGTAGCTTCATCAAAATCTACTATAATTCCCAAATTTCCGGATCTATTCCCACATATTTTCATTCATTACCTCATGATATACACCTTATCTATAGCTCGATGTGTTCATTCGATAAATCTGTAATCTATTGAAAAAATCCCTGACTAATGGAGAAGAATGAAAAAAAAAAAAAAAAAAAAAAAAATTCAGCATACAAATTATGCTAGAAAACTGATAAACTTATCAACGTGATAAAAATTACACAGAAAAAACCCTATCAAGCTCGTAATTTCCCGATGTCCGTAATAATCTAGAAAATAATCAATCGGATTGGGTATTTTGGAATTACGTGAAATGTTACACTCGACCTTTTGGTACACATCAAGTTTTTAAATAACTACACAGTATAATCTGTAATCACTTGACGGGTGATAAGTAGGCAAAAAAAATTGAAACACTTGAAAAATGCTAAACGAATTGATATTATCAGCCATTTGTTGCAAAAGTTACGTATCCTAATCTCCCGTGAATTTCAAAGCCATATCATACCTATAGTAGAATCAAAAATATTGACGCTATGCCAACTGATCTCTCATAGATCCATCCAACGGTACATTTTAAATAAATTACGTTATTTACAAGTTATATTTCTCCCACAATATTATCTTGTGTATAAATCTGGACTATCGTTCTGTTCATTAGTAAACAACTGTTGAGGACAAGTATTAATAGCTCAAAGAGTTGTAATCAATGTTTTCAACGATATAGAAAAAGTTAATTAATTCGAGTACTCGTTAATATCTGTTCAAAAATCCATTACTGGTTTAAGATACACTTGCTGATCCGGAATGAAACAAATACCTTTTTTAATAAAACATGTGTTACGAAGAGCAGAAAATCGCGTATTTTTCAACACCCAGAAAAACTTTTGATCTTTGAGTCTGAGGACTTTTAAACTATATTTTGTTCAATTTCAATAAGAAAACTGAGTATTTAATCTTTGCATTTTCAGACTCCAAAGTTACCACGAGCAAGATTCACATGTTGCACAATCATCCGTAGCCGGTTTACCTGCGATAAATCGAATCGCGAAGAAAGATGTATTCATGTCACGCGGATGGGGCGCTGGCGGAATGCCTTTCTCTGTATTATATCTAAACCCTCATAGTCCACGATCTAACGGCATTACAGGTAATTTTTACTTAAATGAAAGAAGCTGAAGATTTTTTTCACAAAGATATGAAAATTTATGAATAAATAATGCTTTTTCAATATTCTTTGATGTTTGTGAATAAATTTGAGATCAAATTTCAGGTCCTAACGAGATCGAACCAGTAAGAGCGCTTCCGTTAGAAAGCCCAGTTCCTCGCGTACCGTCTAAACACTCTAACAATCGTGTTGCGCTAAGAAACGGTGCTTCGGGTCAGCCAAGAAGACAGTATTCTATAATACCTCAACTTTTTGTGTCTTATGGATGGGGACCTCTTGGAAAATAGAATATTAAATAATATTTGAGACGATGTAAAGATGCGACAGTGTTAATGAATGATAAATTAATGTAATCTCAAATCTAAAGTTTGCCAAATGAAAGTACTCTTTGATAATAATAATTATGACTATTCATGTAATAATTGCAACGGAGAATAATATTCGCGAACAATATTTGATAAAACGTTTAATCGATATAGGATATTCATTTTTATCAACCGTCGTTCGACGGCTGACTACAAATTCAACTAATTTGTAAAATTGTTGAATTTTTCAAAACTGCAGAATTCACGGTTATCAATTTTTAACTCCAAGTTTATCGATGTCAATTTATCGAGAGTAATATTCATCTAGCATTAAGGTATCTCAACTTTCTAAAATTCTACTTCAACGATATCTGAAATTTGCTATCAAGATTATTGGAAGTTGATGTAATTCTTACCCTGTAACTATAAACGCATACGTATTTAAGGAGTTTGAATGAAACATACAGAGTTTTTCCTCATACACGTATTACGTACTCGAAACGAACAACGTTATTTATTCTCATTTATCTATATTTAATACTGTTATACCGGTGACGTTATTTATCCAATATTATTATTTAATTATTAGGTATTTATTTATTTTAGAGTTTTTATTTTACTTAACATTCAACGACTACATAATATTCTAAATGAAATGCTTAGTTTTGTTAAGATCTAATGATAATAAAAATCTATGTTTCCAAATACAGAATGAGAAGTATCATTCATTATATCAAAACAGAAGATTTTTCCTTATACAAATAGTAAGAAATGGCCCAGGGAGACCAACTCTCAGCTTTGGATAATCGACGAATAAAAAATACATAAAACATAAAAGTATCCGGAGAGACTTTATCGATGAAATAAAATAGGCAACTGACTTACCATTCATTTCCTTCATGGCTCGGATGAAATCCTGTGGATCCTTGAAAGAAACAAAACCAAAGCCTTTGGTTTTATTCGTCCTTTTATCCCTGACTACCTTTGCCTTCTGGAAGCTAGGATATTTGCTGAAGACTCTGACGAGCATTTCGTCAGTAACGTCGTTTCCCAAATCACCGCAAAATATTCTGAAGTCATCTGATAAAAATAAATAGATATTCATTTTACAATGAATAATGCTGACAAAGTTATTAGCGAATGTAATTTTCCCAGACCTATTTAACAAATTGAAAGTAATAAAAATGGCTATTCTCACCTTCATCCCATTCCAGGAGAGACGTATCCTCCCAAGTTTGTCCTCCAGCCATTCGTATGATCTTTTTATTTTTCTTTCCCTTTCCTTTCGGGTGGGTTTCTTCTGCGCTTGCATTGGCCATAATAGAGCTGGCTTTTCCTTGACTGATAGCCAACTCCGCGGCTGTGCTGACGCCTTTAGCTTTTGCTTTTTTCTTTCCTTCGTCTTCGGGAATTTTTGTATTTATTAATTGTTCAATTATTTCTGGATGAATAATCGGCGCTGTTGTTGGCTCGTAAGACTTCGGAGTTGCGCTCAAACTCTGTTCTACCATGTTTGGTAAAAACGGATTGCTTATTTGAGCTGGCGATGAATATGACGACATTGAGATTGCTAGAACAGATTTTATCCCTCGTAAGAAACGATTAACACATTCAATTTGCTGAAAAAGAGTTTTAAAAATACATGTAAATGCATCTCAAAATTAAAACACATCAAACACGATATTGCGAAGATAAAAGTTCACCCAGACTTGACTTTTCATTTCGTATTGCCATAATTTAAATAAAACAAAAATGAATCTTTGCTAATTTCAATAGAAGAAATGGGAATTTTCAATATTTGTTTGATTTCTTACATTGTCTGGCGACTTGCGGTGGTATTAGCATAGGTGGCGGCGGTGGTGGTGGAGGAGGAAACCCTAGCATCGGAGGAAACGCCAATGTTGCTGCAGCAGCGGCGACCACCGGAGTAGGTATTTCATGCTGTTCCAATTGTCTCGCTACTTGACTGTATGTATTTACTCCTATGACTGGCCTGACTATTGGCGTTACGAGCTGTCCTCCGATCTCAGCTTCAAACCTGATCGTAACAGAAGAATAAACCTAACGAGTCTGTAAAATCGGCATCCAGTGACTTCTCATAATTATGAAAATTGTGGCAAAATTGAACTTTTTGCATTGTCGAAAAATTGCGTTTTTCGAAGTTCGTTAGGTTAGGATTTAAGCATTCGTGATAACAGACACTGCTTTTTCTGTTTTATTCCAAAACCAGATTCGGATGATTGGAAACCTCGTAAATCTGATGCGTATAACAGGCATATGAAGAAGTTAGGGATTGATTCTTAGAAAATAAAGGACTTGTAACAAGTTGTTCAAGGTTATGTTAGGTTGAGACAGAAAGGGTTAGGATTCACTTTTCGGTTTAGTTGCATTATCGTTAGTAATTACCTGTTCATTTCATCTTCCATCTGCCGCAGTTTGTCCTCCATTTCGATAACCTTTCTTGTACTTTTTGTATACAATATAATAATTGCCGTACGCGTAGTACGCCGCGGACAATATTTTATTCGACTCCGAATCCAAATCCCAAACGTACACAAACGTTGAGCTAATTACGGCAACTACGTCATCGCTACTCCTAGCGTCACAGTGGAGTAACGGAAATAACTGGAAGTTCTCATCAGGCGACACCACTCGATTCAAAAGCGACGCCAATCATTTCTGGTGGATCTGGCCAATCATACGGCTTTCTTTCATCTTTGTCGCGTTATGTCTTTAGCGAATCAACCAACAGGAGGCTATCGCTTGTCGCTCATGGATATTCGCCGTTATAATCATGCGATAATAATGTTACATAACCTCTGATATTTTTGATCGAAAATAATATCAAATATGAAAATAAAAATCGTATAACGTAATCCGTAGACAAATCATGTGCGAAACACTGAAAAAACTGTACAAAATACCTATTATACAATGTAGCTTGTCGTTGAGAAATTTGACAGATCGAATCAGCTGTTCGACGTTGGCATTTGTACCGAAGTGTCAGCCGGCAGGTGACAAGGAATTATACGAATTGGAAAATTTCTTGAAGAACTCAAAAAAAGTATGCGTTCTAACGGGTGCTGGGATATCGACGGAAAGTGGCATTCCAGACTACAGATCCGAGGGCGTTGGTTTATACGCCAGGAGCAATCGCAGACCTGTACTTTACAAAGAATTCTGCGGAAGTGAAACAACTAGGAGACGATATTGGGCCAGAAATTACGTAGGATGGCCAAGGTTTGCATCTCGTTCTCAAATTATTATTTTCACGCCTAACCAAAGTCGAGATATTTAATTTAACTAGTTTTGCCGATGATTATTGCAGGTTTTCTTCCTTCGTCCCAAACGTCACGCACAAGATACTGAAAGATCTGGAAGATGCGGGAAAAGTTAGCTGCGTAGTGACCCAGAATGTAGATAATCTACATATAAAAGCTGGGAGCAAAAATGTGATCGAACTTCACGGAACGGCCTTCAGAGTCATGTGTCTGAGCTGCGATAATAAAATCTCTAGATACGAGCTGCAGAAGATTATCCAAGAAAATAATAAAAACATGAACGCAGAACCTCAGATGATGAGGCCGGATGGCGACGTCGAATTATCACAGGTTTGTAATTCTTTGACATATTTGGAACAGCGGAGATTTTCGAAAACTGCATTATTTAATCACTCTAAACCTCACCATGTTGTAATTTTGCTTCCATCCAGCTTATAAAATTCTTCTGGCTCATCTACAAAAATAAAATAATTGATATTTCTGAATCTTGAAACATTACAGACTCTGATAATTCCACTTTATGAATATTAACAGATCATATCGTCTTACTTGGGAACTGTTTCTTCAAATCATTTGTAATCCATATTCAATAACTCCGAATCAGACTTCCAGAATGCTAGTTTTTACTTTTCGTACTTATTGTGTAAACTACTTGAAGTAGAACTTGATAGAGCAAATTACCTGAACAACTGAGCTTAATACTTGTGCATAAGATGAATGAACACAACTGTATTCCACATCCCTGTTTGGAATAATCCATAGAACACTATTGAAATGTTCAGACATTATTCAATTTGCTCCATAAACCCAGTTGCTACCCAGTAGCTTCTATTTTAGACTATTTCAATAGTGTTTTGTGGATTTTGTTTAATAAAAAAAGCTTTATTTTCAGGAACAAGTGGAAAACTTTGTAGTACCATCATGCGATAATTGTGGCGGAATATTGAAGCCTGACATTGTATTTTTTGGGGACAATGTACCGCGAGAGAGGGTCGATAGAGTGAAGAATGAAGTAGAGTCAGCAGATTCTCTACTTGTGCTGGGTTCTTCGCTTTCAGTTTTTTCAGGATTGCGAATTATCCTTCAGGCAGTAGAAGCCAAGAAACCGATATCGATAGTGAACATTGGTCAGACAAGGGGAGACCAATATGCTCAAGTTAAAATAGCTGCGAGATGCGGAGATATTCTCCCAAAAATTTCTTGTTTATGATGATGATTAACACTAGCTATGAAAATCAATTTTATCTAGGGACATGATGATAAATATCAAAACTGCAATAGAGAATTTCAATTCTTGCATAAGCTCAGGACAGAAAACTACTCATTTATATTCAAATATAATATATAAGGTAATTTATTGTATATTTTTGTGAACAAGTTTTAAGTTTAAGACCACAAAGCTTAAAAATGGAAATAGATCTCATTAAAATATAGCACCGGCTTTGCTGTATAATTGATTTCGATTGCCATATCACTCCTGTATTTCTCATATTTGTAAAGATTCTATTAAAAAGTGGGATGAGGAGATTGTTACACCAATTCATGTTGTAAATGTTCATTAACATTTCATTTTGCAGGATTAAGGATTAAAAACAAATTTTCTTGAATATATTTTCAATTTTATTACATGCCTAACGCCTCAAGAAAAGTTATCTTCCTTTATTTAAAAATATTTAAGATTTGTTTAATGCTATTCCTGACTCTAATGACTACTAAAGTGAGTGTAAACATTTTGATCTATTCATCAAGTAATGTTACAGCTCAATCAAGAATGGGCCGTGTTAAGTAGGTATTTTTATTGGTAATTCATTTTTTCGTTAATATTATGATAGCACACCGCACAAAATGTTGATTTTGCAATTTAATTACCAATTAGTAAAAGATAACGCTGCCCAAACTTGAAGAATACTTTCATACAGTTTTATAAACAACAGATTTGTCTAGTTTTAAGAAATATATAGATTTATATTATAGAATATTTCATTGCGAAATTCACAGCTATAGATACCACCTCGAGTCAAATAAACGTAAACTACAAGTCAAGCGTATTGATTTTAATACATCTATTAACGTATCCAATTTTTTCATACCCTTTCATGTTACGTACGTCTTGCAAATAAAATATCTTATTAATCGAGGTTCGATAATTTGTAGACAGTAGAAAAACAGAATTAATTATTACGAAGACTTTCAATTGTGATAATTGGTTTCATGAGAAATAACTCAACGCGTCTATTCGGTTTTGCAGAAAATTCATAACAGATGTAATTCCATCTGGAAGCTACGTTGAATTATAATAACACATTCTGTGGAATTACTAATTATTCGCTTTCAAACTTGTCTTTTCCTTTCTCAAGAAAAAGAATAGGATATCCAAGGATGAAGGACTCATCCATCTATTGGAAGTACATAAATGTATACCTGAATATGTATGTATGTATTTACATCTAAATCTAATCGATGTTAGTAGGACTAGTTACAGTGTTACATTGTGCGATTTAAAACAGCTATCATCAACACCTATATGTATTTATCTATGATAAAATACTCTATAGTAGAATTTAGGTCAGCCGCTAGCACAAGTTGTTGTTTAAACTAGACCAGAGGAAAACATTATCGATAGATACGTATAATTCAAGTCAGTTCGTTATAAGTTCAGAGATTAAATCAGTCTAACAATCCAAGTCAACATCTAAGAGTAAATGATTGTATCTCTTTTTTTTTTTGTAAAAGGATTATACGAAAGCAATAGATCCGGAGATTGTTATATCCTTCAGAGAAATAAAATTGATGATTGTTTAAACCCTGATTTAAGTTTAATAAGTTTAATATTAACTAAATAATATTTAGATGGACCAATTTCAATCATTCTATGTATTATAATATTTATTTATCACTGCTCGGCTGCTCCGATCTGGTCTCCATCTCAACATTATTTCCCATAGAATTTCTCGACGACCATACAGTTGCTGCACTCCTGTTATAAAAGAATAATTTCATTTTTCACATTGTTCAACAATATCAGAAAAATACGGCGATAAGAAAAATGCAGAAAATTCTACCTTAAGCAACTTTGCGGCATTCTATTAGCCTGGTACCATAAAACGGTGGCTAAAATTACGCTCCATGAACGCATCGGGCCAAGAATTATAGCAAGAGTTCCATACGCGAGCCAGAAAAAGTATACCATTGTTGCTTGCATTGTTATTAGAAAAATAAACGGTATATGTCTTCGTAACAGATTAAGTACCGAAGTGGGTTTTCGAGGTATTTTCTCAATTTCGTGTAGCCTAGAAGAAATAAGATCGGTTTTATTTTAGAACGAGGAAGATTTCCAGATCTAAATTAGGTTTAGCACTAGACTTAAAGTCTGTACTTCTTCAGTTCATCGATAGAAATAAAACGAACTAACAATTCGCTTGTCTTTCCATTAGAATTCGAGAGTCATATTTAGAGTTCGGGATTAAAAAACACCCACAGAGTCAAGACACTGAAATAGATCGCGTTAGTAGATGAGTAAAATCACCTTTGGTCGACTCGATGAGCTATGATCAGTGTGAGGGGAAGATGAAATGAGAATAACTGAAAGAATCCGTAAGCGTAGGTAAAAGATCCGGGTAGATAAGATGTTCCAACCCATGTACCCCATGCAAATATTGTGCCGGTATGATTCTCGATTATTTCTCCAACAGCCCAGGGACCTGCGAATATAAATCGGTGTAATTTGCTATCGAGATATTGCTTCATTTCTAATAATCCGTGTCCCTTGACGTGATTAAATTCAAATGACACATACCCACTGTCAGATACAACACGTATAATACCAATGGGAAGAATAAACGGTCAATTGTTGATAAAATCCACAACTTTCTTAGCCATAGATGGAATATTTTCACCCTGAGTCTGGGACGATGTAATTTTTTACCTACATAAAGTGTCGGAAACGTTATAATGTTTAGAATTTTCAATGCATGAAATTTCAGAGAAAAGCAATAATCATCGTTACTTACTGTCGTAGAGTTTGTGAAGGAATCGAAGAATGCATAATGGAACTACCAATATGATCAGCATGCCTCCGAATAAAACTTGGAACTGTAATTGTTTATTTTATTATTATAAGAAGATATCAGAAAGATTGATATAGATTCCTTGATACTTACAATGTGACTGACGTTGAACATTAGGATCATTCTCGCTAGGATTTTAAATGACAATCGAGTTCCATCCAGTGAAAATGGCTGGCTGATTACTTTTTCTCTTCCGTCCTCATCCAGCACTCGAACCTGCGAATGCAATAGCATTAAGTAATTAATGAAGTTAACTAAAAGATTTTTATATATCAAGTATAGGATGACCAAGTAGAGATAAAATTACTCGCATTAATTAAGAATATTGATAACTGACAAAGACAAGTCTACATTTTGTTCATAGTAATCGTAGGAATTATTCAGATCTACAAATATGTAAAATAGAGCTGGGAAGTCGGAGTAATGTCGATTGCCTAAATAGTGATTTGAAAATTGAGATACATTGATATGAGACTTAATAATTAATTTTTGGTTGCTTATTGAACAAAAAGAATAAAACAGCTCAAATATATCGACAGCATAATTCATTTCAGAACTTCATTCCCTTTGAAACACAAATGTTTATGTATTGCTTGAAAAAGATCATTCCAGCGCTACTCTATTAGTCGGTATAATAAGAAATAATGATTAAGATACTTACACGCAAAGTATAACTCTATATGCGCTGCATTATTGTTAAGAGGGAAAAAACCAAGACAGTGGAGAGATAGCGGGTTGATATTTTCCCGTAACGAACTAAAAAAAATCTGGACTCTGCTCCCCCATAAAATCTACTGTATTGATCATTGGGAAAACAGGGTAATGGTATTTTGTAGCTGCATAGTTTATAAACTACAGCGCTGGTAATTTTTCGCAAGCCATTCTGGATTCGCGCCCTTTAATTCTTTGAGTCAATATTCTGTATGTAAGTGTAGTTCAACATGCAAGTAAACCTGTATATGATGCAGCCCACTTTTGTATTCTTTCGGGTCCCATTGAACAACGTACAGCGGACCTTTTACTTGACGACACGCCCACCATTCTCCGTCGTCGATTTTTACTTCAACGGATTTTATATCAGCTAAAGAGAATGCCAATACTCTGGAAAAATTCATTAACTGATGCACAATAATTCCTTTATGTATGGACGATGAATAAAATCTCTCACAGCAATATGCATGGTTTAAGATTTAGACAAAGCGGTTTTGTTAGAACTTCGAAGTGATATTTCAATGGCGCAGTGCTTCGTTCTTTCGCTTGAGATGTTGAATCGTTTGTTCATTAAAACAGATGAAAGCGAATAATCCTCTTTTAGTTGGTAGGCCGATATGTATATCGGGTTGATGCGGGTTCTGAATTATCCGTAGTATACGAGGATTGGTGAAATGATTAAAAGCGGTGATTACCTTATGTGCGTAGACTCAATAATAGACTGTGAATTTTCTTTTCGCGGCATCACGTACAGTGCGTGCTTCGGATTGGTGATCAATGCCACAGGCCACTCTCGATGCTTTATGTCAATAAATGAAAATTGACCGTGATCTATAGCTGCTAGACGATACCTAACAATAAGCACAAGTAAATGAGGCGGCAGCTACTGGAAACCTAACGCGCTGATACGATATATCAGGAAATGAAAATTTATAACGGTGCGCAATTCTCCATGCATTTTTTCAGAAAGTACGTTATAATATGTATCATAAGCGTCAGCAAAATGTTTGAAATTCGCAGAAGATTCTCTCAAACTTCGTTCAGGTGTTTGAAGTCGTTGAATCGAATAAGCCTGAGCAATTATCTTACACTCTGTTATCCTTCCAGTCTCCTAATTCTAATTCCAGGAATCCAGCTTGCTGTAATGTGTACATATTCGGTACGGCGCCACCCAGTGTATGAAAATGACCGCACAGGTACACAAGTCCTTCTCTGTATCTGCCTGAGGATCAAAATACATATTTATTGCAAATGAAATGTAGCGAAAACCATATCGTTGAAAATTTCAATAGTGGGTTACCAACTATTGACCTCAGCCTCGATCTCAGCTTACCTAAAATACTTCTGACTCCTCCGTTGCACTGAGCTAATATACAAGATGTGGGATAGTGTCCGAACCACACAATGTAATCTCCGTTTTGCCCTCTTGCCTGCTGTACATATTTAGCAATATTGTCTGCCTCAGAGTTAGTGAGAACACCAACGAAATTAAATGGCCTACGAGGTCCTGGTTCTAGGCAGGCATCTATTGCGATGAAACTATATTTCTCTGAGCCAACTGTTATTTGATGCATGTAAGAACGAGGGTGCTTTAATCCTTGGACCGAATAGTTCATGTAGTAATTCTCTTTTGAAGTTATACTCGGCACGTTGAAGTTATCTGTAATGTTTTTAAGGAATAAAAATGTTCCAGTTGAACATTGGAGTACTAATTAGAAGAATTGGGCTCAAACAAACTGTAAAAATTGAAGATTAATGGGATGAGATAAATTGCGCCTAAGGATTATCAACTACCATGATTTCCTCTGATGTCAAGCCATAGAGTTTTGTTCAGAACGTTGGAATCCCTTAAAACTTGACTGTAATGTTTCCATTCTTCCTGAATCTGACCAGAGCCCATCTTGTTCTTCTCCTTTCCATCTGTTAGGTCACCTAGAAATATGCAATCAATGTGGTGTTCGAGAATTTAGAACCAATGAAAAGTTTGTGTTTTGATTTCGAATTTCGATGAAATATAATAAGGAAGTTCATTTCTGCCCTGTTGATAATCTCACAAGTTAAATCCTGTTGTAATATCAATTATCGATATAAAAAATGTTGAAAATCCAAGTGGTGGCCATAGTCAATCGCAATAGTTGACCATTTGCTAAAAATGCATGAAAACTTCATCACGAATTCCGGGTTTTGCATGAAATTTTAATGAAATTCAATGCTCTACAATACTCAACGGACCGTTTTACTTTAGTTCCAATTATGTCCTCGAGTCCGAACTAACTAGACAAGCTGTAATGCCGTGATTCTTTTAAAGTGTAAAAGTAACTTGGATGATTTTTTTAAATAGCGATGCTCGTTATGATAAAATGAGACACGTTGGAATAGAGCCAAGCTTACCAGATGCGAGAACAACCGGAGGTTTAATGACCCCGATTGTTATATCGCAGAACTCTTTGAATTCTGTAATTCTCGATGGATCTTGAAAGATGCTGATATGGATGTCAGAAACCTGAAAAATTATAGAAATTAGACACTGTTCAGATTGGCGAGGTGAGAAGAAGGAAAAGAATTGAACGAAAAGCTATCGATAAATAATCAGATAATTTTTAAACTTGATTCGATTTATACTCCTTATCATTATTGAACAAAAATTGATATTCTGCATTAAAATACAAGTTCCAGCGATACAAAATAGTTTCTCAAAAACAAAAGAGATACAAACCTGTAAAAACCACATGAGGTGGTCGGATTGGTCTTCGATTTGGTATTTTTTTGGAGGAAGCCATTCAGGCTCGGCATCATCTAACCCTTCGTAAAGCGGAGTATCGTTTGAGGCATGCGAATCAACGTTAATAAGATCAGCTACGTTGGCCACAAAGACCGAGAGCATTAACACAAAGATCAAAAAGACGACGGTAGACTTTGCTATCCTCATTGTCGATCTTCAATTCATCATTGAATTAGCCACGTTTATGAATAACTTGCGGAAAGTAGCCTCCGATTAGTTTTACCTTTTCATAATGAAGAAAACAAACAATCGATTTCAAATCAATTATCAATGATCGATGGGTGTCCACAATTTGATTAGATACACAATTCTATCGAGGTAATTTAAACCGGTCTATATAAGTGTACCCGGTTTATTTAAGACTCGTTTCAAACTTCAGAGAATTTCTTCATGAGTAATATGCGAAAAAATATACGTAACAATAAATGGGATAATAAAAAATATTGAATAATAATAATGAGATTGATAAATAGTTAGGTTAAATATCAAACTAAGGAATATATAACGTCGAGGAATCGTTGAATTTATCTATAATAACCAAGAATAACGTAAGGCTGAAATTATTTACCCAGCCGTGTTAGAATGAGCCGCAGACATCACGCGTGGTAATACGTAACAAAAATAGTGTTCAGTGGTCGGCGGTTTGGCAATCGAATATTTTTCCGCGTCGTCTGCTAGCAGCTGTCAGTTTGACACTTCCTCGGGTATTCCATACAGGGATCGAGAGTTTTATTTATTTCGAAAATTGCGAGATGTTAATGGAATAAAAATCCGACAAATAGCACGGTAATAAAATTGTTCAATTTTCAACTAATCATTGAATTCGTTCGTTTATTTTTTTAAGCAATACAATCGACTCAGTTGAAGTTTGATAATAGGAAGTGGGCTTTGCGCAAGCGTTTTGACATCTTTAACGCCGATGCCATCTGGCATTACGCTCGCTCTGCTGCTTCTGCCTGGTTTGTTGAGACTCGGCTGATCGTCCATCCCGTACTGTTTCTGTGCACACTTCTCTCGCATTTCCGATGCTTCTATAATAGGAGTTCATTGTTTTTTCACATGGATTGACAACGGGTTGAGGATTGAAGATATTTTCCCGTATTTCAAGCCAAAAGGTAAGATATTTGTATTATTCCGTGTCTTATTATCAATCGAGAATCACTCCGTATGCGACGACCGTAATTTTAACAGGTTCTCAAGCATCTATCTAAGTATACCGCCGCAAATAAAAAAAAAGTAAAACTCCAACGACATTCCTTTCACAAATATAATCACACCGCAAGAAAACGTGATTTGAAACGTTAAAAACTCTCCGCGACTAACTGTACGTGCGTGCATATAGTATAGTATAGACGATCTTATTTCATCCATCCTGAATTGTAATTACATTTCATTAAAACTCTCGCCCTATCGCATTACCTATATCCTCTCACAGGCAGAGGTATCTCGTAATTTCATTCATATTTTATAATTAGACTGAATAATTTGTGTCAAATGTTTTTCCTCTTTTTAATTCAGCTAATCTGTATACAAAGAAGCGCAATTTCGCTTATCGAGGATTATATATAGTTTGATATTATTTAGCTTTGTTCGCAATTATCAACTTGTACTTTGAGTTTCAGATGGCGTCAACTACTTTAGAAGAGAAGATAAATAAAATCAGACAGAAAAATGAGGAGATACGTCGAAGGCACGAAGTACGTTTCTCATTTTAAGCTATTTAAATCTCCAACAAACGATATACACTCTAACAGATATGATAAACGATAAGAATTTTAGTGCATATCTTGAATAAATAAATATATATTAAATTTATTGCCGGATTCATTGAATTTCGCGAATTAATCTTTTCTTCAAGTATTCCGTGTGTTTTATTATGTAATTGATTTACGGTTTGCACAGGAAGTTGAAGCGGATAAACAGAACGCAGCGAAATTAAACGCTCTGGTAAAAATGGTTCCTCCGACTGACTGGCCGGAGAGAAAAGAGCCGCCTGAATTCTCTAACCCACCACCTCCTAGAAGCAATGGTAACTCTAAGCCAAAATCTTCTGCGAAAGAGTACCGCGGACAACAACAACAATATCATGCGGGAGGCGGAGACGGAAAGAAGACACACGTCTTTGCTGAAGTATGTGCAAAGTCAAGAGAAATATTTGCAGCTACATTGAAATTTGAATTAGAACGATTATTTTATTCTTCTTCAATAATTATCATGGAATATTTCCCCATGCAGATAATTCTCTTTGAAATTTTCAACTCTTCCAAGCTTATTTTACTAGAAATTGATGTAACACTTGTTTCAGGGTGACGGACCGCCTCCCGATCCTACTTACAACTTTCTTGCCGACTCTGAGAGAGAAGAGCGGACTAGAGAGGACTTGAGAGAAAACGATAGATTCAGAGGGAGAGGCGGACCTCTGCGAAATTCTTCTAGGAGAAGAGGTGGAGGACGCGAAGGGTATTCGAAAGTAAGTTGAGATTATTGATCTAAAGACAATTTTCACAGTTTGAAAAAGGCATTAGAGGTCTCGAACCGATGATTTGTTCTGTAGCTCTTAGTAAGCTCATGTTGATTTTGCAACTTGTTCTATGATAAAGGAATATCGAGGATCCGGTGCACCCAAAGATGCCTCAAAACCAGAATACGAAGCTTGGAGGGCAGAGCGCAATCGAATCGACGAGGCCAGAATCAGTCGCCAGCGTACAGCTGAAGGCAATTGGCGTCGAGAATGGGATAACAATAAAGTGAGCACTAAGATCGTCTTTTTGAGAGAATAATATTTCATTTATATGCACATTAAACCGATTCTTGGTCAAATGTCTTCGCAACAGAATAACAAAAGATCAAATATCTTGTATGAACTCTTAACAGCTTCTCTGATCACAGATTAATGTGGAAGAAGATGAATCAGGGGCAACAAAATCAGTGCGTCTAGACATCGGAGATGCAGTTAGAAAGGATCATAAGGAATTTGACAAGTGGCAAGTTGATGGTAAGCTTTTTGCAGGGTGTTCAACATCATCCACTTCAATAATGAATTGAACTAGAATTTTTCATCGCTTGACAACTGTTCTGAGTTTATCTACAAAGACTTATATGCTTTTGTGTGTCTCATACAGACTGCAGCTACAAATAACACTTGAGTAAACTCTGCTCTTTCGATTATCGAAGCATAGAACACATCTGAAAGAGAGTTGAACCAATAAGTTTTAGCAAAACGTGGCAATTATTCATATACCAATTCATGGGGAAGTCAGAGTTCATAGCTATTCCCCAAATTTGATAAAACTTCTCCATTTTTCTATATCTTCCCTAAAATTCCCCCTCAATATTTTTCGAAACAAAAAAATTTATTAACTTTTGTTTTAAAGTTCTTGTTCAACTTGCAAAACTTCCCTCCCCCCTACTTGTAAAGTTTAGACACCCTCCGTTTGTTCATTATCAGTAGTATAGTAGATACCGATTCAAAGAAATCTTCAAAACCTAATAACGATGTTTCTACTATTTAATACATACTATCACTCACTTAACGCTCCTATAATTCCCAAACAAAAGAGAATTGCCTATTGACTTGACGAAATACTTCTAACACAGGCAATGATCATGATTCGCCACGTGGTCGCGGAGGAAAACCGTACGTTAGTCGGGGTGGTCAAAGAGGGTCTCACAACAACCGAGTTTATCAGCATTCAAATTCATTTGAGCAATATCACGGGCCTGTATCACCTCTGCCCACAAAACCACCACTCTCTCCGAATGGTATCGACGACCGGATGGTTGTGGCGACTGATAAAAGCATCAAAGTCATTGTTAATCATGGTACAACTCCTCCCAAGGGTCCTGTGATGAGCGTTAAAGGTATGTAGTGAAGGAGTTTATAGAATTTAATTGAGAATTCATAGTAGTACAACTTCAGTAACAAAAATGATCAAGATTTCCTGGAAATATATAAGTTTTGAGGATTCCAAACCAAGTTAATACCTGAATAATCTTTCAGTGAGTTCATCCAGCATTGCTGGCACAGGGAGAGTTGGACCTCGTCAAAAACCACGTGTTTTGTACAGCAGTCAATCTGAAACTGAGGTAGCTGGCCACGAACATGAGAAATTTTCTGGGTATAAATCACCTGATGATAAAGCCAACCGTGTTTCTTTCAATCGAGATATCGAGGAACAACAACGCTACGCTCCGAAGAGTCCACATCCACAGAGAAAGGCTGAACCTAATTCGAAATCTCCGTACTCGACTAGGAAAGAGTTCAAATATGATTCGCAACAGCAAAGACATGGAGAAGCGGAGCCTAAGTCGCCATATCTTCAACGAAAAGAAATTAGAGATTCTCCAAAGTCACCGCATTTCCAAAGGAAACCAGATTTTGGTAATCGCGATTCGCTCGCCAAACAAAAGAGCAATAATCCGGGAACTGATTCGTTTAAACCAACTCATTCGCAACGACGTACGTCAGACAAGACGAAATATGATTCGCAGAAGTTTTCGGGACCGAGGAAACCTGAAGATCCATCTGCTCCAAAACCACAGAGAACAAATAAGCGAACAGATAAATCTAAGAATTCCTTCCAGCACAGTAATTCAAAAGAAATGCAAAAATCTAATACCAATGAGAAAAGTGTTCAACCAAATGATCCTGCCACAAACACGCTAGAAGATTCTGCCAAAATTATAGCCAATGGAGTCAAAATTCACAAGGAAGTTGACGAGGGTATTGGTAACGGTGAGAAAAACTCTACTGAGGACGCTGTGGTGGTTGAAACAGTAAAAGAGAACCAAAATGAAGGAGCAGCTGATGTGTTGGAGCCGAATTTCAACGCGGAAACTCTCAACCCATCTAATATTGACTTGGAAAAAGTTGATAAAAGTGTTCCTGAAGATACAAAATCAATTGATCAATCTGAAACGACGATTCCTATCTGTGAAGATGCCGATGTATATCCCGAAGATTCAAATGCAGCTAATAATGAAACTGCGACAGAGACAATCTTGCAAAATGTTGAGACAAACGCAGTTTCCGAATCTGCAACTCCGATTTCTAGGGAGATTAAAGTTGAAGAATCTAGTGAGAAAGATTTGATCGTGCAAAATGTTGAGACGGATGCAGTTTTAGAATCTATAACTCCAATTTCTGAGGAAAGCAAAGTTGAAGAATCTAATGAGAAAGAGTTGATTGTGCAAAATGTTGAGACTAACACGATCGCTGAATCTGGAACTCCGATTTCTATTGATAGTAAAGCTGATGAAGTTAATCACCAAGAGTTGGTCATGAAAAATGTTGAGTCTAACGGGATTGCTGAATCTGGAACTCCGATTCCTATTGAAAGTATAAAAGCTGATAAAGCTAATGACCAAGAGTTAATCATGCAAAATGTTGAGACTAACGGGATTGCCGAACCTGTATCTCCGATTTCTGGTGAAAGTAAAGCTGAAGAATGTAATGTGATTGTTACGGATGTCAAGGAAAGTCAAGAATTGCCAGAAATTACAAACGGAGAGAAAGAAAATGTAGAGATCCAAACTTTTATCGAAAACAGGATGTGTGAGGATGCGGATGAAATTAAAAATATAGAAAGTATATCTGAAGATAAACCCAAAGATGGAGTAAATTCAACTCCGTCAACGGATGCTGAAAACTTGCAAGAATTAGAGGAGAAGATAGTTGCTACAAAAAGCGAATTGCAAAGTGATAAAAGAGACGAAATCCCTCTTGAACTGGAAAAAATTGCAAACGAAATGTCGAACGAAGAGGCTCGAAATATTGTAGAATCCACAAGCTCAGCAAAAGAAGTGGATGCCTCTTCCGAAATAGAGACACACCAGAGTGTCAAGGAACAAATTTTAAACAATGTCGATGAACAGGTTGTCAAAGATTCAAAGGATAAAGAAAATCCTGTGATCTGAAAATGAAAATTGTATATATATTATATGTATAGTAATCCACAAGCACTGTTAATACAAATAAGTCGCGGTCTTTCAGTGTTTTATTGAAACAGATGGCATGATGTAAATAATAATGAAATGAAATGCGAAATAATGATACTAAACTAAAGTCAATCTCAATGCTCAATTTATACGTGTTGCAAATTTATGGATTTTATTTCAATTTCAATTTTAATGAATTTGATAATCAATAATATCAAACTCAATACCCTGTTTTTATTTTGATTTAAATATGATCATGCCAACTGTATGATTAGGATTATAATATTTAATAAAAGAATTCTAATGAGTTTTATTCAACTACATTTGTAAAAATGTATTAACGACTTTAGAGTTGAAGAACAATTAGCTTGGGTTTTATTTTCTGGTAACGTTTAACAAGTAACAATTATATTTCTCAATATAATTATCAATAATGATTGATTTTTACCTTACGGCACAACGTTTATATTATTTGAATTTCACTTGTTAACATCGTTGAAGCAATATTTGAACATTATAAATTCTATAAAACCGTAAATATTGACTATTTCTATATACTTCATTATCAATCATAGTTGAAATATAGTAATCAGTACTGCCATTTAATGTTTAATAACATTAATAGTAATAATGATAATCAGATATACATACTTTGTGGATTGTGAAATGCACGTATTGGTTTCAATGGTAGCACCAAAAAAGTATTTTATATTTATATATTATACATATGGGGAATTCCAGCCCAACCTGGACAGCTTTTGACCCTCACCCCTCTCGATTTTTTTCATTTTTTTTTCTGATATTCGGTAGACTTAAAGGAGTGCTTGTGATTTATTTCAAATTTTTATCTCAATCCGTTTTCGATTTACATATTTTTGAAAATTCGCAATTCCCGATGATCGTGCAACGTTTAAACGCCTGTATCTCTGAATCTATCAGTCGGATTACAAAATGTGAGTATATGAAATTCATCGGAAAGAAGTGTACTTTTCGAAAAAAATATTTCTGGATAATTGTGCCTCGTCCTTCATAGTGAAATCTTCGTTTAAACATGAAAAATCGATTTTTCTCAAAGTATGACATAATTCAAAATTTTCAAAAAATTCTCAAAAATACTTCGAGAAAAGACAAAATTTTTGAGCTATGGCTGATCGTGGGCCTCGGCTGCTTTCTATTTTTAACAGAATTTTAATCGATTATTTCGACTTTTTTCTCAAATTTTTGATAGAATTTTAATTGATTCAATTTAAAATTTATTTTGAAAGATAAAGAAAATTGAGAAAAAATTGAGAAATCAATTTTCAACAGGATTTTGATTGATTTAATTAAATTTGTTTTTCAATTTTCAATAGAATTTTAATTAATTCAATTAAAATTTCGATTAAAATTCTGTTAAAAATAGAAAGCAGCCGAGGCCCACGATCAGCCATAGCTCAAAAATTTTGTCTTTTCTCGAAGTATTTTTGAGAATTTTTTGAAAATTTTGAATCATGTCATACTTTGAGAAAAATCGATTTTTCATGATTAAACGAAGATTTCACTATGAAGAACGAGGCCCAATTATCCAGAAATATTTTTTTCGAAAAGTACACTTCTTTCCGATGAAATTCATATACTCACATTTTGTAATCCGACTGATAGATTCAGAGATACAGGCGTTTAAACGTTTCACGATCATCGGGAATTGCGAATTTTCAAAAATATGTAAATCGAAAACGGATTGAGATAAAAATTTGAAATAAATCACAAGCACTCCTTACAGTCTACCGAATATCAGAAAAAAAAATGAAAAAAATCGAGAGGGGTGAGGGTCAAAAGCTGTCCAGGTTGGGCTGGAATTCCCCATATATAACACTATATGAATAATTATATGCGTATACACATATAATAATAAGTAAATATAAAAAAAAAAAAAAACGAGAAAAACAAAAGAAGAAGAAAAACGCTATTTATTTTAAAAAGCAATCAAATATTTTTATACTAGATATTTGGCTCCTAAAGTTTAAGAAGGTGCAAGAGAGACTGTTTTAGAAAGAAAAATTCAAAATCATGAAAAACATTTTCTTATTTATTACGAATTCAATATTTTTTACACATTTCTGTTGCATCACATTTAGAGTTTATGAATATTTATTTTGTTGTTATATTTAAGTTTTTGTTATTTATGTTATTATAACACTTTTAATATTTCAATTTATGTTTTCATGGCTATTTATATATTTCTTTATTTTACATATTGCGTACATACAAAACAGAAAGCATAAATTCAATATTTTCTCTAATACTAACACGCAGCTTCAATGTCTTTCAACAAAGTTATAACAATAATTTTACAATAATTATACGTGAAATAATTTAATACTCAGAGGTATAGGATGCATTGAAATTTATACACGCTGTATAGCATTCGTCGCTATATAATACGTGAACTTTTATATCCTTTGGTTCCTGTTTTTTTTATACCTTTTATTTTACATTTATACAAAAAAAAAAAGAAAAAAAAATGTTATTCTCATATTTCCTTGTGATCAAAACACTTGTTTGCTACTATAAAAAAAGGCGCAATTTCTGACAACTTATAATAGATAATTGGCTACAATTGAATATAATTCTGTGTTCCATATTCACATTTTATTACTATATATTATATACTTACAATGCACGAAATTTTATACAATTTAACACTCATAATAATATGGTAAAATTATTCCTAAATATACTATAGAATAACAATCTTATGAGAATGTTCTAATTTCCTGGAGGAAAAAAAATTCTTTTTTCTATTTCTTCAGTTACAGTCAGACTCGTAATTAGCCTCGTGATCACATTCGTTTTCTAGATACCCTTGTATCAAACTTTCTTGAGAATTTATAGACAACACCGGCGTCTTGTAGTCAAGACTCTTCATTAAGTCTTTAATCATCGTCCATATTCGTACGTTCGTAAGATTGTTCTGATATAGTTGATTAAATGAAAAAACAAAAAAAAACAAAAAAAAAAAAAATAGAAAATGAATAATAAAAGTCAATAAATCAATACTGCTTGCTAACAAAATTTGTCAAATGTTTTTGTTTATTTTATCCTAAACCTTTGCTAGAATTGAGGATACATATTACCTTTACAACTTGTCCATAGCATTGGATAAACTCGTCGTATCTTTGCAGCGACATATTCACTAGACATAGATATCCCCATACTTCAGCGTTTTGTGTATTTAAACTATTGGCTTCAGATAATGATTTTTCAGCATTTTTCATGTCACCCAACTATTTAAAGTTATAATACCAAGTCTTAGTAGGGAAGATTCGACTGATTTGTGAGTCCAGTTATTAAACGAATTGAGAATTTCAAAAACAGAATCAATATGAATTCAATAGATTTGAAAAGAATTGTGTGGCAATTCTTTTTTGTTCTGAAGAATTGATGTATATGTACAAGTATTGCGAGTTCTGTTTAATTCTGTTTTTCACATACTCAATTCATTTTGGTTTACTGGATGGGAACGTACGTGATAACAAGCCATTCCTACACCCAGCCACGATCTAGAAGTCGGTGAATTCTTGCAAACGATTAGAAAGAGCTTCTTTGCTGCTTCGTAACGTTCGGTGTTCAGATATATATGACCCAATCTAATATTCAATAGGTGTCAATGAAATGCAAGCTATGTATAATACAGAATTCTACTACTTTGGAATGAGACAGTCTTCAATCATTATACAGTAGCTTTCAACATTTCTTTCAAATGTGTTATAGAAATTAGATTGATATGTAAATTAGAACAAGTCTCAAATCCCTAATCAGAGAAATGAAATAAATATCTGCCACGTTTACCTTAACTGTACAAGATGTAGATCTTCAGGACGACGAAATGAGCAATTAGCAAACTCATAGTGATATATTGCTTGGTCAAAATTTCCTAGCTGCATATGGCAATGACCCATTAAACTGGCGGCTGAATATTCCTATAAGGAATGTTTAAATACCTCGGAATTTCTTTGGAAATTCTTTTTTCCTCTTTCTGAATATTATCTTTCAATCGCTTTGTTAATTTACATACCATTCCATGGAGGCTTACTGCTTCTTTGAGATGGGATATCGCATCTTCGTATCTTTCTTCGATGTAATGCTGTACAGCGAGGTAATACAGGACATATCTCGTCCTACCCATTTCTGACAATTCTTGTGCAAGTGCTATTCCTGCAAACTGAAGTAGAATATTCAATTACGTGTCATCAATGGATTTCAAAAGAAGAAAGAATATGTATTTGCTTACATTGAAACAAGACAATTTCATGAGCAAAACTGCAGTTGTGAGGTAGATTCTGTCCTTAGGACTTTTTAACGCTGCCCAAAGCAAAGGCTCGCGACTTAAAAATTGCGTGGTAATAGTATCAGGATCTTTATCTTTTGTACACTTTCGTGCTACTTGAATAGCAACATCGGCTCCTGGAATACAAAATTTGCTTTTCATGTTGATCTCAGTGAGAAAAAGAATTTCATTTGATAGATAAGTATTATACCAGGAAAATATTCCGTTCTGAGATAAAAGAGGTGGAGAATCGCCCACCCTTCCGCGAATCGAGGATAAATTCGAGTCACTGTATCAAGGAAAATTTCTGCATCACGATATTGTTCTTTCTGAGCAAGAATTATACCGTAAAGAAGTAATCTGTGTTTGAAAATAATTTGACGGATAATCAATATGGAAATTAATGGCAATGGTCACTATTCTGTGGTTGTGATTAGAACTCACGCTATTTTATGCTTTTTGTTCAAAGCAATAGCTTCCCGACAACATTCTGTAGCTCGCTCTATATCTTGAATCCGTAATAAATATATTGCATATTCGATCCAAGGATCTGGATTCTTGTTATCTTTCGATATCATCTGAAAAGTCAGTTGGAGTCAAAAAATAATAATTGAAAAAAAAAGTTACAATACACACATCCAAATATTCTTTTCGCGCATCATCCATGTATCCAAGCGCACAAGATTCTTCTGCAAAGAAACTTGAACCAGATACATTAAGGCTCGAATCTGTAAGCCCTGCAGCATATTGTCCTTCCACAACTTTATTTAAAGTGCAATGCATCTGTTCAACTAGATATACGTAAGCCGTGGACACAACGTTCTTGAAAAATTGCAAAATGGATTAATTAGTAGAGTATTTTTCATTCTAATTATGTTATGTACAGATTCTCAGATACCTGACACTCTTTCGTGCTTAACGTGGGCATTTCGATTTTGAATTTTTGATCCAGTAGCAATATTATCTTATTTTTTAGAGCACTGCGTACACTTAAATATACTCCTGTTTCATGAAGATGTTGTATAAAACATTCAATTTCATCCTGAAAGTATTGAATATTTAATACGCTTGTATTAAAAATAGTAGCGATGTAACACGATTTGATGAAACCCATATAGTTGTTCTATAATCGATTGTTATTCTGTATCAGTATCGAACATGAATATTACATCGAGTTACTTACTTTTATGTAACTATATTTACAGTCCTGAGATTTTTTCTCATCGGATAAACCATCCTGACTAAAATTCTGTAAATTAAGTCACACTATTTATTTTCAACAGCAACATTTTGCTCTCTGTGTGAAATGATGTATTTAATAACTGGAAATTCCATTATGATGAGAATTCATACTTGAAATTCTTTGCAAAGCGTATCGACCAATTTTCTGATACAGTTCGAATAGTGTTCTTCAGCCAGATCACTTGTGTATGCATTAGGAGCCACGGTGTAAGGATGTACCATCTTATCAATGCTGAAAATATTGATAGAAAATTCTACTTGTGAAATTGGAGCCAAATCTATACAGTCCACTACAGAACAATATACTTCCTGCACCAGTATTTCTTTAACGACACAGCTAAATATATTTTACTCGCCAATCAGTAAGATCTTCCAAAGTTCGAGCGGGTTGTAATGCGTGATGAACTTCAAATTCGATTATCACAAACACAGGTTGACCATTTTCTGATAGTAATGGAAAACTCGGTACATGTTCAGGTTCCGCTGATCCTGCCGCAGTCTGATTACATATCGACTTATAAATCAATGGTCTTTGCAGAAATCTTGTATTTTTTAGTTTATCATCAATGTCTATATCATTTGACGAACCGCTGATTGGGAACTGTCCTTGGTAGAAGGTTTTCCTTTCTTGGACTCCTTTTGTTTCAATGCAACTGGTTCCTTTGATATCTCTTTCTCAAAGACACATTTATCTAATCCTGTATGTTCTGCCATAGCTGATGTACTGAATGTGTGTAATTTCGCAACCGTTCGAGTTCTCGTAGCTGTATACACATTTCAAATTTAATGATTAGGTATAACGTCGATTACAAATCCCTTTAATTACTTGCCTCCAGGATAAAGAAGTTCCGAAACATCAGCATAGCACTGAAAGAGTTGCCTAGTATCTGAATCCTTTGCTTTCTGCTTACCACCATCCTGCATTTTTCCACTCACGGCAAAGAAGAAAGGCCAATATTTGTATCTGGACAGAAAAAAAAATCAGAGATTCATTTATAAACTGTCCGTATCATGTGGAAGAGTCTTTATGATAGTTTATCGAAAAATTTACAAAGCCACATTACAATCACCTTTTGATTATATTTGAGATGGCTTCGCATCCTGATTGAATGACCAAAGAGCGTCGCATAGAATTCCATTGCACTCGAGGTGTATTATCTAATAACTTTTGATAAAGAGTAGTAAGTATGATGATGATTTTACACAGCCGATTGAAGCCAAAGAACGTATTACGATGAATGTACCTTCATATCAAGCTCAGGATCGGTATATTCATTTTTGGTAATATCGCTATTTAATTTGTACTTGGAGAACTTCGCACGGCCCTCTATATGTGCCAAAGATTGCCAATGTTTGATTTTCTCAATATCAGGAACGCTCGTTCTAATACCACCATCAAATATAATATCATCTGGTTCCTACATTTAGTGATAGAAGTTTAGTAATTATTGTTAATTTGAGAAACTGCCGGGGTAGTAATACAACTAGAAATTTTCTTTTGAGCTGTTATAATATGTCCCCAATAAGAATCGAAGAAATGATCACGGAGTTAAACAACTTGAAACTAATTCCTGATTGCTATTATATTAATGATTGCATACTTTATTTGCTACGTATATGACAGTGCTAGCTTTGTAATCCATATCGTCCGTCCAAAAAGATGGCAAGTTGTAAATACTTTCCACAGTAATTGTGAGAAAATTAACTTTCATATCAGGTGGAAAAATATCTGTATCGAGCAGTCTTGCAGAGATAGTAAGACGTGGTAGATTTTCCCAAGAAATTATATTTCCGCCACCACTATGGGACATCGGCATTTCTAATAGTAATATTTCTGTGACTGTTTTTTCTCCTGCGAAGTAGTGTCAATTAGCAATTAATAAATTTGACGATACCAGATTCTTCTTCGAATTTATGTCGAAAAATATATTTGTACAATCTCTCGTGATTTTTTCCTGCGAATATCTTGATAAAATTTCATGATACCTACCTAACATTAGTGGCATAAGATCAAAGTTACAAATTCCTAATATAGCTGGGCCCTGATTTCCCTTCAAGTTTTTCAGTTTCAGCCCAGAAGTTCGCTTGCTTTTATTCTTACTGCCAATTAATTCTGCTGCAGAAGCATCGCCTGCAGGGGACATCATGCCATCGGAGTTGTCGCCTGAGCTTTCCAAAGCTGTTACTACAAGTTTTGAACAAATATTGGTTTACATGGCTCGTTTTAACAGGAACTAATTCTCTTAATGAAGTTTTCTATTTGCAAATTATAACACACCATAAAGATATGGTATAACAAAATTATGAATTCGGCTTCGTTATTCTCATTAAATTATTCATCTCAACAGAATATTGCAGGCCGTACTTAAAATTGGAGTAGATACTGCAGTCCCTATGCTGCTCTTTTTATTTATCGCTAATGTGAACAAGACGGTGTAGTCAATGTTAACTACAGTAGGCTCAATTCCAGCATCATCTAATTTCATCGACGGGCTTTCACCCAATGTTGTTTCATCGTGGTGTACTCGTATTGAGATTGCAGCAACCTCTTTACCTGTCTGCATGTTAGAGTATATTAATTAATGGAATAACAAGAGGGTGATCCGGGAGTTTATGGATATCATAATAATTCCATTCAAAATAAGAACGTCATAGTTTTTTTTTGGATTTTTTTATATGGGATAGAGAATTTCGAGAAACTATATGAGAATAGAAACTTTACGCGAACAGATTCTGACCATTTTAATGTTTGAAAGATTTTCAATACTGTTGACCGTGATCTCGATTGTTCGTTGGATCTCTGGTTCTTCGAAGAGCAGAGCTTCGGTAGTTTCTGAATCTGATCGTTTCTCTGATTCTGAAATCTCATTTTTCCCACTAGTTTTATTCTGCAGAAGTCGTTATATCGTAATGAAGAATTTGATAAAAAAATCCTCGAGAATGATATTCGCCCAACTATTCAATGAAATATTTGTATGTAGCGAGTACTATACCTTGCTCATATTTGTCGATTTATATTCACTCAATAGTATTATAAATACGCGATATTCTGATTATGATGACAGCGAACAAGCGTCATATCAAAATATTTCAGACTCCCATGTGATAATTAAAAACATTTGGTAAACGGCGAGCCATTATACAAAATATGAATGATTATCCGCTGCGTTCATTGACAATAAAATTCTCACACATACTATGTTTGAGTATTGATTATTGACTCATTCCTGTTTTCAAATATATCTAGTGGGCTAAGAAATCAATGGCCAGTCATCACATCAAATTTGATTCATTGAGATATATTATAATGACTATGTAGCCAATACGTGTTCTTCTTCACTTTGAAATCAATTTTAAAAAAACAGTCTAAAAGGGTATCTTCGATTATCTCTTTAATAATAAAAGCATATCCCGCTAACTACTAAACGGGGAATCCCCGATGAGATATTTGAATTTCCCGCAATTCAAGCAACATATTGCAACAATGAGATCGGTAGTCGTTTCTACATGCGAGAACGCGAGTTATCTCGATTGACATCGATTAATCGATTACGACAAGGGTCCATCGATCTGGGTAAAAACATTCATTCCCAAATAGCCAGATAGCCTGCAAGATTTTGTATCTTGTACGGGGAGACAGGTTCGCCGATTTTAGTCTATTTGTTAATCGTAAGGACTTCATAAGGTGACCTGGTGACATGGCGGACAAAGAGGCCGATGCATCGTGGGCAATTAAATTGCTGACATCCGATCCTGAAAAAGAGCAGTCTGTTCTTGGAGGATGTGCAGCTACAGTACTTGCAGCAACTGCGGGTTTGATAACTGCTTTTTGGGTTAATTACGGCAGTAGAAGGCCCATGTGGTCGGGTAAGTACGATAATTAATCACTAATCAATTTACTAAAAAAAAACCTACAACTCAAAATTCAAAAATCGATATCAATTCAGGGTAGATTTACTCCACAAATTTAAACCTAACCTCAATGGTTCTTATTATGCAACAATCGCGAGACACGATATTATTCGTCTACATATATTTATGATATGTATAGATGTGCGACAAATACTTTATTATTCTTCCATTCGAATCTGAATTCCAAATTTTCTTTACGATTATCATTCCTTTCGTCCAATTCAGTAATATCTGCAAGCCCATGCCCCGTCGCATCGAAATTACAAACTGTACTAATATGTATGCAATATTATCCGTCAGACGATTCACTAACATGGCATTGATAAATCTCAATTTGTTCTAAAAAATGACTGTAGCTTCAAGTACAAGTAGTTTATGCACAATAAAGGATATCAATTGTTATCGAAAAAGGTGCAAAAACAGTTTCTTTTTAATTTTTTATTACAGAATTTTTCATCACCTTAGTAGTTATTGAAAATAGTATCAAGTAGGAATGGATTTAGTACGGCATGAGACATTTTTTGAATCAGTCATCTGTTTGCTAGTGAGAAACTCTCTGAATATAAAAATTCATTTTCCAGCAATTTTTCAGATCATTCGTCAAAGTTAGATGCATGAATTTCAAAAATAAATAATCTATATTCGAGAAACTATGTTGTTTTTGCAGACACTAGCGGCCCACAAATTATAAAGCTTTGTTGGAATTAGTGACACTTATTTTCTGATCCAAACCAATACTTTTATCATTACTGGGGTGATGAAAAAGCAAAAAGAATTTTCGCTGGATAAATACTTGAGAAATGAGTTACATTATCTAAGAATACTAATAAGCTTTGGTGAAGCATCTTAGTGTCCTGTTCCAAATAATTTCTTTTAGGTATTCAAAAACATCTGACCTATCCGATAATTGGCGGCTGTATCGCACGGTATTTTGAACTTCGTAGTCAAAATTACAATGCTGAAAGAGACGCTGTTTTCCGCCATTACATCAGTCTCCATCCTGAAGATTTCCCCGAACCAGGTGATTAATCCTCGAAAATAGTTTGTTTCTAGTTTTTTTGTTTGTTTTTTTTCTAATCAATCTCCAGTAACTAGATAAATTTAATATGCTTAAATTTTAGTCAATTTATGAAAATTTACTGGAACATTTCTTTCTCTCTTATTACAAAGAAATGCTGTTACGATAGTTGACTTTAATCCAAAAAAATTAATTGTTTTTCTTCCAGAACGTAAGAAGTTTGCCGAAATACTGAAACCGTGGACACCAATTCGTTAGAGAAAATCAAGATGATACATCAGTCTGATAGGTCATTAATATGCAATAGTACTGTTTATGGATAACTAATTCAGTCGATCTTGTAACAGTAAATATTGTTTACTCTTATTGTATATACATTATATAGAAATACAAAATTACTAAAAATTATTCTTATGAGTTTCCAATCTTTAAGCATACGACCCGTTTTTCATAAAAACAAAACAGAATTTTGGATTCTGTCCATAGTCTTGTTCGTTGGTTGATCTTATTAAAATTTAAGGATATGGTATTTAAACTACAAAATTGTAATAGTTATTTGTTTTATTTCTTATTCAATTAATATGCAAACTTGAGCAATAAGCTACACAGCAAAATTGTTTGGCACTTACTCGATAAATGCAAATTACATTTTGCAGCGTCACAATTGTGAAAGTATTCAGCGCTGAACATAACGCATGAATCTTACATACTGTTAGAAAGTATTCGTACCTCTTCTTTAACTCAATCGCTGAGTTTTTAACAAGCAGGTCAATCGAAACCTGTTCATGAAGAATATTATCAAATTCTCAATGACGATAACTGAGTTTAATTTACGTCAACAGTTTCAGTTGAGGTGAAAAAAATTCTTTTTTCACAATCATTGCTGAATTCTGAAATTCAAACTCAGTCGATTACGCCAAACATTGTTAAGATATTATTTTGGAATACATATTTGGATGTTGCGCTGTCGGAAACAGTCGTTCGAAAATTTCTCTCAATTATGCTGCTTGAAACAGTCACTGATATTTAATCATTACTTCAATTAAACTATTTCACGACGCATAATGTGAGATGGATATTTTTTGCTTACAGTATAATTCGAGATTGGGTAAAAGGAAAATGGAATGAAATTATTTTTTTCTATTTTCTGGATTGTAGTTGTCGTTGAATAATCCACTGCCCTTAGCGTCGCCCAACCAGGGATACTTGTTCGGGCAATCTCTGCATGTTTCCAGATATCTGTAAAAAATAATTAGAATTATCATCTAAACAAATATTCAATTTAACTAAGTATCAAAATCTACTACGTACCTTGTCGAGGTAAAGTTTGCTTCTGCAGGCTTAAAGTCTAAAGCGCACATATTTGCGTTATTGCACATTGGCTCTGGGACATTCTCCTTCCTCTTACATTGCCATCCGTCAAATGTACTCAACGATTTCACCGGCGTAGGGTTGGTTATCCAAGTCAGGGCTTGCGTAGCTGTGACAAAATATACGTCCGGCCTGAAATTGAATCAAATGAATTAAATTAATAAGTTTTCAAGGACCAACACTAAGATGTTACACATTAAAATAACAAATAAATCAACTGATATATTATTTAAAACTTACAATGTGAGTAACCAGTCGACAAATTTATGAAGACCTTTTTCTAATTCTTTGATCTGGAACCAATTGGTATGGAATGGCATCATGTAAGGTGCTCGATTCTGTTCGTAATAGCGATTGAAATCCTCTTGGAGCCATTCGAATACTTCGTTAGGGTCGTGATTGTGCAGAACGCATTGATCCAAGTACGGGCAGTGACCGCCTTCGTAGCTTTCAACGTAGTGAGCATTCAGTGGCAATTCCCAAACGCCTGAAAATCAAATAACACATAATGAATATTCGGTCTTTTCTGAATTGAGAATGAGCAGAGCAGTAGAATCAGAAATCTAATGGTTGGTCTGCAATCTAAATCAGACTTTTGATTAAAATTCTCATTAATATTTTTATAATTGAAGAAGTACTTGCCTGGGAATATTTTGTTAGGACAAGTTCCAGCTTTACATTCGTGAGGAATTCTGTAGTCGAGAGTATAGGGCCAAATTGGAACTTTGGATGGTGAAATACCGATACTACTGTCGTATATGAAACCGAAATCTTCGATAACTTTGTATTGTGTATTTCTACCAGGTTTTAAATAAGGTGCTCGCATTCCAACAACTTCACTGCTGGTAACGTTACTGAAATGTTTCAAAATCTCTCGCATACCAACCATCTCGCCAACCCATTCTTCGTACCCCTTATCCTCCAAACCTTTTTGAAGACTGTAAAGATTCAAAAGTTATACAAACAGTTAATGAAAATTCTGAAAGTTTTTTTCAATACGAAGAAAGGAGGTCTATTACTATTCCACCGAGGTGTGAAGTGTCGCTAAAAGATTCTTTCGCATACATGTTTGCGGTAGAAAGCACATATGTAATCAGTGCTTTCAAATAGACTAGCCGGTTCATTGTGAGTCGAGTTCTTTTTCTACTCAACTGAAGAACAAGATTTTATGATATTCGACAAAAAAAATGTAACTTACGATACTGTTTCTACAGCAATTTCGTGACCATCGTGAGCCAGGCCTTGGACCATATTGTAATTGCAGTATTCGTGCGAGATAAAGAATGTCCCTCTAATTGGGCAGTTGTTAGGATTCAGTCTGTCTGCTGCGAAGATCTTTTGATAGTGATCAAAGTTGTTGTGGTTTACTGCGCCGTCAAATGTCAATAGAATCATTTGTGGTGTCTGTAATCGAAATTGAAAAATATTATTACCAAATTTGAATAAATTACTATATGAAACGTTTGGAGCAAAGATAATTTCAAGATGAATTATGTTTCACTTCTGCAGGAATTTTTTTATAATAGTAAGATTATAGAAATTCATTTATCTTCTTCTTGAAGTTTTCAAATTTTATCTAACAATTTGCTCATTCGTTATTTTACGTACTTCATCTGGGCTGAGGCGATCAGGAATGAGTGTTCCATCTCGAGAACAGTAACAATACGGTAATTCACAAGCAGCAGGATCACATCGCTCAGCTAGATCCACAGGTGTTTCTGTTATTGGAGCCGGAGCTGTAAATAAATAATATTTAAGTTACGTACTACTCGGAAAAAAAAAAGAAAAATCAATGGAAAGATTGTCTTCAATTTCGAATAACAAGACCAACTTTTGATAGTCGAATTCGCATATTGCTGTGCTTGTTGTTGCGCTTTTTGTTATTTGAAATAGCTGAGGATATTGTGCAGTGCACAGCTTAAGCTCATTAGCTTGGAGAAGCTAAGGATATCAATAATAATGGAAATGACGTCGTGTTTGAGTAGAAAATATTTCAGCAGTAAATAATTTATAAACAATTTGAATAAAATGATAAAATTTGTACTTACTGGTAGGAATTGGGCCACATCGAGCTTCGTTTTTAAACGTACAAAATTTGCTGATATCGTCGAAGTGTAGCCCAGACGGGCAAGTGCTCAAGTAGGGGTACGAATCTACACACTAATAATGGAAAAAAAACATCGAATTTACATTAATCTTTCTAATCTGTTTTCCTATGATTATTATTCAGACATATGCGAATTAAAAAATTCTGATAATTTGATGAAACGTATAAGATTCAAACTTTCACTAGAGCGTGGATATTCGATGTGTCATCAGAGATAGGAAATTTATGTAACATTAATGAGTTGTAATTTATACCTGATAAAATCTCTTGCAGGTCGCTGGATCGGCAAAATTACCATTTCCTTGGCCCTCGGGGCATACGTAAGCCTCCTTTTTATCATCCTTCTTTTGAGCGAAAACTGAAATAAATGCGAAATTCAAAAAATAGTTCAAATTTGATCAAACGACTTGTATGTATATGTGATCATTATATTTAGAATCCGTACCGCAAACTCCGAAAGTTCAAATAAATTAGGTATAGGTATTCTGTAAAATCAAGAACTGCAGGGGATAAACTATAATGGTATTAACAGAATTGCAAACAAGTTTGACCCGCTTGTATACCGATCTAATTGCAATTCTAATTCTACAATAACAATTTCACTGTATATATGTGGTACCTGACTATGTGATAAATTTACTTTTAAGTTTCTCTGACATCAATGGTCGCCCGGCTTTCTATATACTTACCATCTTCGCGCGTCAAGCCATATTTGACTTATGGCATATATATTGGTGGCAAAATGTCATACTGGCCCCTGCATTTTAGTTCTTTTTCTTTTTTTTAAATGAACAGTTATATTTCACATCTTTCTAAATTTCGCATACGAGCAAATTTTCTGGATAATTTGAAAGCGACTAAAATCGCTGTGGCTATCATAATAATGTAACGGGCTTTTGAGTATAATTCAAACCCCGCTGGAATCACTAATTTATTTAAATATTCGTGGAAAAGAAGGCGCGGTAAAAAGCTTCTTTTTTTAGGTACGAGATCACATAAAAAATCGTACAATGCCATTCAAATTCCATTCTTCGCACGTATCTAAAGCTGCGGGAATTATTGATCTACCTTATTTTTACAAATCAAACTTGTATCTTCCACGTCTATATCTGTATACCTAAAGGTATCTTACGGTCCTGTGTAAAGTGTGTAAAGTGTAAAGCTGTGTAAAGTTTCTATAGGTTTCTGCAGAAAATTATATTATTTATGTATGCACGTATACCTACAGCCGTTTTTTTTTTCTCATCGCTGATCAAATTTAGAATGGAAGAAAATCGCGAGAGAATTTACAAAGTGGAATAGCGCCGGTGTAAATGTCAAGGCTGAGAATATTTTGCGATTCTTTCTCTTTCTTTGCAAGTGCATAAGTTGAACTGGTACATACTTATAATGTATGTCTATATCTGTGTATGCATTATGTATGTATGTACAAATTCTATGTACATATTGCATGTAGGTACCTATAATATACTTTACATCCCATATACTGCACACGTGTTTTGAAAAGACCAACCGGCTCTATACAGATAATGAACTTTCACGACCGATTCTCATCTTATTCAATATGTATGATCATTCTGTTTCTCTTGTGTGCATATATATTATGCTTGGGTATATAATGCGATTGAATATACAGAATATACTGTCAGCGACATCATTCGCACAGTTTTTATCCAAGGTTGCATACTTCTTAGCTATAAGATAAATCAACTGATCAAACAACCTTGTTTTACACGTGTAAGTTTAGCATTTCAATACTCGTGACACTATTCGCTAGTTTCTTCGATAAAAAAAAGTGTTCCCCTACTTTGATTGAACAGATATCAAACTATCGTCATTCGCAGTATGCGCCCTTGCGCCTGATTCGATGCTGATTAATCTTATAGAAATTTAATATTCAACGTTGTGATATGGGCTGCGTGCATAAAAAGCATGTCATCTTATGTATACACGTCAATTGTATGTACATCATCATCGTCATGTCATTAAAAAGTGAAAATAAATTTCGATACAGTCGTAAAAAACTCGTATAAATAATCTTTCTGAATTTTTTTATCGATCACGATATTTCCGAGTTCATAATTTCAATATAAAAGGTAGAAGAAATGCGAGAATAGAAATTTTATTTGCAGAAGTACATACATACGTGTCATGTTGTTTCCGCGATCATAACAATATAAGCTCAGTAACGGACGTACATACATACATACGAAACTCGAAATCAAAACCGGCACGCGAGAAAGTTTTCAACGAGAGTTCTTTCTGTTTGGTGCAAGCCGTTTGACAGACATTTCGCATTAGTGAACGGTGCTTGGTAGTAATCTTTACGACTTTGAAGGTATATAGCGTGCGTATTCAACGAAATTGTATAATTACGTGTTGTACAGTTTTTTTTACCCAATCTCTGGTCAGGAAGTAATCGCTAATTGTACGCACATCCCTAAAGTCACGATCGGAAATTAAAGAGAGAAATCCTTCTAGAGGCTGCAGACGCGTTCTTAGAAAGTGCGATACGTGCGATACGTGAGATCTACACCGAGTTCGTATGAAGAGAACTCAAGACTCTCGACGAACGTGTCTGACGCTTATACCTTTACCGAAATTTCAAAAATCTTCGATCGAGATTGCTGTATAAACGTATCGAAAATAAAATATTACGAAAGAATGTCTCATCATTTTTGAATTTGACAAACTTACACGAAAATAACCGGCAAATGGATTTGATTCGAGAATTGTGTGTAGGTTTGACTGGGAAAAACCGATGATCGTGAAATGGGTTCTAATTTTCACAAATATATGACGATGATATTATTTATATTCATGAAAGCAGCGATTCGAATCGAATTGGGTTTGGCAATATTCTAAGGTTGACATTTTGACGGAAAAAGAGAAATCATCGTTTCTTGGATTGTTATGTCACGATCATGATTGCAAATTCGAATTTTCTACATATACTGGGTATAGGCGATCGAACTTTATAATCGTATGACAAGTACACTGTATATTTTCTGTTCACGAATTCGATGCAGTAATATCAAAACTATGAGTGGCTCGAAAGATCTAGAAATGCAGCTTATAAATTAGGTATTCCATATTCCATGTATGCCGTTGGATTTTCAAATAATAAATAAATGGAAAGTGAAGGTATATAGAAATATAAGATAAGCCTATTAATATAATATGCCCATGTGCCCAAAGGCGACATTACCGTTATAACTGCGTTTCTTATACATACGGAATTATTATATGTATACCTACACACATTCACCATATGGGTGCCGAATGCGAACATGTAAACAATGGAAAAGAAAGATCTACAATCGCAAAGATCGTGCTGTAAAGTATTCGACAAATACCCGAATATTTACGTATTTACCACGATAGCTGAATCCTGTTCATATTGAATCGTCAGTTTGATTACACGTATATCTAAAAATCATATTGAGATTCTGCGTGCAATATGAGCTTGAGCACGTGGAGCATATTCTATTTTCTGTTATAGGCTCACCGCGCTCAATGTATTTTGCAATGAAATAAACTGAATTGGAAAGCGTGGAAGATTTCACGTAAGTATATTTTCTTCAGATTTCATAAACAATTACTGAACAAAACTATATACGTACCTATATAGTTGTAAATTATACAACAATCTAATTTAAGTATATAGCTACGCTGTTATAGAGTCGACTCAAAGTTTTTCATACTCATTACGTGATATATACATATACAAACCAATGCACAAAGAAGTAGACATGATAATAATGATAATGTGTATTATTTTATTTGCACACCGGACGCGAATCACCCCGAGTAACTTCCACCATTTCTCAAACTTAAAATATTATAAGGATTATTAAAAAGCCTCTTGCGACAAAAAAACTTCCATCACATGCGGCAATGTAAATTATCATTGAACACAATGCGAAAAGGAGAGGAAAAGTACTGTTTCTTGGTGAAAAATCTGTCTCGGTGAAAATACGAGAAGTCCAAACGATCATACCTGTACTTCTACCGTGTCAATCACGACACCATTTTTATTTACAAACTTGGCTTTTCCGCACGTACCAGAAGCCGGAACTACTCGTAAAATCTTGTATTTGTAGCCGAATCACATTGCAAGTATTTTAAAAATAATTATATTGTGTAATGTTCGAATTGAGGTACTTGAAAATATGAAAAATTACTACAAAGATGTATTAATGACGTGGAAATAAAATCAAGACAATCACCTGTGACCAGTAATGCGGTGCACAATAGCACCGATCCTGGTAGCTTCATAACTCCTTTCGACCTCCTCCTTCGTCCTTGGACCTTTTCTAACGACGAATATTAATGAACAATGAAAGAATAGCTCTATAAGTCACTATCTCTAGTCTCACTTTTGTAAAACTTTGTACAACTATGAGGAAGAACAGCTCGCCCAACACTGATCAGAAAATTGTCTCCACAGACGTCAGGATCCCTCTTTCACGATTTCACGGTGCACCCGTCGCCACCTTAACGATCAACCATTGGCTGACCACTTTCTACCGTCTCCACTACTAATGAACGAGACACTATTTATTATGGTACCTGAACCTGTCAGGTTTACGTACGATGCGTACATATCAAAGCCGCAAGTTGGACGAATATCTTCGAATGCATGGCATGTCGAATCCGATAATTTTTAGGAATCCTACTGGTCCCCACGGGCCCAGATCGGAGCGATTTTATTTTTATAAAAACTCATTCGAATTACGAATGCGAATATCGCAATCATGTCTTGCGATTATCAAACCCTTGAATTCAGAAGTTTATTTTATACGAAGTTTCAGAAAATCTTGGAGTTCTTATTTCGTTCGCATAATGAGAGATTGTAATTTTTTACTTTTCTTAGATTTATCCACGAAAATAATAATTTTTTTAAATTAAATAAATACCAAAAGCTAGAATAACTTATATGATAAATCCCGGAAATCTGTAATTTATTAATACCAACTATGATTCTTTATGAAAAATCGTCCATAATGTTCATATTTCCATAAAAAATTTTATGGAAATATGTAGTGAAAATTTCTGGCCGTATAATCGAAGGGAATCAATTCGAAATTCCTATGAATTTACTGAAATCCGACAGGATGCTTTAGAAATTCTGAACTTTCCAACTAATTTTTTACGTAAATTTTTCAACAAGTATCAATTATGCAATTTCGAGCGCAAGTTCAAGGATAATAAAAGAATATAAAATGTTAGAAGTAGAATTGAATATATGTATGTAAATGTGGGAATGTTGGTTAAAACTAACAGAATAATAATTCTTGGAAAAATATATTTTTCCATAAAGTCACAAGATATGTTTTTTGGTAATCCTTGAGAAAATGCATTCACGCCACTCACATTCTAATGGGTTTTAAATATAGGTCTATGCGTGTGTGTGTGTGGATTTTAACTAACAGGTCTGGATGATATATGGTAAACGACTTTCATTTTTCGGTGGAATTCTGAGTATTCTGAACATACTGTAGTTATACTAACCACATGTATAGTATAGTGTGAAAAAATGTAAATTTATGGAACAACATCATAATATTATTTCTCACGATTGGTTCGACTTATTGACTGAAATAAGAAAAAATCAGCGAATCTTGTTTAGCAACGTTGGCACGTATATTCTCTATTTACAGAACCGATAATTGACCTGCAGTCCGCACCTGAATATATTTCCATAAAATTGGGGAAATATTCACCACAAAGAATAGAAATGAAAGCCAATAAAAAATTTGTAAATCCCTATAAAACTGTCGCAAAATCTCCCAACAAGTTAGTAGCATATAATATTTTTTTTTTTCACTGAAAATTTCGGAACAATGTGCAGAATTTTTGTTTTGTTTTCTCGACCAAAAAATTGCAAGTACATATTATTATTATTCAGTAAAGGCAGAATAATAGGGCGACGAAAGTGAATTTCATTCCGTAAATTATTTTACTGACTGTACCTCAGCGTGACATACTCACGCGACTCGTTTTATACGCCCGATAACCGGGGATCCTGATTGAGAAGAAGAGAAATTCAACTCATCCAACGGAAGTAGCTGTGCGGCATCTGGCCACGTAGCATACTCGATTTTTGTATTCAGCGTTCTTTTTCTACACCGAATTGCTTCTTCCCATTTGTTCTTCTTTTTTTTCTCCTCTTACTCAGCGTTAATCCGGCGGATTAATGACCTTTGAGAGTTTTAAATTATCTCGAGTGCGAATGTTCACGATATTGTATGATAAATGCTGTTCGCAAATTTAGGTTTATAAAATTGAAGATGTACGAGTTCCCGAATCCCGAAACACGTTCGGGAAACTTAAAACACAGGGGAGATCGAAATTGCTAGAGAAATTTCGGAATCCTAGGGCCAAGGAGCAATGCGATTTCCTAAATAAGTTTATGGCCAGATATTCTGGTTGTGTAGAAAGCTTTCGAAGTACTTAGCATTCCATTACTCATATATGTGTACAGGAAATTGTACACATGGTAGCTGTATAGCTCCATCGCGTCAATACTTTATTTTCGATCGGTATATCTGAAGAATCTCAACATTTTTTTCATATCTGCAATACAACGCAGATTATTATTATTATTATTATTATTTTCTTCATAATTAGCCAACCGTATTCAATTTTTTAGGGATAAATCTCGACGATCTCCTTCGCGGCAATTGATAGAAATCGGCAAAATTTTTGGGTAACTCTATATTCTGAAATATTTATTAACAACGATAGGTACGAGTTCATGTAGGTAGAAAATACAACTTTTACATGTAGGTACACATTATTATAACTTGGTAGTCTTTCTCATTTGATTACAAATTCATTACATACGGAGTATAATTTTGTTGAATTAAGTATGATAATTAACGTAAGTCTTCATTCTCAGTAAGTGGATTACCGTTTATGAGGTGATTTTTAAACTGTGAGCATATTAGTTAAATTGAGAACTCATCATCTTTTAGTAACGATTCTGTATAATATATATGTGTAATTATGTATGTATATAATACAGTTACAATAAATTATCAATCACATGATATGTAATCGTATTTTTATACAGTGTTTTGAAGATTGTCCATTTTATCTTCAAACTCATCAACAAAACCATTTCTATGCGGTAATTCCCATTAGTATTTATTAAAAATACGTTGAGCACTTTAACATAAAACCTACCTTTTCGCTCTAGGAATTATTTTAATGGACTCTCAACTACTGAATTTGAATTAAGTAGGTATAGTGAAATGGCATCAAAGATATTCGAATCCTTAACTCCTACGATATTAATCAACTATTTTTCCCAGAAATTATCTTCATTCCAAAAACGGCCCGAAATCTTTATATTATGCCGTATTATCTTTGTTTTATTTCTAGATCAATAATGAACGAATTTTTGCACAATATACCTAAATCTATTTACATTTCATATTGTACAACTGAGAATCAGAAGTTTTGCTCAATTTTCGAAACTCGACAATTTGTATAATCAGAAGCTGCAGGGAAATGAAACCGTCTTGAAGTGGTTGAGGTAACGACCGACCACTATAATCCCTTTTTTTGATTTACAGCTCGATTTTCGTCATCCTGGGACCCTTTTTTCTCTTCTCTTTCTTGTTTGCTTTCTTTTGCTTTTTAGCTGCTTCCTCGTTGGCATTGGATCCTCCAATAGCATTTGTCCAATAGGGATTAAAGTACCCAGGTTCTCGAGTAGTGATGTTAAGCTCCTGCCCAACCAAGTGGATCATCGTTATAGTCGATTTATCCAAAAGATGCTGCGTTCCATTAACGAAATTCAACGACCATTGCATCATCGTCTGCCATTGCTGCTGCGCGCTTAAAACTCTGTGACTTATTTCTGGTAAATGGAGAATTATATCCCCAAATAACGCTGTGTTCTCCAAAATATTAGATAAGGCTAAAAAAAAAACAAGAAAATATGTACTGATTGGAAAATTGTTGGAATTTCAAGCATCTTATTCAATATTCAGATAATTCGAATAAGAAAATTGAGGTAAAATGAATGAAAAAAAAAACAAAAAAAAAAACAAAAAAAACAGAGGATTATTCCTGGCTTACCATCTCTGAGATTTATGTCTTCTGGAAATGAGGTGTTGCCAGGTTCGAAACCAGCGCTTTCTAAAATACCTCTGCTTGTTTGGATGACAAAAAAAACTTTTTCAGCCAATACTGTAATCATTTTGTACTGTTTTTCGTAATTTTCCATCTTTCTCAATCCTCTAACAGCTTCTAAATGCTCCCCACGACGTCTGGCAAACAATCTTTTAACTAATAATCATGATAAGGTAAAATCCACGAGTATACTTATAAGATTAAGAACAATAATTTTCAAAGAAGAAAAAGTACCTGCATTGAAAATTATTCAATAAAAATATCTTACGCAATTATAGAAACGGAAATTTAACGATATATCTTAAAATGAAACTGCAAAATCATCCATATTATTAATTATACACTCTAAGGATACAAAGAAGTTCGTTTGGATCAGTTCGAACGGATTCCCGCTTAAACGAATCCGGCGCGTTGATTGGTTCAGTTTGGGTCATCTCCTGCGCGTGCGCCGCGCACAATGCGACATGCAGGATAAAACAGGGGATTATCTTGCGGGTCTGCATCTCGAAATATACCTTAGACCTTATTTATCGCCACATAAAGACTGAGCGAATACTTATAGTCACTTTTCAGGCACCCGTTGATCCCTAATCAGAACAAATGGCAATTAACTTGTCAAAAAACCGGAATGAAACACGCGTGTATTTTAAATGCGGCCATATTGAATTCGTCTACTTCGATTACGGCGAGCGCCACCTGACGAAAAACCAACGAAACGGGTTGTGGGATTGCGGTTTTATCCAAATTTAACACATCGGCAACAAACATGGCCACCATGGAGGAGGCGAAACTTGACGTTAGTAAATTACTGAAATACATAATAGTGTCGACAGAAGTATTTTTTGGCTTTTGAGTGTTTCGGGGAGATTGTAAAGCCGAGAAGTGTATTAATTTCGGCGTATTTTTGCAATCGCCTACCGTTGTCGATCTGTCATTTTAACTTTATCAAACCAATACAAGACAACTGGTGGTTCATCAGTGATGTGTCAGTTTTTACCCCGATATAAGCATGTAGTATGTTACAGGATAATTGCGTATCTTTACAGATGTACGATGACACGATGTACGCCGTTGATCCCCAACACGTGGAGGGAGAGATGACAGTTGGCAGCAGCAGCAGCAGGCAAAAGGCGAATATTGGAGAACCAGATTTCAATACCCTCGACGAACCAATTAGAGATACTATCGTAAGTTCGTTATGTAGTTTGTTTTCCTTAATTGGCGGATTTTATCAACAAATCATTTATCACCATTCAGGCACTTCCTTTTCAACCAGTTTGACCAAAAATAAAGCTTAATCACTTACAGATGAATTATAACAATTCAATCCTCACAGTCATTTTCCTTCTGCTCCAAAACACATTATTTTATCTTAATTCCGTGTTTCCACAGCAGAGAACAGCAATTCCCATTCCAAAAATCACCTAGTTACAGCAATTTGTTTATTAGGAAGTTTAAATATTGCTAATAATATTCTTTTCTTCCTAGTGTTGCATATTTGTAATTTTTCTTTCACCTTTAACGTCTGGATGAGACATTTGATTATTAAATTTGATGTTCTTCTAGCTCAGAGACCTTAGAGCAGTTGGCAAGAAGTTTTACCACGTCTTATACCCGAAGGAAAAAAAGAGTTTGCTCAAAGAATGTGAGTTTGTTTAAACAGATGTACTTGGTATTCTATTTCGTGGTGATTTCAATATCCGATGTATGTTTTCAGGGGATCTTTGGGGACCTTTACTGTTATGCACGTTCATGGCAATGTGAGTTGGATTATTTTCATTGAGTTTCTTCAGGGTTTCCGTTCTGGCTAAGAAACTCGAAAATTCTTGTACCTGATTTTTTTACAGAGTGTTACAAGGATCTTCTGATAAAGCAGATGATGTAAATGATGGAGGACCGGAGTTTGCCGAAGTATTTGTTATAGTTTGGATCGGATCTATGGTCGTCACTCTCAACTCTAAATTATTAGGTGGCAACATGTGAGTTCTATTTTTCAGAATTGCATTTGCTAAATAATTCTAATCATAATATGGAACTGAATCAGTATCATTGAAATAATAAAAGATCCCTCCTTTTATTTTTACTCCTTAAAAGAGAATGAAAATATCTTTGAATTTGATTTCTGTATTTCAAAGTTTTCTTCACTATTGGAAAAGAAAATCAATTGATTACATCAATTTTTCCATTTTCCAGATCTTTTTTCCAGAGTGTATGTGTTCTGGGATATTGTCTCTTACCAACAACCATAGCTCTCATTATTTGCAGAATTATATTGTTGGTAGAACAAACTACGTTCTGGTTTATTCTACGCTTTGTTATTACCATGATTGGGTTCCTCTGGGCGACGTATGGTGAGTATTTCAATCTAGATGTAAAAATGAGGGAATTCTGTGGCATATATCCATCACTATGTATTCAAAATCATGTCGTTGTGGAACATTGCTTTAACGAATCAACTTTCTGATTATTTTCAAAGTATATTCACAATAGATGACTGGAAAAGGTTCAACTTGCAAACTTACTAATGTTGAATTGTAATTTTTCAGCCTCGATGGCGTTTCTTGGAGACAGCCAGCCAGTGGGAAGAAAAGCATTGGCAGTTTTTCCAATATTCTTGTTTTATTTTGTCATATCGTGGCTCGTGATATCTCATACTACGTGAAGAAGTTCAAATCTAAAAACTAATTGGTTTTTACCTCAAGACTGTATAAAACTGCACAAAGAATGATAAATAAAATATCGACGTTAAAATAAACAGGTAAATTAAAATTGAAGATGACAGCCTGTTCTCCGTATTCTCAACTCGGTGTTAAAATCGTCCTTCGAATGTATACTTCTTCCACATTCTTTATTATTACCATCTGAATAAACAAACCTGATCATCAAATTTTCCGCCTTGCATTTGCTATAATTAAATTACGTATAAGCATTTTATTTTTAATGTCAAATGGAGAAAATATGATATTTATTATACATATTATAATATACTATCGTGTATAGTGATTACTATTAAAATAGGATAAGTCAAATGTTCCAATAAATAAGTCATCGATTCACTATCTATATATCTTACTTATCATTCTTCATTTATACGTGAGAAAAATGTCTCTGTAATCTTCTAAACAGTTCTTCGCTTTCCTGGTGATGTGGATAAGCTCTCAACGCTCTCTGAACAACAATATAACTCGTTTGCAGATCTCCTACCTGTAAATCCAAACAAGTACATTCTCTTCAAAGATTCTAAAAGCAAAATTCTTAGAAAATCTTCAAATCTTTGATGATAATACTGGGTACTTTTAGATAAGAAGCATACCTCATACGCTAACTTGGCACTATTATAGTGCGGCTCATGCAAATACCCAGCAATATTGGCTGAAGCATGAAAGTAGGTCCGAGCAGCAGTAATATTATTGTTCCTAGTCTCCAGAACTCCAAGATTATTGTAAGAGAGAGCATGACTATTGTCTGCGGCGATCGCCAGCCTCAAACATTCTTGGGCCATTTGTATATCGCCAACGCACTTCATATGAAAAAAATGAAAAATATCTTTCAGAAGCAGATCTACTTGTACTTTATGAATGAGAATTCAAATTCTCACCCTAAATCAATACGATTAATTCTCTATAAGATTTTCTGCTAATTATGAAACTTACAATGGCCACGTGAGATATATTGTACCACACATCAGCAATGTTTTCTTCTGTTGCGAGATTGAGTGCTCTCTCAAAGCATGATATGGTATGGTCATATTGTTGGGCATAAAAACAGCATAGACCAAGATTTGTAAATAGTTCAGCGTTGAAAACTCCCATTTGTAAAAGTCGCCTATCGGTAAACACGTTTATATCAGTATTGAAATCCGTGTAACAAATTTTGTTCAGAAGAAATTTTCTTACTTTTGTTATTACCAATGAAATACTAATTCTTGTTGTATTTTACCTGTAGTAACGTAATGCTATTTCTGGTTGATCTGTGTAAAAATGATGCATGCCAATGCTTGCGATAGCTTCTGTGTTAGCTGCGTCCTCTTGCAGGACTAACTTGTAATATTTTATAGACATAGACATATTGTTCAAGCCTTCGCACACACGAGCCATTTCTGTCAGTATAGTTACCTGAGGAAAGTTACTTTGTAAATTGCAATGTGCAAATTATCTTTAAGTTTTGAATGGTTGAATGAAATCTACTTATTAGAGAATGTTTTTGTCGACGTAGTTAATCTTACTTCATTTGAAAAATAGTCTAGACCTCCTTTGCAAGTATCCAATGCAGCAAATGGCTGATCTAGTCTAATGTACACCCTTATCAATCTGATAATAGTCTCGATGGTTTTGTGGTCCTTTAAAGCTGATCGGAACTGATGCTCTGCATCTCGAGTTAGTCCTAGGGCATAGTAGCATTTACCTAACTGGACTTTCCACCACCAGTCTTTAAATTGGCACGCTTGAGTTGCTTGAACTGCTAAATCAAGAGCCTGAAATCACAGTGAAGCTTATTTTATCGAATATGTATCTGAATAAATATGCCGCGAATGTTGAAAAACACATAATATTCACTCTAAACTGTTTCTCTTCTCGAGTTAACTCACATATCTCGCATCATGCTCATGATAGTAAATGTACTCGAATAACGGCTTGGCAATTCCAGGTTGAGCCGCATATTTTGATATGTTCAAACGTGAAAGCTGAATAAATGGGCCATCGGGTTCCGTCAACATCGACGCTGTCCCAAGTCTGAAAATATCATAATCTCGTTGATACTGTTCTTCGATATTGATCTTTAAAGTGAAGAGATGATTGAATTATCCTAATGGATAGTTTCACCTAATATTGTGTCCAGTATTGGCAGTGATAGGTCTTGCTGTCTTTGATGTTCTAGCAGTTCTCAGTACTTGCTCCATACTTTCTGATCTCGCAGATTGAGTCGCTGGTCGGACGACACCTGTGACTGGTCTACCTTCATGCAAATGAAAAATTTATTAGTAAATTTCTTCCCACTTTATATCTCCATTCAGATTCATCTACGTATATGAATTCTAATATCTTTGTAGAATCACTGCAATCCAATGCACACCTGATACAGTTTTTGGTCGAAAACCTTGTCCTTGTAATGCTGTGCCTGGATTTTTAAGCGATGTTCCTGGCCTAGGCATAGAGGCAATTGTATCATTATCCAAAACACTCTCTGCTATTCCTTCTTCTTCACCTTCTATGTCATCTACGTAAACTTGTAGCGTAAGAGCACGCATCTTGAGGATCCAGATTGCCTGCAGAAGAGTGTGTGATCATCATAGTGGGTGAATTAAAAAACGTATCTGAGATATAATATGAATACCTCACCACTCACCTGATCTAATGGATTTTTCTTCAATAAAGTAGTGCATATGGCTGCACATTCCTCGTACTTCCGTCTATTGAATAAACTGATTCCCAAATATAAAGGATCCATTGTCTAGTAGAAGTAATGAATGTTGTTTTGATCCCCTGTTGTGTTAGGGGAGCATGATATTGATCGCCAGGTGGAGAACTCATGACCAGTTCTACCTGACATATGTTTATTGATTGTTCTTGTCCCTGATAGAGGAATTAGGAGAATGTAGAAAAAGAAATTCGAGAGCCGAATATTGAAACTGAACCGGAAATTTATGTTTTCGGTTCAGATAATAGTGATTTTTAATTATTGATAATGCTGCAACATTATCTTCACATCATCCTGTAGATTGAAGTACAATGATATAAATCTTGATGATCTTTCGCTTATATGCATGAAATAAGTGAATGGTAGTCAACATATTCAGCTCATATCTAAATGGCAATATCACCAGAATAATAAAAACACTTTGATAATACTACTACATCAAACATTAATCCCAGCTCAAACTTATCATAATAAATCATGGCTAATTCGAGGAAATCGGAGGAAGAAAAGTTAGCATTTTTCTTTAATTGTAGATATTGTATTGTATAATTTGAATGCTGAACCAAATAATATTGATATTAATAGCACAATCATCATCAATTAAATATTACATGAACAAAAAATGGAGAATACAGAAAAATATGCTAAGAAATTCATGGCTTAACGCAGATAGATGTTCCTCTTCTAATTTAAACGTAAACTATTTAGTATTTTGAAGCAGTTCGAAGAATTCTATACCCAAAAAAATGTTGAGGAACAATGTACCGAAGAAGACTTGATGAATTTGCACGAAGCATTTATGGTCAGTTATAATGCGATCAATTTGTGATTCTTATTACGTAGAAATCTCTCTATTATATTTAAATGATATGCAATATTTATAGTCGAATCTAATAGCGGTTCAAAGTTCTACAGGATCGAATGTCTTATTTACATATCACAATATACTACAATACACTCAATTTCACAAGGAATTATTGACAACACTTCAATAATCTGTTGTACTGAATAATATACTGTCTTGAGATCACTTTTTTTGTACAGGCTACTGAATCCGAAGAAATGAATGAGTCGCAACTTAAAGAAGCATTTAGAAGTCTATTAAGAATTCAAATTCCGGATAAAGAATTCCAGATTCTGTTTAGGAAAGTATGTTTTTCACAATTCAGCATAAATTGTTCATCAACTTTAGTGCTTGAAAAAGGAGCTACTACTTGAAAATGTGTTGTTGACCGTATGACCCATCCCTTTAGTTATGTTACCCCAAAGTACACCAGTTTATTATAACTCTGCAAACTTTCCATCAGATCAATATGAAAAAAGATGGATATACAACATGGAATGAGTTCATAACTTATCTGCTCTTAGAATTTCAACAAAACGACACAGCTCTGCAGCGTCAAAGATTAGAGCTGCCATTAACTGGTGAGCCAGAGATGCAAAAAACAAATCATCGAAGTTCTGTTTGTAGAATTACATTTTGCCCCGAAATTCGTCCTGTGAGTTTCATTCTCTAAAAACATGTCATCGGTCCGTTTTCAAGTTTTTGAGCTAGCTTGCTTTCCCGCAGTAGGATAGAACATGGGATTTTCTACAAGGCTGCTATTTAACGGCAAGTAGGGATGGTGTGATCAACTATTGGTCTTTGGATCTTGAATACGAGCGAAGTGTTCAATCAACTAATCGTGAGAATTTTTCACAATTCTACTCGCAAATTTGAATTATCCGATTTACCAATCTATATCAATTATCATTTCAAAAGTAAAACTACGGTTTCCTGAAATGTTCTTGTAGAGTATCTATACTGATCATGGCGCTCTGCTACTCCACGAAATTAATAATTCGATCTATTTTTAATAAACAATTAAATATCAAGCTTAAACTTCCAGCTTATCTGAAAGTGTGCGCTACAACTATAACTGATATGGTTGTATTGCCTGACATCCAAATAGTATGTACAAGTTCTTCAGAGCGGGATCTTCGGTTTTACGATACCGTGGCAAAGAAGTTTGATCTTAGAGTAATGGTATGCTTACAGTATTGTTGAAAAAAATGATTTTTTCATTTTTGTGATGGAATAATACAGCTTACAATTGCTTCGACATAATTTTTTCATGAATCTAATCAGTAAAATGTATAATAACATATTTTAATTTGATGCTATTACTGGCTTGCAGATATCAAGCTTAGAAAATGCAGTTGTATGCATGAGCTATTATTTCAGCCCTAATATCAAAGAAAACTCATACATTGTCTTGGGCGACATGGGAGGGACTGTTAAAGTAATGTCATTCAGCCCATTGGAAAAAGGACCTTTCAAACATGTTCCTCGACAAGATCTAATTCACCTTCGCTACGAAGCTCTAGCCAGAGTTAGCACCGACAACAAACTGTAACATACCTCTGACACTGAATAACTCAGCATGATACTTCTACTCCCTCACAAATGATCTGTGTACGGCTCGATGTGATAATAAATTGAAATACATTAGGGTGAACTTCAAGGTATGAAAGTTACGGAATTCAAAAACATTCATACCGATTGGGTACGTCAGGTGGGATACTATGGAAATTTACGAGCCTTTATATCCTGCGCTGTATGTTCTGAACGTTCAGTTTATCTCAGCGATGCAACCGGCACAAAAATGCAATACGTATTTAATGTGGCAAAGGGAGTTTCGTGTTTCGATTTTTGCGAAGGTGCGTCGAATGTATTCCTAATCATCGTCATTAATTTCTTTCTGCAGCCTGCATAATTCCAAAAAGTAATTACCTTATTTGACCTTCTGATGCAGAAGGCCATGTTCTAGTTACCGGAGGTCCAGATTGTGTGGTCAGAGTGTGGAACCCATTTGTACCCAACAAGTGTAATTGCATCTTCCAAGGGCATCATGCCACAATTTGTGCACTGGTGATCCAAAATGCTGGAAAACGAATATACTCTCTAGCAAAAGACAAATGTGTTAAAGTATGGGATGTCATTTCGCAGACTTGTATTCAGGTGAAATCATCTTTCAGAATCAAATGCACTATAGGTAGATAACAGTTTCACGGCATTATAAATGGAATCATTTTTCAAACAGACTTATAACGGTCTCCCGAGTGAACTTGGCGAACATACTCCAATGTCTGTTACATACAATTCGATAACACAAAAAATGATAATTGCTAGTATGAAGATCGTTGTACTGACGTGTGAGCATGTAATCAATGAGGAAACCTCAGACGGATATACACATGCTAAACCAGTTAGCTGCGTGCTTTACAATACCTTATTCAGAGTTGTAAGTATAACTGTGTATTGGACTATCTTTCAAGAATATTAAGATGTTACCTTCTTGGTCAGTTAGTTACAACTGGCTTGGATTCCTGTATCATAGTCTGGAATCTTTGGCTCGGTCATCGGCTTTATCTCCGCAAAAATGCTCACTATAATTTGGTGTACGGTGAACGAGTTCCTGTAGAAATAACTGCTGCCAGTTTCGATACGTCTGAACATTTACTCCTCACTGGTGCTAGAGATGGAACAATAAAGATGTGGAACTTTAATTCAGGGACTTGTATTCGAAATATGAGCATCGAAGCCCAATGGCATGTTATACAATCAGTATACTATTGATTGTTCATTGCTAATTCCCATCCTTTCAGCTTATAATAATTCGGACTCGACCTAAGCTCTATTGATGAAAAAGATCATTATAATATTGATCGAAACATGACTAAATATTTCCAAATAGTGAAGTCACAAGCATCGTCTGGCTATCGAATCGAATACTTTGCACTGGCTGGAACCGCCACATTACTGAATTTGCAGACACGGAAACTGGTGTGCATAAAAAAAACTGGGAGACCAGGCACACAGATGACGTACTCTGTACCGCTGTGAATTACCCCCAAACTTTAGCTACTGCTTCTTACAATGGGGAGCTGATACTTTGGCGACTAGAGACTGGACAGCCATATAGAAGATATCAAGTCAATAATCCTACAGGAAGATGAGTTGCTTTGCAGATTTGAATTATTATCTGTGGATTTTACCGTAGTTGAAACTTCATTCTACTGTAAGGCTGAAGAAATTTTACTTGTGAGTAATTAAGATCAGTTGTTAATACAATTTAATTTGCCGTTATGCAGGTATGCCATATCATACAAAAAGGAAACTAAAGAGAAAATAGAAACACCAACAACCCGAAATCTCAAGTCGAACCTAAAAGCATTAGCTTTGAAAGCGTAAATATTGTTGCAATATTTATATCGACATGTGTTTCACGAAGCTGAATTATAAATTTCGTATCAATTTTTAATTTACTTTCCACATTGTCGGACAAGTATTGGTTTGGAATACTTGAAATTTACTTCCAGGGCTATGAATGTGGGTAACGAATTGAATGCTGACTCTCCACAAACTGTTGACGAAACAGAAATGTCGCGGCACCAAAAGTCAGCGTTAAGTTTCACAAGAGTAGTTGGTGTATATGCAATGATTTTCCTTACCGCACGACCTGTAGCCCCTGATACTGGTACCCTGTTATTAGCACTAGAAAACGGTATGATCCAAGTATGGACATCTCACCCAGCAGCTGGATTTTTAGCTAGCTTTTCCGCTGTCCATACGTTGGGCGATTGTGTCATGTCGTTTGCAACAGACCCAAAAAACGAATACTTAATAACAGGTAATTTGATGGTAATTTCATTGTGTAATCAGATCTCTTAAAATCTGTATCCAAATTTGAGAATGTCAATGTATTTTGGAATCTCAATCTGTCCGATCTTCAGTATAGATTTGGAGAAATAATAATTCATTCAATTGCAATGAATCATGAAAAAAGTTCTCCTGGCGACCGAACAGTATTGATTAAACAGATAACTGATTATATTTTCCATAGGTCATACAGCTGGCTACATAAAAGTCTGGTTACTTTCAAATTACATTGTGCCAAATCCGCCAAACCTTTGCATAGCACTGTTGAAATTGAGATTTCCATTTTTATGGAAAGATCGAATTGACGGACGTGCAAAAAGGGCTGTTAGAAATCAACCACTGCCACTCTTACTTTCGTCCGTTCGGGCACACTGCAAAACTGTTAACGCTCTGCAATATATACCAGAAGCGACGTTAATCATTAGGTAACTTTTGATGGTACCGGGTTTTAAACTTTTTCTCATTTAGATCTGGAAATAAAATACTTTAATAGTAAAATTTCCATCGTTAATCATTCGACAGTGTACAAAATTAAGAAACAAGTATCTTATAACACTACAAAGAGTATATTCTATAACTGGTCAGATTTAAGAATATAAAAACAGAAAACGAATATTGATTTCATCTAGCCTATTATTATATTCGCTATTACATTTGTTCAAACAAAAATCATTATTATACTAACAATTACGTTTATTTTATCTCAGTGGTAGTTCCGATCACACCGTTCGATTGTGGACTTTGAGCGGACGTTACATTTCAACTTTGGGTACATTTAAACCATGGTCAACGTTACTTCCCAATACTCCAGTGCAAAAGTATTTCGATTCCTTCAGATTGCCCCCTGACATAAAAGGAGTTGGGAGTTTTACTACGATGAAGGTAAATACAAAGAAAACGACATACGAAAAACTGTTTGAAAAATATTTCTGATATACCTTGTGAATTATTGAGTATTCGATTCGTACTTCTCTCACTTTTGCTTTTTTTTCGAGAAGAAGAAGAAGGCCAAGAAAAGCAGTGATTCATTTTATTTTAATTTTTTCCAAATGAAGGATATAATCAGATGAATAAAAGATGATTTGGGTAAAATAAGGAAAACCGAATTTCATCAAATTTTTGTTGATTATAAAAGGTTTTGAACGGAGGTCAAATTCAACGGAAAACAGAGGGTAAAACCGAAGAGGCTGAAATGTTGAAGGAAGTACCAGAACATGAACGATATATGTTATACGGTGAGAGACTTTCATCCCCGAAGCTTGGGCGTCACTACAAACTACCTGAACGTTCAAATGCTTACGGCGCGCCGCCAGTTCTGGATAGTTCATTAGCTTACGTAAGTATTACTCAAAAAGTGATGGAATTTCACTGGTAGAGTAATTTCTTAAGAAAATATACATTGGCGTATACATCGGATTAATGTTATTCATATGAATTCAGATTCCGGTATATACACATCTGGTAACACATGAGTTAGAGCCGATAAAGATACCTCCGGTACCACCACTGATACATAAATCGATACCGTAAGTATTGACAAAGACTCGCTGCATAAAGAAACCAATTATCAAAGTCTTAAATAATGACAATAATATTGTGATAAAATAACATTTATATTCATTTTATTATTATATATTAGAATATTGACAATAAAAATTGAAAGTGTCTTAAATCAGACATGTTCCAAGTATAGAAACGTCTAAAAACTATTCATTTATTTTTTTCTATATAGCGTTCTGCATTCAAAGATTAGAGCTAAGGGTTCGTCAGGTCCGACGAAAGAAACTCAACGAAATTCGCATGCTAAAATTGAAAAGTCAACTGAAGTGGAAAACAGCTCGTCAACAAATCATTCGAGAAGTTCACATTAGAATAGACAGACGCAGAGAAATTCAGGTTTTACATGGAGAAATTTTACGTACTTATCGGTCCCTATGAAGAATGTATTATTTGATTACATGCACTGAGAACTTTGATATTTATACCTATGATAACTGAATATCTGAGTTATCAAATGAGGTCATATACTTAACGATCCTTGTTTTTATTATTCTGATAAATTTCGAATATATTTAGAGTCTCTAATTACCGAGAAACTACATAGGGTTCCTTAGTGAGTAAAAGGATAAATAATAAAACTAAGCTAGATTTTCAAAACGGAAACAGAATATGTATTAATTGAAAAGTTGATATAAAAATACCTCCATACTTGTAACCAAGCAATTATTGTTTGACCAAACAAATTACCTCCGTATGAATGAAGTTCAGCTTAGCGTTGATAAAGAAGATAGTATACTTTAATCGAACAACAAATTGTGACTACGTCACTTTTGAGTTTTTTTTTTTTCTTTTTTTTTTCTGCTCTTCATTTTCGTACTGAAATATTATCTCGTATTTTTGAAAGTTTTATTATCAAACGGATTCATACTTCTTGTACAACATTATATTACCGCTTACTTCGATCTCGTACATTATCAAAGCAGCTCACATACATATCTTTATAGGTGAAACGCCGATTGTTCAAATTGAAAACATAGCAATAAGAATTTCAGTAATACTTATCATTAGTGCTGATAATACGCAGATACATATAAACAAAATGAAAGTAAATCTACTAAATTATTTAAGAACGGTATCAATGTTGCTGATACAATTATCATTCTGTATACATCATAGAGTAACGCGGTGGTGTATTCCAAATAGCACTCGACGTGCGTTTCAGCCGCCTCTTGTCAATATTCTGAAATATCTTGGTGAGATCCGGTGTGCATCGTCTACTATTAAAATATCTATGTACTTCCATAGACGGTATATGCATTTGCATAGCCAATTGTGTTCTGCGAACTTTAGCTGAAACAGAATAATAAAATTGATCAAATTCAAATTCCGTTTTACATTCCATTCGTTTAAACATGAATACCATAATTGATACGAGTGATATTCTTTACATTTACATTGATTTTCAGATAATGTTTAATTATTTCTTGGCAAAATAAATTCATCTCGACTGGAATTATTATCATCGAAACATTATTCGTATTCAATGGGGGTTCAAACTCAACGTTATATCTTGTAAGTTACAGAAAGTTACGAGTAATAATCAGAGGTGAAATTTTGTGACTCCTTCTCAAGAACGAGTACACCTGAAAAGGGTTTTGCATACGCACCAAGAGCCCAATTGGGAACCGGGTGTTTGGGCGCATCCTCAGTATCCGAACCGTCATCTTCCTCAGGTTCACTTTCGATTTTGTAAGTAGTTGGATCGTGATGTTGCTTTGGTAAAGTTTGAGTGTTGTTCAAATATTTCCCCGGCTAATTCACACAGAAAAGTGATAATTATTGAATCAAATAACGAATTTCTTTCGACTTTAATTTCTGAGGGAATAAAATATGGTTGTTACCTTTGCTGGATACTGAGCTTTGATCTTTGAAGCTTCGGCTACAGCCTGTTGCTGGGCTTTAGCTTCGGCAAGGCGGCGTTGATGTTGTCGTTCAGCTGCTTCTTGTTCCTTTCGTTTTTGCTCAGCCAATTGTCTCTCCATCTCTTCTTGTTCCTGTAATCGCTGTAGCCGTAATTGTTCCTCTTGTCTACGTTTCTTTTCTTTTTCCTGCAAGCGGGTGAAGAAATAATTAAATATTTTCAAGAGGTCAATTGAGAATTAGTCAAGAAATGTCGAAAAAAAATTATCGAGTAAACAAACCTGAGCACGTTGCAATTGGAGGAGACGCTTTTTCTCAGCTTCCTCGCGCTGTTTCTCCTGCATTTGCAAAGCAATTCTCGCTTTTTCTTCTCTCTCTCTTTCAGCCTTTAAATGTTTTTCACGATCGAGTTTTTCCTTAGCTTCTCTAGCCAATTTATTTTTCAGCTCTTTCTCTTCTCTTTTCCTATTCAAGTGAATGAAACAAAAGAAAAAAACTCAAAATGATACGAGTATAACAACCTGTTTTTTCAACGAATAAAAATAGTCATAGAAAATTTTATTCAGTCACAAGTGGGAAGAAAGTTAAATAAAAAGAAAATAAATTTACCTCTTCTTTTCTTCAGTCTGAGCCTTTAATGCCTCGTCTCTTTTTCTCCTAGCATCTTCTTCATTCGCTCTTCTCTTTTTCTCTTCCAACCTTTCAGCCGAACTCACCTTGTGAGCTTGTTTAGTAGATTGAAGGAACGAGTCCACGTTCATAACGATGTTTGTACGGGATGCGGACATAGCTCTTGAGTGCTGAAATGCAATTAGTTTAATCTTTTATCCAAAAATCTAATACTAAAGACAATTATGGCAACAACATATTTATAAATTGAAAGTATTTTGTGAATAGTAATTTACGCAAGATTTTCAATCAAAGTCGAGTCACTTTAAATTTGCGTGATCAACATTTATCAAATAATCATATGAAAATCAACGAGGATGATTAAATTTCATGAGCGAGCCAAAAGGGTGCTTGCCCAAAGTTGATTAAAATGTTGAGACAGAAGTGAATAACTTTTTTGCTCAGGAGGAAAGTATAAGAATTTCATTAGAAAATCTTGGATGCTGAAGGATTTCAAGGTAATAACTGAAGATTGCGAGGATTTAGCGGAAATGAACAAAAATTGAGGTTTTAGGTAACGAGGAGATAAAAACCTGTAATAATATTATTTAACAAATCTCTAATCGAAATAAGTTGTTAGATGAATGATGACGATATTAGAAACAGAGATAGGCTTACGCTGGAAAGAGTCTGCACATTTGAAGGTGTCTGTAGTAGGCGATTAACAGACATTGGCTGTTGAAGGCGACTCTTTGACAGAGGAGTTATCTTGACTTGCATTTTTTGGGTCAGTTTATCATTAGCCGCCAATAATCTACTAATTTTCATCGGCGCGTGGTACAAATTGTCATTCTATAAAAAAAAAACAGAGTCAAGCCACATAAATACGCAATATTCATTAAATTTTATATCCAACAATCAAACCATTATATTTCAGAAAAAAAAAAAAACAATGAGAAATCAAATTGAGAGAATCAGAATTGAAGAAATGAAAATGAATATGAACATGAAGAAAGATAAGTTTCGAAGGAACAATAAAATTCCACTTAATAATTTACCTCCTTGCCATCGTCAGTATCCTTGAGATATTTAGCAAGAGAAATTTTCTTAGCTTTGGCCAATGACTTGCGTGCCAATTTCTGTGAAATACTTTGTTGTACAACAGGCTGTGGCGCAGTAAGAGTTGTATTAACCGATGCTTCGGCGGCAGCCATAGCTCGAGTTTTCGTTCTGGTGACTCGAGTCGGAGCGTCGACTTCCACAGCTTTTGGACTGTTCAACCCAACTTGCTCGAAAGCTTCGACACGTTTTTTAACAGAATCCGTAGCATATGGACTGAACAATGGGTTCGCTTTGTGGGCGTTCTTCGTGGCTTTCATCTTGGCCCGATACCCAAGCTGCAAATTACTTTTAGCCAAGCTCTTGACTTCCGGAGTGCAATCGACTACGTCTTCGTCTTCCATTTTCTCTGGCTCATTATTCCTGAAATTTTTGTTATACTTAGACGCAGTTTCCAGAGTAACGGTCACGTTCATTTTCCCATTGTTAGCCACTTTCGATGCGTTATCCAATTCTCTGTTACTGCGATCAGAGTTTTTGGACAATTCTCTAGATCTACGCTCCAAAGTAACCGTTGTATCGATGATTTTTGTTGAATTATGAATTGGCGCAGGTCTGCCAATCGCATCTTCGTAAATAGAAGATTCTAAAGTATCGTCTAGACTTGATTTGTCCAAACTTTCATCTATGATGTTAGCTTTCTTCGCTGCCGGTTCTCCTCCGCTTCGAGTTCTCGAGCTTCTGTACTCATTGGATGGAGGAGGAGAAGGAGATCTCGTTTCGTTGTGTTTACGTTTACCCGTTGAAACCCGCTCTTTTCCTTCAGAAACCGATTTCTTTGGGTTTACATCTTCCATCACAAATGTACCGTCCTTTATCTCCGAGGGTACATCTTTCCCAGTTTTCTTTTTCTGCATAGATGCTTTTTTAGTAATTCTCGACGGTCTCATCGGTTTTCTGTCTTCTTCCTCCGAACTAACGGATTCTTCTCTCCCTTCCTGAACAAAAGATGAAAACAAAAAAATACTGAAACTCTTGATTAGGCAAACATAAGTATTAAAATTGAATCAAAAAGAAACTAAAAGCATGGGTAGAAAACAATGATTTCATCTCATAGATTGTATTGTCTTGTATCTTGTAGAATCACCCTTCACGAAATACATTTGTTTAGAACCCCTAGGTCTTTTATGTTCTGTCCTTTTTTTCTTTATGTTATAGGGTGTTTGAAATTCTGCAAAAATTCACGAATAATCCCCAGGGTCTCTATTACATTCTCCAATAGTTTTTAAAACTGGATGTATCAAGACGTTTTCGCAATAATAATCAGAAGTTAAAAAAAATAGTTACAAAACATATTATATCCTCGTTATGTATTGATGATAATTAATAGCAATGAATAACAATGAACGGATGTGAAACACGAGAAGAAATAACATAAGATATACATGTAATTTGCCAGGGATCGAACCTCTTTCCTAATATCTTCAAGATCTTCGGAAGGTCGCCTCAATTTCCCCTTAAGATTAAGTAAAGACTGTTGTTGCTTGATGCTGCTCGCAGCTCTCTTAGATGCAGTCCTTCTCGATCTACGATTGGACGAGTCGTCATCTTGGTCGTCATCATTAACAACATCATTTTGTGGATCTAGGGCGATGCTGGTTGTTCTAGTTACTTCAAACTCTACGGATTCATCTTCGTGAATAGTTTCTATACGTTGAACGGTATTCTTGCGGCTTATTTTAGGAGTCTTGGGAAGCAAGGGACCAGAATCTGTAGACGGTACTTGAGACACCATGCGACGAAAAAAGTCTAAATTTTCTTGCAGCGAATCCTCAATTTCTTGCTCCTTAGTTTGACTGAATTCAACCACTCCGATCACTTCTTGGCAGAAAATTTTCAATAGCTGTTCTTTCGACCAACCCTCCATGGTTGCGCAAATCCTGTGCAAAATATTCACTTTCGATACAGATTTGTTATTCTTTCTATGTTGTAAATAAATTGAGCTTCACGGTACGGAATGCGATTAAAAAAATATATATATATAAATAATTACATACATATTCGAGTACGGAATAAGAAATTCGAAGATATTATTCGTGCTTTTGGAAAGCCGGTTTGTTTTCGATGGGAGTTCAGGTTGTTTTTTAAATGATTTTTGATTCTGCACCTTGTCCTGTTAACGGCTAAATAATTGTATTCCTTTGGCACTGAGTCGAGGGATTCTCATTAATGGTCATATATTTGTAGCGGAGATTATATTCCATTCGTCGTTTGTGTTTGGCATGTAAATCTCGAAGCCGTAAGTGGCGGTGGCATTTACTCAACGGCGGACAGGGAACGCGGTGTTGAGTAGACTTGAAACTTTTCCCCAATAAAAACTGACGAGTTATGTATTCGTACGTACTTCAACTGACGCCGTAAAATATCGTTATAGATCGAATAATTCTGGGTTATAATAACTACGAATAAAACACTATTACGTTAACATTTAAAAGGCTAAACGCGACAAAACTTGTCTAGTTATTCCCTAGCATCTCGAACCCCCTTTCCTGACTAATCCGTACAAAATAACGTTTCTTCAGTTTGAATTACTGCACTCAGCGCCATCTGTGTCGCTGGTTCTCTTCTTTTGTTTCTTTCATTTCCTGCAGTGATTCTCAACTCAATTTTTCCATCTTAAAACCACCAAGACTGCATTATCGTTCGTCGATAAAAAAGCGAGCTACAGAAATTATCGACGTGACGTCATTCCCGCGAGAATCAATTTCATTGAAACAATAATATATGAATTGACGTCGCAGTTACATTTTCTCTTCAAATTAAACTTTTTTAATACATCATAAATGTAGAATAATATGGAGGGAAACAATTTTCGTTAAAATAACGCATTTGTAATAGAAAGACAAATATTTAATACCTCAAGTACTTCGGATGTATACATTGTGTAAAATTACACATTTCAAACAAATCAATTTGTGACTAGAATGGTTTATAAGACTGCAATTCTTACTGTAATAACATACTTCGTACTAAACATTAATCACAATTCATTAATTATATGTTATTTGAGACAGAAAAATACTATCCTCTAGACACTGTGACAATGACTTAAAAAACCAAAATTAATTTTTCAAATTGAAACGATGGTTCTTTTTCATCATTTCATTTCATTTTTGATTCTTATCCTTTTTTTCGGCTGTTGAAATAATAATAATAATAATAATTCGAAACAATAACATTTTTTCTAAACATCTAATAAGGCATATTTTCTACAGGCAAAAATTTTGAGCCATGATCTTAAATGCCTAAACTATCAAAACAAGAATAAGATTGATAATTTTTTTTTTGTTTTCTTTAACAGCAATATACAGATTTATGAATTTAGTAATCAAATGATACAAAATAAAATATGTACAATTTTTTTGTCTCATACATACTACATGCATTTAAAAATATACCTAATTCTACGAAGCCTGATGTATTGTTCATACCTATACAGGTTAAATTAATGATATTACGATTCAAACATTAATCGCATTCGATTATGTTATGCACGTGACATAGTAACATGAAGACAAGCATAAACTAATAGGCGATTATACAATGCGATAAAACAGATAATATAACAAATTATGCAACGAAATGAATTGCAAATACATACATCCAAACATTTCAACTTTGATCCAGAACGAACGAATAATAATACAAATAAATGAACATAACGTAGAATAAAGTGATATTTGTCACAGATCGCTGTTTTCTCAGTACAGATATGATCTTTTTTTTTCCTGTGCTGTTTGATATTTGCAATTGCGCCTCATTGCCCTGCGTTAGATAATATTATTTTAACATTTCATTGATTCTATTTACTTCAAACAGAATTACTAAATTCTGATTGAACTTGTAATTACTGTAGAATATTACATAAGTGACTTGATAATATTTTATGATTCATGACTTTGTACAGTATGTACCTGTGTTAAGGAAAGATTAAATTCAGACTCCAATTCATATGGCTGAATATGATATTTTAGTATTTAGTTTATCGTATGTAGTATATTGAGCTATTTACAATTATTTTGATAAAATTTGTATGCGACTACAAAAGTAGTAAATTAATAAAATTATACTTCCAAGTTGAGACTTCTACATTATCATTAATATTATTATTATTAATATTATTACTACCGCTACTAGTAATGTATACAGGAATACTCCACATAGAAAACTACTCGAAATAAAATAGTACAGAGCTACTTAGGTATTAGTTTGTTAGGATAATATACCTCTTGGCATTTCGCTATCGATATAAATGATGAAATTAGATTATGATATTACATCTGGTTTCGTCAATTTTGGTCAAGACAAAGAACGTAGATGAAACACATTTTTTTTTTTACCATAAGAATATTTAAAAATATAGATAATTAGGAATCATTGGACCACAAATCTCTGTAGTTTAGATTGAAAAAGTCTCTCTCATCTTAGGCAATACATTTGATAATGTATATAACTATCTATGAAAAATGATATAACGTATTCATTTTATCTTCCAAATCTTTGCAGTTTTTCACATGCTTTTCAATTTTTGTATATTATTTTATAGCCGATTTGTACTCATACTTTGAGCAGTAGCACCGAAGCACGTCGAACAATTAAAATGAGAAACAATTTTTTTTTTTTTTTATCTTTAATATTTGTTTAACTACTTAGGCTCGCAGTTAACATTAGATAAGATTGCATTCATTTCCCTTTTTTTTCTGGTTCTGTTTGCATTTTTTTATTTTTTTATTTCTTCTTTTTGTTCAAGATTACAATGATATGAAGATTTTTCACTTTGAAGTAGATTTCTGTTATCTGAACTTTGATAAAAGATAGGATTCAATTACTGTTCTATTACCGTTAAGGCTTTTAAAGCTAGATTTACATAAACTTAAAACTATTTTAGTCGGCTATTTTCCGAATTATACTAATATGCAATCACAAAACTAGATATCTACCACAATTTTCACTGACTAATCCTTTAGAATTGTGATATTTTTGAGCCTCATTAATATGTTTGAACGTTAGAATAATTCTTCAAAGTTTTTATGTAGTATAGACAAAGGTTTCTGAATTTTAAATATGTTGGCTAGTAGCAACGAGCTTATTAAATCAAGCAAACTTTAAATGTAAACATTATTCCCTGACTGAACACTGAATCTTATTAGGTAGTTAGAAGTTCAGAGAAAACGAATAATATTTACATTTAAAAAAATTTGCTCATACTACATATTTTCTTAAATAATTTCCTACGCCCTACGGTCTACGTTCTTTGTACATTTATTTACTAACTAGACGTTTAGTACGGCATATAGGTATGTATGTATACATATATATTCCAACGCATCTAATTTGGCCATGGAATACTGACATTAAACGATTAATTTCAATTTTTAGGGCAACGTCAATGAATTCGACAGTTTTCTCTTCATTTTTCAAACTTTAGTTTCTATATAATTAATTTAATACTCGTATTAGGTATTTGACACCGATCTTAAATTTAAACCATCAAAAAATATATACCTGTATATATGTATAATTTGTTGTTCTTATTTTTGTTCCGCTGTTTTTTTTTCTTCTTCTCAGGATAGCTCGGAGCTAAGATATTTAAACGATTCCAAATTGATCTCAAAATTCTAATTACCTTTAGAAGGATAAAATTTTTCGCATTTTTCTTCGCTTTTTACGAGCTCAACATTAAACCCAAGTCTTCCGTTCTTTCATTGCGATGCAAAATAGTAAATTGCAACGAAGACTTAGGCGTTAGTCGTTATTCAGATATGAGCGAAAATTGAATAGGAGATTTCTGAAAATGATAATTATTCTTATCTTGTCTCTCAATTAGCGTCCATGACTTCGTGACTCAGTTCCTCAACATTATCTGTATTTTCTGTAACGCCAGAGGTTTGCTCATCTTCAAATTCCGAACTCTGTTTAAATGCTTTGAGCACTTCGTCCTCCAACGACGGATCGAGAAGAATATCCATAGATTTAGTACCGTTTTGACTATACTCTTGAAAAAGATTACGAGCCAATTTCCACACCTCTCTGTTATTATTGATTACATCGACAAGTGACTGAGCCGCTGGGAACATATCTGCCAAGTTCCTAAAAGCAAATAAACAAAATCTCAGAACTACACTCAAAGTAATTTTAGAAATTTCACAAAACTCTACTCACCTAAAAAGAGGCAGTACAAGATTCGTTATAAACTGAACTTGTAGATCTGGAATAGAGGCACGCTCTCTATCCATCATCTCTATAGGCGCAGTTCCCATACTCTTTTCTAAATCTCCTTGTGAGAAAAACTCGTCGTATATTTGTTCCTAAAAAATCAAAGACAGAATAATCAATCGAATAATTTTGGATTGCCAAGTATTTAATACTCACCGCAGTTTTCTTTGTGACTCTCCAATTTTTTGTTTGATCGCTAAGATCGCAGCAGGTCATAAACATGGCTAATAAAAGCCGTCTCTGTGCAGGATCGTTTTTATTATAACCAGCAGAAATCATCTTGCGTTGTTCTTCGGCTGTGCGAAAATGAGAAGCTAAATCGGTGGAAAGTATATTGTTCCTTAATAAATCCAAAGCTTCGCTATATTCTTCGCTTGTTAAGCTCTCAAAGATATTACAACCGTCAGTGTTTAAAATACACATTGACTGAGCTAGGTGATGCCTCTGAAAATATTTAATTGATTGATATTTAAATAGCATAGAAATTGAGATTATCATTTTTTCCTGCAATATCAGGAAACAGATACGGATTTTGTGTTCGATCGTTACATGAAAATTAATATTTTAAATCGTAATAGGGATACTTACTTCCATAACAGATCCTTCGGAGCTGTAAAGACTGGCAAGAACAGTGCCGCATTTTGTTTGAAAAGAGTTATTCGTTCCTCTGTGATCGATGTCGTGGCAAAGGCAAGAGACTAAAAATGCCAAGCCTTGTAAAGGTGTGATATATCCGTCTTTCATGAGATTTAGATTAACGATTAATAAGTAAGCGAAATGAGCGACTGAAAAAGCGTGAATCCAATTGTGATAAGGAGCATCTCTGTATCCTTTTTTCACAAACAATATAAATCTGAAAACATTTATTTCTGATTTAAAGAAGTTATGAGGAAAGTATTTATTCCAAAAAACAAAATCAGAGTTGAATAGAACGCGTTACCTTGCGAGTGTTGTTCTCTTTATTCTCCAATGCCTGATAAAGCCTAATTCGTTAAACATTTTAAGTACATAACACGGCATGTGTTTATAAGGTACGCTACGAGGACTAAAGTGAAATTTATCAAAGTCCTTAATACTGTGATCGTCTCGACAATTCAATAAAGATTGTACCGATTCTGCTTCCACCTAAAACATTGAAAGATAAAAATATATAAAAATGGTAATACGATCTCAAGTATATAATACAAAAATATGATCATCAGAAATGAGTTTCACGTTTTAGCTTTCTCGCTCGTTCCCCCTGATTAACAATCAGATCCGTTTCACGTTATATGTACTTAATTAAAATCTATATGAATAATGGATACATCCAGAGTATCCAATTAGTTTTAACGAACTTATAATCGAATAGCAGGAGTATAACTCGATGGTTTAAAATGGAATGCATCCCACAAGTAATATCTCCATTAAAAAATCACAAAAAAATTTCAAAAACAGAAGTCAATTGTGTTTTCTGATCTAATTTCAGATTAAGTTAAGTAATATGAAGATCTGCATTACGTTACCTGCTGTATTCACCAATGGTAAGATTAAAAAGAGAAAAACTATATTCAATGATCGTTGTATGTATTCCCAATTAATTAACTAGACTTATATCATGGAGTAAAAAGTATTGGACTATTTGCATTTAGCGCAAAAATTTGGAGAAATTTAGACATCGTGATTCTCTCTTTTCAAATCAGACGTATACAATAGATGATATTATTTGAACAATCAATTCTCTGAAATCTAGTGCTGAGCCTACGTAATGACATGCAGTTGTGAGTAATTTTGACCAGTTACATATAATATTGTTTACTCAGGTGACACTGACCTTCATATGATACATCATGAGTTCGTTGCTGAGTTTGTTCCTTGCTTGCGCATCTTGAATTTTTTTATAAACGATACTATGCATTATAGATATGCCGCAATAGATACTAAACGCTGTCGCAACTTCCTCGTCGCATACGTCGAAATATAATCCATTCATTTTATTGCACAATTGAGCAACTCCTAGAAATAGAAGAAGAAAAGAAAAAAATAGCACAGGTATCAAAATATCGTTCAGATGTTCAAGTTTTGATAAAAACTTTAAAGAGAACTTGCTATAGAAGATGTAAAATAGGGAATTAAATTTACCAATAATTCCATTTTCATCGCGGATAGGAAAGCAAAGGATATTCCGTGTTTTAAAGCCTGTGACTTCATCTATTCCTCGATAAAACAGTGGATGATCATAAGCGTTACGTATGTTTAGTAGCTTTCCAGATGACGCGACGTGGCCGGCTATTCCCTGACCACGAGCTATCCGCATTTCCTTTACGGACTGTGAAGAGATAAAAATTCGTTTCATCGATATTCACACCATTGTCTGTCTGAAGAGCGAAAGCGTTTTAAATGAGATAAATAATTAGTAAAAGGAAGCAAAAAATAAAAATATGTTAGTATTCACTTTGAAACGAGGATGATGTTTAGCAATGGTGCTTACATCTCTAGTAGATACACCATCGAATACTTTAGCAACTAGATCCTGTTGCTCTGGATCGAGTAAAAACAATGAACATCTTTCTGCATTAGTTAACTTTCTTGCTTCAGCCATTATCTCTCGGAGTAGATCCGACAAATCTCCTATTAATTGTAAGAAATTCTTTTTACGGAAGGAAGCAGTTGTAGGTAGCTTGAAATTTGTAATTTATTCTTATTCGATCTAAATAACGGAACATGGAATTATTAGTTACCCAAATGTGTGAACAATTTTCTTGAGACAGCAAGCAGAGCTTGGCATTGTAATTTCAATCGTGTTTCTTCCTGGCATCGTAAAGTGCTCAATAACAGACCGAGACAATATCTGCAAGATTTCTCAATATTACTACAGAATTTCTAATCTTACGAAAATTGAAGCCAAAAAAACTTGAAGCACTTATTAAAATATAAATTTTAATAAATTAAAAATTAAAAATATTTTTTTTATGAGATTTTTTTCTTTAATATGATTTATACCTTTAATCTCTACTTTAGGGATTATTAAACAACCAATAATTTTATCAATGAAAACTTGAACTTGTGCATTGAAGAACTAGTATTTTGTCTGCAATTTTATACAAAGATTTACTTGAAGCATTCCTGGACGATTTCTGTGCACATGTACTCGGCATTTTCCCTGTCAGCATAATCAATCAAACACACAACAAGAGCTATATGATGTTGAACAGGGTGCTGAACAGGAATACACAGAAACAAATCCGGTACTGGATTTACAACTGAATGGAGATGCTGCAACAATTCTTGATCAAGCTCTGTTGAATTGGCAGTTACAGACCGACGATGTTTCACAGCTCTGTGCAGAACGTGATTTAGTACCTGAAAATTTATACGCTTGTACCGTCGGGAGTTAAAAATCTCTGATGTTGCATAATTATGAACAAAGCATGACAAATTGCTGTAGGGTACTTGAATTTCAAAAAATCATTTCATTCGAGTAAAGAAGAAAGAATTTCAATCTGTGTTTGGCTATTTGAAAAAATTAAAATTTCGACGAATAGTGTAAATTGAATTGTTCATCATGAAAATGTTTAATGAATTCAATTGATATTGATATCGTCTGGAGTTGGCAGGAGAGAAAAACTGGGTCTTTATAAATGAGAGTGACTGAAAAGATCATAATCAAAAGGTAGCAAGCTGATAATAAATGACGTAAAGGAACGTTGAATAAAATTGGACATATTGATAATTTACTTGAACCTTTCATCTTTTCATTGCTTTTTTTTTCTTTTTAATTCGTAACGTAATAATTAATTGCAAAGCAAATAATTGTGCCACACATCAGCGTTAATTTAAAGTAAATATGTTAGTGGAACTACGCACTGGTGATATGAGAGATGATAAGTTATCAGTACTTAAAAACTGTGACGTCGAAATGTACCAGTATCAATGCAGATAAAAGATTACAAAGCTACAACCGAATAGGGTGTATGTAGGAGTAATTTTGGGCCGATGATAATTGTCTAATCCTGAAGTAATAGTTCACTATACTAATAGTACTAAAAGTTTAAGCCATAATTACATCGATAAGTTAACTTTAAACAATAAATGGAAGCAGAATAAAAATATTTAAAACCATATAATGATATAGATAGAAAAAAATACCGTTTCGATTTAATGTTTCGATATTTGCAGATCGCCACTAACTGTTGTGGAAAATTAATGAATTTGCATGCGAAAGATGAGCAAATTTTTCTATCTTTCCCTCGATCTGTCCATTCAACATATTTTTCCTATGATACATTATAATAATACAAATCTGAGATATTTATGGAAAGCTTATGTAGTTTCGTACAATTTATGAAGAAAATATATAAATCTGTACAACTACCACAGGTATATAAATAGACTAGTTTCTGACCAGACATGCCTGTGCCAGAATGACTTGTTGCCTGTGTTACGGGCTTGCTATTAAATTGGATTATATGGTTCGGATTACTACAAGCACACTACCTTACTTTCTGTTGGACTTAATACTACATAAAATGGTAATCCAAATTCCAAACAATAAAGGATCTGATAAGTTAATAAATATTACGCAGTAATGATTCGGTATAAATTATTCGGACCTATTTTCTCAATACGTTTACATTGTGGAGTTTAGTTTTCTATTTTTGAAAACTGGAGATCGGATGTTAGTTTTAACGCAGGTTGTTTGATAGAAGGATACGTACAGATCTATATCATATAAGAATCCGTAGATCAGAATCAAATCCAATGATAAAGTTTATTCACGGTTTACAAACACCGTCAATTCATTCGCAGACATGAACTAAATCCCCATCTTACATCTTAGTATTAAGATTATTTAGAAATATTCATAGAGCTTCTTTCGTGTCTCATAGGTGTGGTAGAAAAGATTCGGAGAAGCTCATTTGAATAATAACATAGTTACTTCATTATTATATGAAGAATTTTTAATAACCAGTCATTTTCATATTAGCAGAGCATCAATTATTACTGCTACCAAATTACACAGTCATTGAATTCTGTTAAAACATCTGAGGAGAAGGTTTGAATATGAAATACCACATTTCAAAGCCAGTTTCAGTAATTTGAACGGCACATATAATTTTTAGAAGTTTATCGTTTGACAATGGATTGCCAGTTAGCAAAATGTTCCAATTGGCACAAAAACTTGTGTAACACTGACTGGCCTCGCGATATAAGAATGTAATTTGCAATTGAATGAAGACTAAAAAGTATTCAGGATGATACTCGGGGTTAAAACAGCAATTGTCATGTTAAATTTACTTCTCATACGTCTCTTGGCCATGTTACGAATACATAGTATACCTATATGTTTCATTTGTATTCAGAACATGAATGAACACTTTCAGTGATACCTGATCGTTTATTACTCAAAGCGTAGTCCTGCTCAATAGTTATTTGAAATAACTTACTACTCACGTATACTGAAACAAATTCACTTTGAATAACTCGAGCCGGCAGAGGGTATAAAAAGAAAAATGTATTTTACAATGATCTAGTGTTTCCGATGAAATTTGAGTAAAATATTCAATGAAAAGTTTTCATCCCTAACTACATTCCCCTCTCCATGTGAACCACGATAACAAATTTGTACCCATAACGTAGGGCCTATCTTTTGATCGCATGATGGATGCTCTTAGTAGTTTACAACAGGGATTCTAGAGTATTGATTAGCAATACTATCGAGGGAGATTATTCTGGCCATACAAGTTTATTACATAAAGCCATTGGGGAGGGACAATAACTGCTCGCAATTAGTTGGTAATCTGATTTGAAATCCCCATTAATTATGCTCATCAATTGATTTTTAAATAATCCTGTACACGTATTCAACATAAATAATGTATGACTTTATTTTGTCATTCGTTTAATGATGAAGTTTACCGAGATATATTATACCCAATCAGTCATTACCTGCAAATCATTTTGATTTATAATGACGATATACTATTTGATGATTATCTGTTTTATGGACTACGTGGATCGATATCTTGCATAGTCGCAATCGTTGATAACGAATAAAAGCCATTGGTACTAGTGATCGTAACTACAAATCATTCATACCAAGTGACTAACACGTGTTTAGTATACTGCATTGCTAGTAATTTTGTGAGCTTTGATGATTTTGCAATAGTACTGAATTTACTGAAATTATAAAAGAGTATATTTCTATACAGAAAGAAATGTAATTTTCAGATCATTGGTCTAAATTATTGAACAATACTGTGGTAAATACATCGCTATACTATTCCCTGTCGAGTATCGATGAGTAATGATCAATATCCAATGATAACATTAAGTTTCGGAGGTCGGACATTAGGTAGCATTTGAAGACATTTGATTGTCGATTGATGGGTCATATCTATTCAAAGGCAAGCTATACAGAGGCTACATTTAATAGTACAAAAGGCTATTAGGCCATTAGTGGTCGCATGATTGAAGGTCATGAGTTCCACCAATATTTAATGTTACTATTGTCTTAGTAATTACCAATGACATTTAATTGCTTCAATTGCTTGGGTACTCAGCTAATTGTAATTAGATAATTGCTTTTCCGTAAACCCTTGAACCTGTCTGTTGTTTTTCTCTGTATTTAATTGGCCATTGTTTACCAAACTTTTGCAGAAAAACAGCTATCGCTCGACTCTCACTTTTTAAACTGTTTTATTACCAGAGTGTAAAGTTCATTGACTATTGGAATCAAGTAGAGCAAAGGTAATAGGAATTGAAAGTAGTCAAACACGATTTAATTCCTGATGGGTTTTTTTTTCTCAACACTTTACCAATGAGAACGCTATTAATAAAATCAAACCGTACCTCCTTTGAAACTCATTTATCAAAATAAGAATTATCCGAAGAACGTAATAATGCTTCGATTTTAGTCTCACAATAAGTGCGATATCTTAATCCTTGCATTAATCAAACGCAATCTACCACAGCAGATGTCTCATTATTTATTAATACTAATTGTAAATTATGCTGACATTTAGAAGAACATGCAAATATACAAGTAGGTAATAATTCATCAGTTGATAGGCGAGTGTATGTAGTAAAGGGGGCTCGTAGCCCAAATAAAGCGTTAGGAATTTATTTCACAATTTTTCAACGCGTTCAAAGAATTGATAATGGGAATAGATTTCTTTGAAAAAGTCTGATCAATGAGTTCTTCCCTCATCGACCTAAAATGACTATTTTTTTAACACTCATGCCTACGAAACCTTGATTGTTACAATAGACACAAATATGAAAGAGGGTGCGCGTTAGATTAGAAAAGGTTTCGTAGTTCATATCATTTTCAATTGATATGGCCCTGTGATTGGTTTTTTTATTACCCATATAATCGCAGCAGGTATCTAATACACGATACTCTTAGGTAATAACATAAAACTGAACTTTTATGGAAGTATACATTCTTACACAACTCAATTAATCAACTAGTAATCTATATTGCCAAGTAAAAACATCAAAGTCCCATGATACTTGAGGTAAATGGGCAACGTTTATTACCCGTAATTACTATAAGGCTGATTAATTTTGTCAGCAGCAGTTACGAAGCTCGTATTTTTCATATCTATATATGTTAGAAACGCTTTCGGCTATACTATACACACATAGCCAATTCTTCCGGTATAATTCCTAAGCTTCTTAGGCTAATGAGATAACTACATAAACTCGAGAGTGGTTGATTACCATACATGAAAAATCAATGCATATGTGCAGCTATATTATTATTTATGAATTATTCTTTCATATTACAAAATTCAATACATGAATATTTCTTCTAACAGTTCAGATAAAGACTCTGCATAAATCGTTTCGCCACAAGAAAAAAAAAAGTTCAGAATTTGCTTATCGCACGGTAGAACAAAAAAGATACTGCTGAGCCTTATTCAGGCTGAGCATTAATCGTATCAATTCTATACCGATTGGAATTGGATAAATATTGGTCGATCAAATGTAAATCCATTTCTGAGTATTGCGGCATGTGTATCAAGAAAGAGAATAGTGTCTGAATCAGCTACTCTATTCAGCAAACTTTGCCAGTGTTTATATGTATATCTTAGAAAAGACAGATGTGTTGATGAGTTAACGGCAGTTTGTTGGATGTCTAACGTCAAGTGAATGTAATTACTACAAAAAGCCAGACTATCTGTGTCTAAGATTCATCTAATTGAAACACTATAAATCGCATATGGCCTTGAGTACTTTACACAGCAACGTTACGTAACGTTGCAATGCATTGCAAAACAGAACCATCAATGTTGTACCGATTGTCGGGCATAAGCCATCTCTAATTGTCACAACTGGTGAAATAACAGATAACCAATAACACACACATAGATACAAGAGAATGCTGAATGAAGGGGCATGGCAAAAACTCTGATCCGACGATGAATGTAAGTAGACTTTAAACCGGCTGGCACACGACGCTTTCGACTCATTGCATTATTAATGAAAAATCAAATAAAATGAAACAAAAGACGTATAAGAAATTGAAATACAGCATACAGTTTGATTGTCAGGTGTCTTTAACACTTTTTAATGTTGATACGAACGAGTACAGAGTACTTTTTATGCACTATCAGATCCAGTGTGTAATATATGACGTAGATACCTAGTCGATAGTAAAAATGAAGGTAAAATAATATGAAAAACGCTAACTGTTGACCTATAACATTTTCAAAGTGCTGAGACTAGCGGTCGGGTAGGATAGGGGGGTACGGCTAATGAGGCGATGTTTGATTTGTTCCTCTTATCTGATATACATGCCAAACAAAACTGGCTCTGTGTTACATAGTCATAGATTAGTCTTTCACGTGCGGTATGTACTATCAAACCAGCGTAAACCCAGTTTTAGTTCCTGATTAATTGATATTCGTAACTCGTGTACAACCCAAGGCCAAAAAAACGTTCGATCAACTCAAAAATTACTCCTTACACATGGAAGTATCCGATACATTGTTCAAACATATTGAAATTTTTCAGAATCTAATATTTTATAAGTTTTGTTAATATTATGATAGAGATTATACGCATGTGAAGGGTAAACGCATGTAATAATAATATGAATAATATATCGGCACATAGCGTGATGAAGAGATACTTGATTATTAGTCGGCGAATAAACAATGAACAATTGTTAAATAATCACATAAATAAACACAAAGAGAAAATACCTAAAGATTGAATATTACATTGGATTGGCTTACTGGGAACCTTAGCTCTCTCTCAAGAATCTTCTCCCCGACAACATGTATCACCATCTCTTCGGTTTCTAACAGTATCGGAGCTAGGAAAACCACTTTTGATCCAGTGGCTGCTTGTAACTGAAATAGAAAAAATTCGATGTGATAACAGCTGATAAAAATCTGGGAAAAATCACCTCAACTTTACTAGAACTACTCCAACTGACTAGAAAATGTTCTATACAGAAAAAAATCACAGAGCATATCAAAACGTTCACCTAAATTCCACTCTCTCTCACGTTTTCAGGATAACAGGCAAGTATTGATAGAAAATCTTAGTCTTTATTAGTTCTCTATTCTCTTTTGCATATCCTCGAAGACAAATTATGAAAATCTTGTACGATTTTATTTGAAAAACATGAAAAGGTTTAATTTTAAACCCTGGGAATAAAGTCGCAGTTATAATTCCAAAGTTTTTTTTTGGTTTAATTCTCCACTCGAGAGGATTATTGACTATGAGGACTAGGAAATGTGTAAAGAAATATTACTCGACTCGTGTTCTACATTTTTCTTTATTTTTCAAATCCAGAACTGCTAACCGAGGCCAAAAGCTACGTGCAGTTTCAGATTATTGACCAAACCAACTGGCATGAGTTTGAGAAAATTTACATTCCGACTGTGTACTCGTACCACATAGAGTTTACAAATTCGAACCATACATTTGACGGCAAGCTTATACTTCTTTTCTTCTTCTCTCATGTTCGGTAACAAATTATCGACATTCATAATAAATTTGGAAGTAATAATTCGTACAACAAGTTTACCTCGCTATTATCGCTTAGATAAATTCCATAAGTTTTTCGAAGCTCTTTAACGATTCCATCTATGTTATTTCAGCGAGAAAAAAGAAGAGAGTAAGGGGGGAAAAAACCTATAAAATCAGGACTAGAAAAATCATTGGCTATTGGCAGATGGTTTGAAATTAATTATAGAAAATCCAGTGAAATGTAATGTATGTCGTACGTGACGATAAATATTTATACTGAAACGTGACGAGAGTAAATTCTGAACGAAGTATAACTACGTCGTTAACGAATGGAAATAAAAAAAAATAATAATAAAGAAAAGAAAAAATAGGATGAAAACCCGGCGATGTTTTTACTGTTTTACCTAATATTTACATACTGTCAGCAGACACTCTGTTCGCACGTAATAAATGAAAACAAACGTAAATACCATGCAGCGTAAACGCGTATTATCAGCTGCGAAGCATAAATTATACGAATACGAGTGAAATACTATAGCTCTATATGATTTGATTAGATTTGAGGTTATATAATTGTTAGATCGAGTGTCAAGGGGTATGTGTTGATTGAAATAAACAATACTTACGTAGCTGTTTAATTTTTGTTGCACCACATTGCAAGGTACGTCGGCAAGATCCTGTAAGAGGGAAAGAATGCTCTCGGGGTCGGTAGCCTTCAAGTTCAAGGAAGTCATTTTTCTTTCGATGCGCGACCTACCGCAAAACTCGCCTATGCATAGTACATCGCAAAATAAAATGCTTAAAAGCCGCCTGAACATTAATGTTAAATGATAATGAAACTCATTTGGAGTAACGAGACTTATCCGTGTTATATTCGCGTTGGATATTTATTTCACTTCACGTCAAAATTAACTTATTATTAAACTCCCATTGAAACGAGACGGTCTCGTACGAGAAAGACAAATTTGTCACACCTCTCGCAGCACCATTCTCCACCAAGTCAGCGGAGCTACTGAATAGCGAATACTGAAAACAAAACAAGCCTTGTTCTAGCGCTCACTTCAACCAGGAATTTCCTAGCGAGCCTTTGGCCTCTGGGGGCTCGGGGCGGGGAGCCAATCGCCCAGGGCCGAAAATATCAGGCGCCAGATCCGTTGATATTCAAAACAGTACAATTTAACAATACAGGCTCATCTGTACGTACACAGAAATGGAATATTGATTAGAATCGTACTGCGAATCAGTGCCGATATTAATATTCATGATTCACGGCTGGTCGCGACAATAGGATCTCAATTTCACATCCAAATATCGGATAATGGAGGAGCCTGTCATTCAGAATGATTCGCTCTTACAGTTATTTATATTTCATGATTTCATGAGTTTATTTGAACGTTTCAAATACATACGCTGTATATTTTAGTTGACGACGTCGTTCCGTTCTTGCTGAAATTATTCACGAATTTAAATTTTTCGCGCCATTTTCTTTACCGAGTCGAATGGCGTTGCAGACCATTTCCGGTGATGACGTATGTAACACCGCCGGCGGCCATCTTCTGTTGTCGAAATCGATAGCGGTGAAGGAGGACCGAAGAAGAGTGACGCCGCGCTTGAGAACAGCCGGCTTTTTTTTCTCAACGAAAGGATCAAGTTTTATCAAGATATTTCGCACGTATGAGGTCGATAACGTGATTCAATAATGAACAAGGTAAGTGAATTTGAATACCACATTAATCCGTCGAACTTCCTAATTATTGGAGTCAATAAAATCCTCGGTGGACGGTCGGCTTTCCTGTATGACAAAAATGGCGCACGGAATCGGTGCCGAAAAAAGAAAGAAATCAAAAGCCGATTTTCTTGTCCATCGCATCGTTCATAAAAACCGTAAACGTATCGTATTTTTGGACAAACTTTCACCCTCTTGTTATATCATTTTTCCGATCCTTCCGTTTATTTCATGCAACGATATACGGCGAAGAAGAATCGACTGATAGCGACCTCGCAAACTTCCCATCTCCCATTTTGCAACCGTCTGAATTATTTACATATCTCCGTTCACTGGTGTCCTCTTTTATCTCCAGATTACCAATTCGATCCAAAAATTGACGCGTAATAAATGTTGCGAACACATCTGCATTATTCATGAGCCTCTTTCTTCGACTTTTGATATACAAAGCGCATCTAAGTCGAAGGACGATTATATTATTATCGACTGTATTAATAAAAACAACAATAATAATAATAATCATCATCATCATCATGATTATCATCGAATGCGTAGTTGTCGCGGTTTGTTATTTACGAGCGAAAGCTCTCGAGTCAAACGGGATTTGTGTCTCAATGAATTCCGTTATTTGTTTGACCGATTGAGAAAAATGGAGTTGATTTTTTTTTTATACAGATGTCACGATACCCATCCGACTGTAAGATCTACGTAGGGGATCTTGGAAGTAATGCGACAAAGCAGGAATTGGAAGATGCTTTTTCGTACTACGGTCCGTTGAGGAACGTTTGGGTTGCGAGAAATCCGCCTGGATTTGCATTTGTCGAATTTGAGGATCCCCGAGATGCTGAAGACGCAGTCAGGGGCCTTGACGGAAGAACTATTTGCGGAAGAAGAGCCAGAGTTGAACCCTCTAATGGGAAACGACTGAGAGATCGTGGTGGCCCATCCAGACGTGGAGGCGGTCGACCATTCCATCCCGAAGATCGATGCTACGAATGCGGAGAGAGAGGGCATTACGCAAGAGACTGTCCAAGACATCGCGGTTCTCGCAGGCGCAGGTTCGTTTTTTCGCACTTGTTCATATTCCAATTTTCTATCTATGTATTTATTTATTTTTAAGGCAATATTTTCAGCGCAAGTTATTATCGATCATATTTAAATGAGATTCATTCTCTGAATTTCAATGTAGCTAATAATTTTTCTCCAAAGTTTAAAATTCTGTATGATTTCAAGCACTGGAAGCGTATGAAATGTTCATTTTACGAAAATTGTAGTTTTTGAGCTGTTTAAATTGGACGTGGCGCAGCAATTTGTTATTCTAATTTTTCACTACAAAGAATTTATACTGCTTTCAATCTAGAGCACTTATTCAATTGTTATTTGTTATTATTCAATGTAAACCTCATGCTATAGTTGCTGTTGAATAACTTTTGTAATTCAAAAATTGTTTCTTATTTTATCTACTCTCCAAAAATGCGCTTGAAAGTTATCGCAAGGTATTTGAATAGCTGCGCTACAATCCACACCATTGGCATAATCTTTTTCATTTTACTTGCGCTATATCGAATTTTAGAGTTTAGCAAAAAGGCAGAACTGAATTGAATTTATCACTAAAACGATAACAGCGTTATGTTTTTTTTTTTTTTTTTTTATTGGCTGGCAAAATAGCGAAAAAAGAATGACAAAATGATAAGATGGCTGTTCATTCATTCACTTCATATTTTTAGTCATTTTGTCATTATGGTAAAGTTTTTACTTTTTCGTTTCTTGTTTGTCCAACGGAGTTGGTAATCTGTAATGAACTGTTTTTTTATTCTCAACTGTGATACTAAAAAAATAGAGTAATAGGCCAATATATTTGCATACCGTTTGGCGATTGGTTCAGACCTAATAAACTGTATGCAATTATCACGTGAACGTATATCAGCAGACATAAAAAAGTAAGTTCGCATCATTTTGTTGGCTAAGTGCTGACGGAGTTCATGTCATAATCGTTAATTTAGCAGTATAGAAAAACCCATGATTACAATTGGATTAAAGATAAGGCGAAAAACAAGTTGGACCCCTACCAGGCAGTAGTACTCTGTGAGATGTAAGTGAATGGTGAAGTATAGGGAAACGAATGCATCGAAAAAATGGTAAACAAAAAGGAGTAGAAAGAAAAAGTATGTAGTGTGTGTGTGTGTTTGTTTATGTGCGAGAGAGAAAGAGAGAAATGGAAAGATTGATAGGAAATAAATTGGTAAACTGGCAGAAGGACGAAGCCGATGTAATCCTGCCCGTTATTTATAGGAGATGCGGCTGAACACAGACACACGCATTGAGAAATGTGTATCTACTGAGATTCTCGCGAGATTCGACTTGGGTTCACTTTGTGACACACACACTGCGTAGAGTTACAGCGTAGAGCACCCACCTACTTTGGGTTACCTTCTGCACTCTACGAGAAAAGCTTGAGAAAGAGAGCGAGAGAAAGAGACAGAGAGAAAGAGAAAAAAAAAAAACATGGCTGACGGAGTGGCTAGTGTCTGCGCACTTCTTCGGTACTTCCACTGACCACTGACATCACCCTAGACAGAGAGTTTGAAATCACCTCGGCACGTCTGGTAGATCCAGCCTTCTTCTTCTATCTGCTCGCAGTTAGCGCCTAGTCGTCGGTAGTACCGTAACACCCGTCACTGAGAGACATTCTTTGTCCAGCCAGATCTCGTCTTAGCCACTCTTCGTCAGTTCGTCCGGTTCGTCAGTTCGTTCATCTGACCCCTAGCGCGATTTCGTCTCTGCATATGTGTTCGCCCAATCTCCCATTCTCCTGGCCAATTGCCTTCACTTCACTTCACTTCACTTCGCGTACTCAACCCTAGGCCTACTATGTAGCCTGCCGCAAATTATATGGTATATAAAACAAAACAGTAATCAGATATTTCGAAACAACGAAAACTATTTGTTTTTCTATTTTTTCTTTCTTTTTTTTTTTTTTTTGTTCCATACGACAATTTTTACCTGCTACATTGACGGAAAAAATTAACCAATCTTTGACGATCATCTCTTAGGATTAAAACAGTTTTCATATTCCAAAAATCAACTGCCTTGATCGCTGCGAGCACCGAACTGATAACATAACTGTTGAATACATTCTCGAATTATTAAAGAATGTCCACTTCTTTGTTGGCTGCATAAACTTTAAAGAAATCATTTTTGTATTTTCAATTTTGATATTACAACAAATGCAAATTTTTTGAATGATATCTGTGAAGAAGCGAAAGCAGTTGCTTTTTGTCTTCCAAATATATGTTTCGAAGGATTTTCATTCGGCGTGTTAAAAGAATATTTTGTCGAACAAATATTGGTTAGTTATTTTCGTCTATGATGTATAAATTTGAATAAGAAAATTTCACTCTCAATCACTGTCTTTGAGGACTATTCTGAATTACCAATCAAATAATAATATATAATAATTAGGTAGGAATGTGTTACCAATCAATAATACTTAACGGTGCATGTTGACACAACGTAACTACTACATAATACTATACTATCGTACATACCTTTAGAAAGAAGTAATCCAATAGGATTTCTAATTTGACGACACATTAACAAACTAATAAAGCTAGGTAAACAAAAAAAACAACAAAGCATAATTGCTTATCAGACAGGGTAGATGAAACCTCATGATAATAATAAAGAAATGACAATTTGCCGCAGCATAATATTATTATCATTATCATTATTATCTTATGGTTTCATAACTGACGTTATGTTATACAACAGCAGCAACGAAAACCAACGATAGAGTAAATTCGTTTACAATAATAAAATCGGTTCGATTCAGTAATCATAATTCCATATTAATCAATTGGTAAGTAAATTGAGTATAGCCTACTTAAGATCTACAGCCGTTTTGTTATTCAACCATCACACATTATCTTCTATTTAGGGAAATAAATAAATCGGCTGTATATTTTATTGCCGGGTGAGGATAAAAGAATAATACAATTAGGGATTAGGAATAAGTACATGTGCACAAAAAAAAGCATGCCTCTTGATATTGGTAACAACAGTTTGTTTATACATATACAATTGAATATTGAACTCTAAATTATCAAATATTACAGACATATTATCATAGGCACAGATCGAACGATCCATATTTTAATGTCAAGTTCATTGTAGGTCTCACTCTAGGTCTCGATCACGCTCACGATCCCGCAGCAAGCACTCCAGGTCTCGTTCAGCTTCGAGAAGCCGCTCTCGCAGCAGAGGTGGTCGAGACAGGGACAGGTCTCGCAGTAAGGCCAGGTCAGTCTCTAAAGACCGCAGTCCACGCAGAACCAAATCAAGATCAGCATCCAGGTCCCGCAGCAGGTAAACGGTAAACATCGGCATTTGGTATTTTATTTATTCAATTACACTATTACCAACTTTATTATTTTACTAATTTTTACAAAGTCTTTCTTCATTCTAAACTAAAACTATTGACAACGATATAAAATTGGAAAAACTTGAAAAATAGTTTTTTATCGATGTCGTTTTTTCTATTATTGGTCAATTCAAAACACAAATTGATAAACATTTTTCTTTCTCACGGTTTATAACGATCCAATATCAGAATAAATTAATGTTTTTTTTTTTCATTTGTATGGATGATTTAGGAGCCGTCTGAATGGGGACCGTAACGGGAATTCGAAGGAAGATTAAGATTCAAATGGTATTGAATTTAGGGTAGATATTGATTGACGTTTAAATACAATAAATGACCCATTGAATTCTTTTTTTTTATTTTTCTTCTCTCAGAATTATCTCATTATTCCAAAACTATATATGTATAACATAAGAAAACTTGAATTTTTATCAAAACTTATTTCATCTTATTTGTATTGTATTAAGAAACAATAATGATTAATTCTAAGGTGTAACCTTCGAGTGGAAGTGTGAAAAATATTCATAATAATACGTGTTGACTATCAATAAAAGAGAAAAAATGCTTACGCCATAATATGTAGTTTTATTCATTTTCCATACAAATTTTACAATATTATAAATTATCTTCTTACTTAATGATGACAAATGATCAACTAGTTACCTATATTCAAACGTAATAAGGAAACAATTCCTTTCAACTTTAGTTTAAATATCTGAGGTCTGATAACAAGTACGAACTTTGTGGAAAAGATAAACAAGAATTGAAATCAATATTATACTTCTGATATAGAATGATCACATTGATTCATATGTAGCAAAGAACTAGATTAATTGATTCGTTAACAATGATTTTGATTTTCTATACAACTGTGTGAATTTAGCAGACGAGACGTACCAAAGTTACATATAATATGCAACTGATCTAATCCGGAGAACAATTCTTCCTCTTGATAAAGTTATCAAGATCGTACAGACTCCGGATCAATCGAAAAAAAACGTGAATGAATTTGATTTTTGATTTTCAATTAGTTTTACAGTAAAGTTTAAAGATTTCTTTTCTCCCTAATCTTCTTCTTCATCACTGCAAGCTCATATACATATATTCGTTTTATTTAACTTAGGTCATTTTATTGCCATGTGATTAGCGTTAACAAAGGCTAATCTACGACGATGGGAGGGCACAATTGACCATTTTAAAATACAAGTTCATATTCGATGATCATATAACGCATATACATACATAACGACGCCCTTTATTCTTTATTCATTCTATACTACTACCTATCACTGCCCTTGGCCCTAGAATTTGTTGTGTGACAAGAGGCGGCAGTTGAGTAGCAGAGAGAGAGGAATTCTGTCCGACGGACCTTCATCCGTAAGATTTAAGAGGGACAAAAAAGCTAATGTAACACAAGGGGAGCCAACCAGAGCAGGTTCACGCACATGTGCACATGTGGCTTATACTTTGTACAAAAAAAAAAAAAAAAATGAAAGAAACAACAAAAAATTGGAAAGAGAGAAAGAGCAAAAAAGTAGTTGTCTCTTTTTAAAATGCGCTTAGCTGCAGTAGCTGTTTTACATTTATAATCATACAAACTTCTTTGCTATATCGAAACGTGAATGTATAGAAGTCGAAACTTGAGGATTGAGTTGCTGCATTGCCTGCTGCAGGCCACAACTGCATTAGTGGCAGTAGGTACGCGAAATGCTTGCACAATGAAATTATCGAGCAAACTCATGAAAAATTTTTCACTCGTACGATACATCAAACGATCAAGTATCAAGTTATTATCTTTCTTTCACATCCGGTACTTTTGACCGCTTTCAACCTCGCGTTACTCGACACACAAGCCTGATATATGTTCGCCCGATTTCCCAACACAGTTTTCAACATGTGGAAGACCCAATTAACTATACATATATCTGATTTTATCTTCGATAGAATTTTCTGGCTTAAGTTATTACATTCTTTGAAATACTTGCGTATAACATTTGTCAAATCATTATACTTTTTTTTTACCGTTAACGGTGTTTCGTAGCGATAACTATAAACCGTTTTTTGATATAACTGAATAATTCTACATAGAATACGATTCGCTGGTAAATTATTTGGCTTAATGGAATTCAAATTTATTTTCAAACGGTAGAGAATTTGTGAAATAACACACGAACGAAAGATAAGAATAATATGGTCGTTGGGGAAATTCTGAATCCGAGTTTTCGACCTGTTGCGGTAAGTATAAACCCCACAGGTATATATTCTCTACCTTTAGAATAACACCAGGGGCGAAGGGACGGATTATGTTCTAACTGGCCGCACAGCGGGTGGAAGGTTCATTTTTAGAAGCAAAAACACGGTATGCAGCTCCGAATTGAAATTTCGATATACATATTCATACGGCTCGGTGGATGAGATGACGAAAGATGAAGAATCGAAGCTGCAAGACCTAATAATATTTAAAAAATTCTTCGCTCTTTTTTTGTGCTCTTTCTCTTACAGTTCAATACATTAAAAATCGTAAGTCCTGTTCCCCATGATACAGAGTCTTGATCCTCGTGAACTGGATCTTGTTACATATAGCTTCAGTTTCCCGAACTTGAAATAGCCCGCACGAGATTATTTATAATTTCAAAGAAACATGCGAAATATGTAGACAGGAAATGAAATTCTGGAACAGAATTATCCGAAACCGTATAGACTCGATTCGATGCACGCGCATCTTTTTAAACTTACATAATGCGATCGTAAGTAGCGCTCGCTAACGTATACATGTGTATAATACTGTTTCGTAGCAAGTGTTATTATTACGGTTAATTGTTTTAACCAGCATTTTTATTAGGCCTCTAAAGGCTGACGCCAACAGAAATAAATGATTCAAGCTCCTCCTCGGTGCATGACACTTTCGGTCTTTGCATGGCATCACGAAAATATCTCTTAGAGTTTGTTAAACTTGAACTCGCGAGAGTTTATAACTAACTCCTCTCACATATCGTATTACAATTAACTAATTTCAATAATATTCCGTTAAGAATTTCTCGGATTAGAGCTAAGCGTAGGATTAGTTTTCCAAGTTCATTAGGTCTGGCAATTGGAACGGTCGAGAACACTTGTGCAAATAATATACGTTTATGTGTACAGTAAATATCCCCCAGCCAATGAATTTCGTCTAAAAATATATAACGTAAAATTTACGGCGAGGTACCGTAACGATAAACTTAAGATCTTCAATTACTTTGTACTATATCGCAGATCGTTAGCCAATGCGCCCCGCGGTAAGTTTCGAAATAATAAAAATAATCGTTGAATCTTCTAGTCTTTTAATTCGTAGAATTTCTTTGCATTCCTCGAGGCCGGCGCCTATGCTCTCGGGTGAGTTTCGTCGTGTTGTTGAGGAGGGGAGGTTGTTGCAGTGTGCATCGCGTGGACGCGTTTTAGTTTAGTCTCTTTTAGTCGTCTCCGCCTCTTCTTATAAGCTTCTAACCGCAAACGAGTGTTGTTGACCGATTATCACCCGTTGAAATTTGTAGTTTTAGGCACAGGTGAATGAAAAAACCTATGCTGCGGGTAAATCAAGGATAGAAAAAGTGCATCTAATTCAATATCGAAAAATAGGATTATTACAATTCCGCTTTTTGCAATCATCGCGTAGAATCAATTAACGTTAATTGCCGGTCGAAATATATATCGTTTGTAAAAGAATATAATCGAAAGCTAAGCATTTACAAAGAAAAATGACCGCCGCTTACGACGATGATAAAATTTCTTCTCGTAGGCAAGAAAACGTGAAAAATAATTCCGATTTACCGGCAGATTATACTCCGCGAAAAATCGCTGAGATAACTACGGAAAGATCTAATAGCTTGGAAGAAAATGGAGCGATGAGAAACAATTGTGAAGACTTGGGTGAAAAGATGGAGGAATTATCGGCTTCACAGAAATCCGTGGAATTTAAAACTGTAAATTCTTCGATCACGGGTCGATGCTTAGTCGACGTGGAAAACTCGGCGGTAAATAATGCCAATGAAAATTGCACAAGTCCCGAGGAAGAAGCAAGTTCTTTAGAAACGTGTTTGATGCTTCGTAAGCAAAAAAATTCAGAAGAGATTATTACAGACACGCAAGAAATGTATTCTTGCATCGGTATACGGAATTCGATTGCAAATACTGAAATTACACGAGCGAAAAAAGAGAAAGAAGAAAAAGAAGAAGAAGAAGAAGACGAAGAAGACTTCAAGACAACATGTAGCCAAGGGAAGAAGAGTCTTATCGATACGAAGTCGTACGCAGAACTGATAACGAATTGTTCTGAACTTCAATTATCGTCCAATACTCCGAAAATTAATAGTATAACCGAAGTTAAGGACTTGAACTCTAATCTTACAGACGAAAATAAAAGCCGAAAACTTATTAATACTTCAAGGGAAATTCTTATCGACAATGAAACATCGACGGTTAATTCTGATTCTGGAGAAAACGTACCGAAGCACATCTCACTACGAGATTCTGTTTCTGAATCATATCATGAACATAATTCCGTTCATAATAATCTAAATTCGAAAGATCAAAGAACACCGCAAAACGCTTATCGGTCATCAGGAGGTAATAGCATCGCGGGAAGAATAGCTAATTTTGAATTATCGAGGGAGGATCAGAGTTTCGAAGATTACGATCCAGAATGCGAGATCAGTTTTCACGAGGCAGTTCGTGCCGGAGATGCTAAAAGCGTGGAGATCCTTATGGCGCGTGGAGATGTACAAAACATTGACGAACCGGATTGGAACGTTTCGGGAGATCCGCCGCTTCTTGTGGCGGCAACGAATCACAGTCTCCCTGTTCTCAGGTAAAAAAAATAAATATATTCAACACAGCATCGACTAACAGCCCCTTAAAATAACAATAAATATCCGCAGCTCAAACACACTTAACTAAATGCAGTATACGCTTTACTTCCCTCTCAAAACATACATGTTTGCTTATACTCTTCTACTCGTCAAAATAAACCCGAAAATTTTGCTTACGCGTTGCGTAATTCTTACACAAATTTTCAAGTTTCGTAACAAAACTTAATATACACCTCACGTTCAAATTATAGAGTTGAAATTTAAAAACTTAACACGCATATGATCACATTCCTACTTATCTACTTCTTCAGAATGAACACGATCTATATTTTTCATTCACCTAATCGAACAATTGTTGTTTCCATTCCATCTTTTGTCTTCTGACAGTTGAACGAAATGTTTGTTTTTCCATTTCCGAACAATGAACGATAGACAAGTAAAGAACGAACGTTTCGTTTCGTCACTGCATAATCATGCAGGTTCATAAATCGAGGCATGATTTTCGAATAGATTAGATTTTTGAAATAACAAACTGGCATGAATTAAGAATAATCCTTTGAATCGTATTATTCTAATTGCAAACTTATCATTCAATGACTATGCCTCAAAAACAAAAACAATTATTATGAATATCTGATCTTTGTATTTCAATTTCGTGTTAAAATCCTTTTGTCATTTTGAATTCGAATATTAGAACTAATCTGATCGGGGAAAATGTATATCTCTGACATCATGAAACCGCTGCTCTGATGTTTCTCAATGGTTCTCAAAGCAAGCCGTGCGTCTGAAAGTGGATACAGCGTTACGAGTAATTAAACAGCGAGTTCCTCCAACGGAGCACCGCGTTGTGACGTCAACGCGCCCTCTGACAGCTTTTATGGCGCGAAATTCGTTTAAACAAGTTTCTTTTTTCGAGAACGAATGATCCGATAAATTTTGTTCAAAGACCATTATCACCCAGAGAAATCTTACAGTCAGGATTATTAATTTTTTTTTTTAATTATGCTAATTTCTCTGTTGATTTCAAGTATAATGTAAAATGAACTCCGAATCATATCCCACCGAATTTCAAATTCAAAATTCACAAATAGTTGCTGAATATTCAAACTAAATATTTCTGATTAATATCTATGTACTGTGATACACATTTTCTATAATTACAGAGCTTTACTTTCCAATGGCTGTGATCCAGGGGTCCGTTCACCTCGCGGTGAGACCGCCCTACATCGTGCAATAATAAACGGAAGTCCATCGAGCGTTTTTGAGATAGTTGAAGAGCTTCTAAAACACGATTGTCCTTCGACGGTAAAAGAAGCAGGCGGTGGTCTGACAGCGCTACATATGTTGACCCGGCAATTGGCCTACGCCCAGAGTTCAAAGACTCTGCATCACAATTTTGATATAGCGTTAAAAACTCTGGCTCTTCTTGCAAAAGTTGGTCCAGTAGACGCGAAAGACCACCAAGGTCGAAGCGCCCTGCATCTGCTAGCATCCTCTTCGACTTTTGGCAACAGCCATAAAATAGAAATTGAACCGATGATAAGAACGCTTTTGGAAGCTGGTGCTGATCCGGCTCTGAAGAACGATCGCGGAGAAACTCCACTACACGAAGCTCTTGAGTGCGGAGCACTGAATACAGCTTTTCTTCTCATACCCCATACTCCAGTAGGCATTACGTCCAGATATGGTGAGACTCCTCTGCACATTGCAGCGAGAAAGAATCAGCCTGAAGTAGTTGACAGTCTTCTCAAACGTGGGGAAGATCCAAGTTTTCAAGATGCGGGAGGTAATACACCCCTGCATTTAGCTTCGGCGAGAGGTTTTCACCAAACTGTATCCCTTCTGGTTACCTCTCCTTTGGCACAGTTGGAAAAAACCAACGACGAAGGATTGACTTCGTTGCAAGTTGCTGCTGAAAGCGGTTTTGTCAACGCCGTCAGACTCTTATTAAAAGCTGGAGCTGATCCTAGTCAATCTGCAAATTATTCTGTTGCAACATTACATCGTCATCCAGATATCACCGTTTTATTAAACCACGAGCTTACGAGACGTCGCCAACTTGCGGCTTGATCGATTCTGTGCTAATCGTCAAGTTTTTTTTAATCATTATGTACCGTAATCTTGTTATTTTTATACTCTTCAGTGTCATTTCTTCGAAATATTATCGAATTATTGTGATATTATAGTTATCGGGTATTTAGGAGATATGTATAGAAAGATGGTCAATGAAGTTCTATAACGAGGCTTTTAAATCTTGATTAGTTTAGCTTCATATGACCTGCGAATTAAGGATCTTAGCTAATGGCTCAATAATCAAGCGAATTAAGACACAATTTCTGTGCCAATGTGGATCTTACTCTACATATAGTTTCGAAAATATGTACTAATTCTATTGAATATATGCAACTGTTATTCTGTCAATTGATAATAATAATAACGTAGTATGTAGTAGGTATGCAAATCAAACGAACTTGTATCAAATGTAGCAAAATCTGTTAATATTCTTGAATAAATATTGATTCTTTAACTAATTTATTGCATTCAATCATTTCTAGCTACGTCCTTATTTTCAACAAAAAAACCTTATTGAGTATTAATCCAAAATCAAAATGATGTGGTAAACTTTTTGTAATTAATTCAATCCATATCAGAATGAGTTTAGATGGTAGATGATATAATCCTTTGAATCAGAAACTAATCACTTTTCAAATGGATCTGCTAAAATATATCCCTCGACAATTTATTAAACTACGCTAAAGTAACAGCTGGGACATTGGAAAATAATTTGTATAAAAAGCGTCAGGCAGAGACTGATTACATCCTGTTAAAAATCGTCAGAGTCAAGATTGCAAGGTTTAGGGATATCGATAGTACTGTAAAGTTATAAAAAACGAGGATTTTTTTTTTTTTTTTGTACAACATTTTCATATATTCCATATGGTACGATTTCAAAATGAGGCACAAATCAATGAAATGAGATGTGCTTCTTTGGTTGTTTATGTACAATTATTTATAAAATAATTTTACAAGCTATAGTAGTTTATTAAAATATGCATTGATGTTGGATATATGTATCGTGATGGATTCATGAAAATAATAAATACGTCGCAGGACAGGCAGTACAATACTAGTTTGTAACAAGATATCAGTCGCTCGCTTTCTCATGAAATAACTAGTAACTAACAGTAGAGTAAAGTTACTTTCAATTCCAATATCCAGTAATGTTGATTTCATTGATAATGAAAAATGATCGTTCAATCTATGGGGTGAACATTTGCGACTGATTCCTCAACAAACGATCTCAAAATTCCTTATCGCTTTATTTTCAAAGATATGTCTGTCCCGCTCTAAGACCAGCAGTTGCTTTATGTCATTTTTATAAATCCATGAATTACTGTTTGAAATTATACTTGCTACGGTGAATTAGACCATATCTCAACTGCCATTACTGAATTAATTCAATACTTATTAAAACATTCACCTGTTGTATGTATGCAATTGCCTCATCTGTATCAATTGGTAATAGGTAATAAAAAGTAATATGAAACGTAGAAATTAAGTTAAATATCGCCGTATTATTTTTTTTCTTGATCAGGAACATTGCTAAATTGATGGAATGTTGAATACTATATGAATTGTAATAAAGTCTTGCCTCATAGACAACACGATGTAATCAAAATGGAGCAAATTCCTGCCTGAAGTTCAGCGTGGAAAATGTAACAAAAGTTGTACAGAAAGTGACAATTCTAAGAACGGGTAAGATTGTTTTAACAAGTTCTTCTTCATTAGCTTGATTAGCTTTTTTTGTTTTTTCTTTGGCAGTAGAGAGTATAATCCATTATTTTGACTATCTAATAATATATATATATATGTAGATCTAATACCTAATTTTGCATACATATATAATATATTTATTATCTCAATAAAAAATCAGTTCGATGTACATGCCTATAGCAAACATGGTTGTATCATTGTAGCTGAAAAAATGGAGCAATGCTTCTTTATTGTTTGGTACTGGCGTTTTATCAACCTGATGAGGTATTATTATTAGTATTATTATTTAATTATTTATTTTTTATCTATTCTTAAATTTTACAGCTAATTTGACATTTTATTTACGCTAATTTAGAATTTACAATTCGAAATAAATATCTTTTTTTTTTTGGCACAACCCGATGTTTTCAAAAATGGGAGAAGATTTAGAATACTGGATTTACAGTTTTGAAGACAAAATATACAACAGATTTTGATCGATATTTCTAGTGAATAGAACTAGTTTGACTTGAATCCGGTTAATTGTTTAGCGGTATCCATTTTGTTCGGAGTTTCTTGATGAATTAGTTAATGAAGATAGATTAGCGAGAATCGATATGAGTATTGTAATAAATAAAGTTCGCAGTTATTTGCTAAATCTTTCCCGTTTTCTCAATGCTCCATTTCTTGTGACAATATATATCCTTAGAATTATAACAGTACGCTTTTGTAATCTCATACGTATAATATATATGCGTAATAATATAAAATAACAATTTACAAAAAGTAAATTATGCAGTGAGCTGAATCAACAGGACCGATAAAACTCTTTGGCTGGTCAAAACTTTGGATATCTAAAATCTAAAGCTTAATCTACATGTATATGACAATTTTTTTTTTTTTTTCTTCTTCTTTCCGTAATGATTAACACCTAAATATATATAATTTTGCACGGCTCATAAAAATAACGAATAACATAATAGAGGCCATAAGCGATCTATTGTCAATATTGTGACAAGGAGATCCCCTATTATTAACACCCTTGGCTATACTGTCACAATCAAAATTCGATTACAACATACTTCAATAGGGTAATATATCAGAATACCATAGAGCTTGGACGATTTTAAACAAATATTTGAAAAAAATTCTATTATCTGTTTGTAAAATGAGAAAAATTAAACGCATAAAAATAATTTGTAAAATATAATCTGAGTATGAGCTGCTAAATAAAAGTATTTCAGGTATTAGCAATTAATTTTCACTCAAAAGCTGCCCCAGAATTATATTACCATGATAAATTGTATACTTGTTACCATAGAATGTACCGCTATTTACACAACAGAGAATTAGCATATGCAAGAAATTCAGAATTATTTCACCGATGTAATAATTGATAAAAAAAAAAATATTCAAAAAGTAAAAGATGATGATAAATTACATCGCAGAAAGATAAACGTTGATAATATCGTGCCTGCGGAGGAAAATTAACACCCAGATCTTATTCTCTGTAGTTGTTTTAAAGATTTCATGTTGCAATGGCATACATACTTGATCTTTAAAAACATTTGTGCCTTTTTCCAATGTACAACATTTTTTTTTTTCTAGAGAATTATTATGATTACAAAATAGTTTTATACATCTTTTATTTAGTTCGATTAGAGAGCAAATGCTCTATGGCGCTTTGGTAAACATTCGTATTGAGGACATAAGGACAAAAACGAATTTTAAACCATAAAATCCCAATATGTAATTCGACTGCTTAATGAAACCGATAAATTATGTGCGTCAATTCATTATAAATCGAAATAGATACCTAAATCCACGTTACATATTTATGTAGAAATATGTATTCCGAGGGAAATTCAGTCAAACATTGAACGAAATTGAAAAATAATAAACATGTACCAATTATTATGTCCTCAGCAGAAGTACCAGAAATTTATTTGCTTTTATTAAAAAATCTGGTTACGCTAATTTCTTTGGCCTGTATTATACATACATTTAATATTCTTTTGGCATATATCCATACCTAATTTACCACTGCTATTAATTGTCCGTTACGTAATATATATGGATTTTTTTTTCATTTTTCAATTATTTTTTTTTGCTTTACACAAGACTCGTACGAAGTAGCTTACAACTTTATTTACAAATTGGCTCTTAACATAAATATATCCTATACTATCTATTATTCTAATTGAAATGGGAAAGCTATATTAAGTATTCTCTTTCTGGACCACAGACTATCAATCCCTTTTCAAACATAACTTATCCAGTAATAGATTGATTATTGAATTCGTTGAGTTTACATAATATCAAGTTTTGTACATTTTGTATATCATTTTAAAATCTGGATTTGTTTTTTGGATGAAAATTCACTTAATTTATTTACCAATTTGAATAATTTTCGAACTACAAGCTTTATGAATGATAAGTTAATCTGTAAATTTGGTTTTGATGAGGTAAAGAAAGTCTTGCGATCCAAAAATCAGTTACTATGATTTGGCATAACGTCTAACAAGCTCCTTTGCTAATGAAATACCTAGGTATATGTTTTACTTTCGAACGAGTCTTGCGATACTTATTTTACTATCAATTCATAGGCCTTACACCTATCACATTTACGTATCATATCACTGTGTCAACTGCCAGCAAAACTATTTGTACGATTCTGTATATGTACACGATATAAGAACAGTAATAAATAAATTTGTAAAACATCGAATAAAATATAAGAGAATATTACATGACGTGTAAAAATATCAACTATAAATATCGACGGAAAATTTAGTACTATGTACAATTTCCATTAGGAGAAGAAGGTTTAGTGATCATTGAGCATTATTTTTCTCTACAAATAAAAACGCAGCCTCCGACTCTCGTTATAAAAAAGAAGTTTACCTATACTGAAAATCAAAGAATTTTAATAAATATGAATCTTTCTTATTTCGTTGTTTGATTTCGGGATAGACGGTTTTATGATTAGTACTAAATAACTGTAATCTATCTGTTCCAATATTAAAAAAGAAAATATGTAGGTAAGTATATTTGTTTCTGGCCGACTAAACTTGTTCTTAGTGAAATTCGAATTGAAATTTGTTTTTGAAACTAATTACATCGGAACATATTCTAAAGAAAGTGTAAAACTGAACACTTTAGATTATCAAAATACATAGAGAAAATAAAATTCATTGTATATTCATATTCAATACAGCAATTTCAAGCTCCCCAGTATTTTCTGATTCCTCGCTACAAAGAAGCCCTACATATTGCTGAAATTTCACAACCGAGGAATGTGAATTTGATTAATCATTGATCCTAGTATATCTCACCGTTGTCTTATATCATGTTCATAACATAGTCGTATGTAGTTTAAAAAATTGAAACGTTTCTTGGAAACGTAGCCCCATGTTATAAAAATTTACTCATCAATTCGTATATTCATATTTATGCTACCTAAAAGATTTCTTCTTCTCTTCATTATTATTATTATTATTTTTATTCGTTAAGAAATACCACCGTTGTCAAAACTCGACATTGACAAGCTATAAAAGCAGACAAAGTTTTGTTTATTTTACAAAGAACATGGGTCTATTTATTGATGAGAAACGTTTTTGTTTTTTTATCTCTCAAAATACCTCTAAAATGATAAAGGCATGTAACAGTATGGGTCACTCGCTAATAGACGAGCTGTGTCTAGACGGAGCAGCCAAGTCGTTGATCGTTGAATTATGTCGGGTTTTCCTAGAGCCCTCGTTGTCGTTAACAAGATTAGGATTAACAGAATGAGAAAGGGCAGTAGTTTTGTTAAAATCTATTGTCGCGTACCCTTTTAACGGTTTGTTAGGTGAGTCTGGCGGTACTAAATTATTTGTAGAATTAGCGTTACCTTCAGCAGGAATAACAGCCAACGGATTATCTTTTTGGTCCAGGTCTAAAACGGCGTAATTCACTTCTCTTACTGGCCCAGCGGCTGGAGGAGTTGTTGGTAACAGTGGAGATTTCTCCGCCGAAGACATCCCTGAGAATCTTTTCCTCAATACTTCTATATCGCTAGATTCAAGGTTCGCATAACAGTGTCTTGGCTCGTCTTCCCACTCTCCTTGTCCCTGCGCCAATAATGATGGACGTATCTTCGCAGTCGCTGTATCGTAGTGTTCTTGCCCAGGGCTTATGTTCATATAAGCATGTTCGGCCCCATCTAATTCACTCGCTTCTTCCCTTAATGGCGTTGAATCGGAAATACTATGAGACGGAGATAAGGGACTCGCGTCGCTGCTTAAATCAACATTTATATACGATGCCATTGGCAGAGGTGGAGGCCTGCTTCGACTAATCTTTTCTGGATTTGTTGAAAGAGGTAAAGGCATCGGTTCAGAAGCCATAAAACCACTGCTCGATGTCGTGCTACTGACGGTACAAGATCTGTAAAGGAGATTGGGGTGGAATATATTCAAAGTTTTGATAACTATGATATAATAAATGTGTATGAATAATGAATCTAGAAGTAGATTTACAGGATGGATCTTAAAAATGTTAAAAACTCAGAATACAGTGTTATTGCTGAAATGATATTCTCAAATCACGTAAATTGCATAAAGCTATAGAAATATGAAATCTGGAACTTTGTAAGTCTTTTGAGAGATTCAACTGTACGAAAGCGACAAATGAATCATTAATATTATTCAAAGTATTATTAAATATCTGGGAATTTGCAGAATAATCAATTTCTGTGCTACGAGATGATAAGAGGATGGAGAAAACACACCTCTGCATAGTTCTTCTAAGACTTTTGTTATTGTTGTGTTCTAATTCGATAGCGGCTGACGTCAGCACTTCTTCATTGACGTAAAGAGAGGACGGAGGTGGATGAGGAATCGGAGGTGGTGGCGGTAGCATAGGTGGTGGAGAAGGAGAGCCCATAGTTCCCTGTGGGGACATAGGCCCGCTACTGCTTCCCACACTGCCTAATCTTCCGATTCCATTCTGTTGACTGTGCGAGAATCTCGGACCTATACGACTGTTGCTTCTTGCCGGTGTTGGGTCTAGGTAATTTGGCTCAGAAGGCATCATTACTCGCGCTGTTACCGCCGATTGTGGATGCGAGGCAACCGGAAGCTCCCTGGATATCGTATCATCTCCGCTACTGTTACAAACCTAAAGACGAAGAAGAGGATTTTCATTAGGATTAAGAAACTTGCGTTCGGAATTTAAATATTGATGCCTTCAACTACATATTTCATACAAAGAATCGAATTCTAGCTTAATATACATTGAAAATTTCATTCGTTTTCTGTTGCTAAAGTGTTTCACTCATTTTATAAAGTTTGTTATTTTCAACTGGATCAATATTTGATATACTTGAATAGAAAATTTCATTCTTTTTGTATGGTTTACAGATTATTTTGTTACTTATTTCTTTAACAAAAATTGTGCATTTAAATGAGAATACCAAATCTAAGAAACAATTATCCGGATTTCTGTATGGTAAGAAGTTTCACTGATTGGTACCCAGATTAAAGAAAGATTCTAGAATAATGAGGAAATAATGAAATGAATTTGTAATTTGAGACTAACAACCTGAATGTTAGTTTGTACGAGATTGAAAAGTTGCTCAGCCCTGCGGCACTTGAAAGCGTAAATTCCAGGTCCTGTAGAACAGCGTCTTCCAGATTCGAAGCTGAATATTTCAGCGTCGTATCCATAGCGACGTAGACAGCGAAGAGGCCACTTAACCGGCTGCTTACCACGTTGATACAAAACTATGTCTAAGTCTGTTATTTCCAACTGACCGGGCGTAATCAAGTTACCCAAATCATCGACATTCATAACTTGAAATATATTCGGGTGAAGATCATTGATGTCCGCCCGACTGTTAACACACCCCATCGTTCTTCGATCTGAAATGAAAAAGACGAATGGTTAAAATATCGAAGAGATGGGGAATACTGACTAACCAAAACTCAAAAAATATATTTTAGCATCAAGGAATATCTTCCGAGATAGAATAATTGAGTTTTTAAATAGTAACGGGTTGAAATCGACAAAATCACGTTATTGATGGAAAGAGTAAACGAACATATCTGGAATCAGTAATGAGTCTGTAAATAGATGATTATTTCGTATATCTCATCTCGCTGCAAGTTATTTATCAAAGAGGCAAATCACTGCACGATCTAATCTTAGTTTTCATCATTTTGATAAGGTAAGAAACATTACAGCAGGGTTCGTCTTGGGAATTGAGTATGTTCAGTTGTTCGTAGTATTGTTATATACCTAACGTTGGTTTATTGTTAAATAATATGAGAGTAGGGTTGAGGGGAAAGGGGAGGAGTGTTTACATATTTTAAAAACAAGACTATGTATATTAGGCTGGTCAATTTGTGGAGATAGATGAATGAGCTGATGATTAACTCGGGATTTAGATGGCCAGTGTTTTGTTATTGTATTTGAAAATCGGTGGGTAGAAATAGCGTGTTAATAATTTGCTGAAAATGTTTTAAGCCCCGGGGATAATCGTGTCTTTATAAAAGCTATAGTAGGTATTAACAAGGATTCAACAATTGATAAAGCCTCGAATTTTCATCTTAAATCTAACTCCGAGATAAGCCGATAATTTATCATTATGATTAACTGGAGTCACTCACCAAATGCAACATATCCAATGCATCAAAACAAATTAATAATAAGAATTATTTATTATTTGACAAATGACGCATTTTTACGATAGGGTATGTATGTAGAAGTAAAAACTGCTGCCCCCTATCAACCGTGTGAAGTTCTCGCTTATCGTATCGAATATCGTATGTATAATGTGCGAGCGATGCAGTGCGTAGGAAGGCACGGGTTACTAGGGCGCCACTTGCGTCAAAAAATACGAAAAAAATTTGACAAATTCACTGATTCGAGGAATTATAAGAACGTAATTACAAAATCGGAGATGGCTAAGGCCTGTAGAGTTTATTTTCAAGATTATTCGTCGTCCATATGTCACGTGAATTGTGCCGACAAAAAATTCGACCGTTCTAACTTGATCTGGGCGCCACATTTTCTAGCTACGTCACTGCGTTGAACGTTCTCTCAGCGCGCTCTGTCAGCTTTGGAAGATATCACAGCCCGTGATATAATTTTCATCAAAAAAGATGATGGTGTGATCCGTTCCATGCGCTCATGATTCAAGGATCAAACGTTGATTAAAAAAAAAAAAACGACAAAATCGAATGAATAAAGTTTAAAGAGGTATTTTTCGCGCTAGAATTGCGAGCCTGGTCGATCAATTTCAATGGAAATAGTTTAACTTTTCCCGGCAAGACATATTCTCCTATAAATAGGATCGATGAAGTCGATGGATTCAGTTGATGTTAGCAATAGAAAACCTCGAAGATTCAAAGGCACACCGACTTATAAACTACGCAATGTTTTGAGCATTGCTTTAGTTGCTTATACTTTGGCTACCGGGGCATTATTCATGTAAGTTTTCATTCAAACAATTACAGCAATATATCCAAAAAGTTTTCCACTTCATTTCGCACGACATAACCCTCAAAAACATAACCCGCGAAGATTCATATCGTCAATAATTTAACACAACGCAATATGTAAGTTCAATTAGTCGTTGATGGCTTCAGGAATTTTTAAAAAATCCGTTTTCTGCAGTGTCTGTTTTTGTTGTTTATAATCACAAATTCGAATTTTTTTAATCAACTTTCTAGTCTGGGAACTCTTTTGTGTATGAAAAAGTATGTAGAATGGTTTGTCCTACTATTCCAGATTATATCACTGAAAAACCTGGGAGTTTGATTGAAAATCGGAGAAAAAATCCCCGAAACTTTATGACGCAGGACTAGATGCTAAGAAATTGTTAAAACATGATTTAGTTTGATATTTTCTAGTGTATGAAATACATTTTCTCTTGCAGGTTCACGCCGATAACTCGTAACATCAGGAATGTTTTTGAAGTGCTCGGTACAGCTAAGCAATACGAATCGGAAGAAACGACTCCAGAAGAGAGACACAAAAATAATTCAATGTTTTTAGCATATAGTTCGGTATCCAGCAGACATCAGCCAAATTTAGAAGAAGAAGTCAAAACCAGAGCTGGAATATAAGTCAAGAATTTAGTGAACATAGACAATTACAAAGCAAAGAAGAATTCGCATACTTATAAAACACAATTACAAACATGGAGAATCAAGATCCTGCCAATCAACCTAACAAACCTGGGAGATTAGATAGTCGAAAAAAAATACAAGCAAAAAATCTATCGCTCAGAAATCAAGTACCAATAAAGCAAGATAGTCAGAGGTACGATTATATCAATTCAATTATATAATGACGATAATCTTTTGCCTAATATGGCAAGCCAGAAAATTATCTGAAGTAGACAATTTGCCGATCGATACCAACTTATTCAATAAATAGTCCGGTAATGCAAGCTAATGATCTGAAAATCTAAAGATCATGACTATTTTTTGTTCAAATATCTACGTTTGTCTCTTCAGAAATTTTTCTGTGAATTCTCGAAGGCCGAATTCTCTCAATTGTAATGAAATATGTAATTCAGGATGGAATAAAAATGTAGATATGAGATGAAATGTGTGTTTTTCTTTTTAGTTTGATGGAAAAACTTGAAGATTCAGCTAATTATTCGAAAGCGAATCGAAATATTCCTGTAGCAGAAAATTCCCTGAGTACTGCGAGCCTCAGGAACTCAAAGGACGTTATGCTCACGGATAACAATGATAGTTTGTGTGACTTCCGATCACCGATAAAAGATAGCGATATGAACGAATCTCTGGCTGATTTCAAAGTCAAACCGACTGTTTTAAAGTCAAACAAACGTCCGGCCCGCAAAGAGAGCAAATCTGTTGTAAGCAAAAAACGAGGAAATCGTGACACTCCATTGAATGTGAATCAGCCGTCAATTGAGTCATCTTTTTTCAAACCCCAAACAACAGTTAAAACTGCATTTGTATGCCCGCTTTGCTTCAAATCGTACAAAGATTCAACTACCCAGCATAATCACATGAAAAGTTGTGCAGCTAAAAACAAAATATCTACCGATAAACTCTTGGATGCTGTGAAATTACAAGAAAAACAAGCTAACGAAAGGAAAGCTATGGGTCTTCTCGCCGCCCCTCCGATTCAAGAGCCGAAAAAAACGATGTCTAGAAAATTAGTAGGTAACATTGTTCTTTTGGAAACGGGAAATTACTAAAAATTTCCTCCTCTCTAGTCTCCAAAAGTCTCCAATCTTTATAGAATCAAGAAATTTGGATATTCTTAATTACACTTGATTCACATCCTTGAATATATTCATATTCAGCAATAAATTTCCATTGATAGCCAGGTGAAATATCACGTAGAACTGAATTGTTTCCTCACACAGTTTGCTCCCTCCTTTCCTTCTCTGGTAATGATAAAATGATGTTATAGATATCTGACAAGGATCCACAACTACAGTTAGCACTGGCTCTGTCTATGTCGCTTCACGAAGCACAGGTGAGCGAGGAATTTGAGGAAGCGCACTTGCTGGCAGGTGAACCGTGCTTACCAATTAATGCAGAAATGACGGAGGAGCGGAGACAAACACTTCAAGGCTTTGGCTTCACGACAAATAAACCTGCAACTGCGTCTACCACTAGCAAATCAAGGAAAAGTATGTTTGAATTTGACTTTAATGATTGTAATGTTTCTAAAAATTAATTTTTGCCTAATAATATCTGCAGCAGATTTTTATAAAATTTTCACTCCCATTTTTCATCAGAAAGACCTACAGGCCCAACGGCATTACAAATTCGTACTCAAGAGGAGAGAGATCGCCTTACGACAGTTCGAATAGCCGAAGTTCTGATGGGAGATGAAGCGATAACTCAGAAGATGCTGGAGAATGTTGACAAAGTAATTAAATCGGAAGAGAATATCGTTCTCAAGAGTCGATTGCTTCGCTCCTATCACAAAGTGGTAAGTATAGGCATTCAAAACCAGCGATTATGATTTTTATTACTCATCTTACTATGAACTGTTTACTGAATTTTCCGTTCTTTCTTGTTGTAAATGAAGAAAGACAGATTATGGGAGAAAACTCAGCAATGTCTCAGCGGCCCAAGTTCATATTCTTGTAATCTGGTGGAAGTTTCACCATGCAAAGCTAAACCGGAACCTGAAATCAAACAACCCGAATCAGGGCCATCCAAAGTTGTAAGTTTCTTGTGTAAATAATCTATAAATTTTTGAAACAATAACAAAATCTTGTTAATTGTTCATTTCCTATATGTTCAGAAGCAAAGATTGAAAGGTGAATGAATAATGCAGAATTGGCTCAGGTTTGGTAATAAATTTTGATTCTGATTTGCATTGAATTTGAGAATATTTTCTTGTTTTATAATGGACTCGTTTTATTTCTGTTTTAAAAAAATTCTTATGTCTCAACAGTCTTTAATGTATTACAGCAAATACCGAACAAAGAGGCAAAAAATTCTCCTGATAAAGTGGAAACAAATAACACATCCGCTCCAATGAAGTTAGAAACCGCTTCTACGAGTGCAATAACTTACAACAACAAAAAACCGACAGTAAAGAAGAAAGTGGACGCAAACTCTTGCATGAATTTATCCAAAGATTGGAGAACTATGCTTGGCTCAAGCTACATGAGCGATGTGATGATATTTGTTAAAGGAGACTGTCAAATACACGCCCATCAGGTTGTCTTTTTCGCAAGATGTTACGCAATTCTTTCGGATGTGACTCGTCACGATCCAGATCATATCTGGGATAAGAAAGACAGGATATTATGGCCCGAAACTGAGCCTCTTTCTGCAGAAGCATTTCTTGAATATGTTTATTGCGGTGTTATTGAAACATATTCATCCGTTTTTGATCATCCCGATATGGTGGCTGGGGTCAGAGTGCTAGCGAGAAAGTATCGATTAAAAAAACTGTTCGCTTATTTGAAGGATAAATCAGAGGAGCTGAAATCAAATAACGTTAAAATTACTAAAGCTGAATCGAATTTAGAGTCAAATAATTCTGGGAATGATTCAAGTTCCGTTAGCGAAGGAGAGGGCAGCGTTTGCTCCGCTGAAACTGATATTAATTCAGTAAGTACTGCGTGTAATGAAAATACCTCAAATAAGCCAGTTATTGAAGAGCAAAATTGCAACAGCGATAATTTAGCTAGAAAAAATGTTGAATCTTTAACTTTAACTTTGCAAGAAAGAGATGATGCTTCTAATAATTCAGTTGTCGATTGCTTTAGCAGTAGCAATGACTCTTTAGCAATCCAAATTCCCACTACCTCCAGCACCAAAACTATGCACGAAAAATTACTAGACAGAGAATTGGCCGAAAAACGTTCAAGTATTAGCCAACTTCTTGATGATACAGAAAATAGTCCAAATCTTAAAAGGAGTACCTTGTCGCCAGGTAGAAAGAACCATGATCCTGTTCAAGACAATAATACCCTTCTTAGGATAGTTGATAATACACTCGAAGAAGATCGCTGCATATCGCCTGATATTTTTGATGATAGCACAAACGCAGGTTCTCCATATATTTATACAATGGCAGCGAAACCTACGAAGCATGATGCAAATTGCAGCACAGCAGATATCGAAGTTGTATCTACATCGAGCAAGGATTTGCGAACTGAGGGTCCAGATTTCAATGAAAAGCTTGATAGTACGGAAAATGCGGCGGAAGAAAGATTCCTTGGGAACTTGGAGAGATCTAAAACAGATTGTCCATTTGTGTCGACTCGTCGTAGAGGAAGAAGTTCTAAGAATTTAGTATCCGAGAATTTGAATCAAGAGAAGAGAGTTTCTGGACTGGTTTGCAAACCAAAAGGTGATATTACTCTGGCGATTGAGAAAATACAAAGATTGAACGCTAAAACAGCCTCAGAATCGGATTCCGAGAGTGAATCAATCGAAAGGTTTCCAATGAAAAAGCATAAGAACCCGTTCCGCATCAATCAAACTGATGATTCATCCAGTATCGAGGAAATTGCGAGGGATGATTTGCTTTTTGAATCAGATTATGGAATTCCATTGAAGAGGAGAAACAAATTGAGTATTTTCGAAAAAAAAATTGAGATAGAAGCTGCTAAGAATCCAGAAATGTTTAATTTGACTCCTCACAAACCTAAATCCGATGTATCCGAAAAAAGGGAATGTATTTATAGTCCTAAGCCCAGAACCAACTCAAGTGAATTTCAAAATGATGAATTTGATCAACAAGATGATGAAATAGAGATTGAGGATAGAATAGAACCATCCCAAAGAAGATCTTTGAGACCAGATGATACAGCAGATACAATATTTGATCTAACGCAAGAATCTTCCAGGGAAAGTAAACCGGATAGCGATGCAGAAGAAGTTCACAATACGACTAATATAGAGGATAAAGACTTATCTATGTTTGAAAAGTACAAGAGAAGTCATCGCGTCAACAGTATAGACAAGTATCGAACTGCTCTCAAGAGCGCTGTCTTGCAGACCTCTGTTTCTAGTATCAAAAATACAGACGAAGCGTTGTCCTCTGATCATTCACTTAGTTCAAGCGATGAATTATTTGATTCTACGGGCAGTGAATTTAAACGGAATAGTTTCTCATCTAAATATGAATATACCGACCCAAATCAAAGCATATCTCATGTTCATAGAGAGTTGTCGAATATCTTTTCAAAAGGGGAAAAGCAGATTGATGTTCCGCCTGATAATTTGAGTACCAAGTCTGATGACGAAGAGCAAAACGCTGTGAAACTTGACGATGACGAACTATCAGATTTGGAAATAGATGTATCTGAATTCTCCACCTCCAAGTCCTTTCATCGATTTGGTGACAGTAACATAGGCAGTAAAAGTCAGCGCCCGTCTACATCGAGAAGAAAATCTGATAACAGAAGTTTTGATGATGTACGAGGAGTTGATAGTCTTAGCAATACAAAGTTACAGGATACGGAGTTCACAATTATGAAAAATGACTGCGGAAATAATAAGACTAACATATGCGATCAAGACACTGATGTAGAGTGTCGCATCGAACCGACATCAGTTTTGAGACAGCTCAGAACTGAAATCGCAAAGAAATCGTCTGATATTTACAACGAAGAAACAGACACAGAGGAAAGGAAAGACAAACCATATCGGTCAAAATATTCTAATTCCAAAAAGAAAGTAGATACAGTGCTGGATACTGTGTCTATAGAAACAACAAACTTGCAATCTTCAGATAAAGAAGTCTGCGAGATTTCATCTCCCGAGTGTGAAATATCAGGAATATTTTCTCCTCCATCAAACAATTTCGATTCTATTCCAAATCTTACCGATGAAGTAGATGATATTCTTCAAGATTGTAGGGCAAGTAGTCAAATGTATCGTAAATCGCAAATGATTTTGAATAACTGTACTTCTCGAGCCACAACTTCGGAGTTAATTACGAAGTCTGCGCCTACTCCTCGGATACCCAGAAATGATCTAGATCATAATAATCTACTCAATGAAATCAGTGATTCAGAGTTTGATGACATGGACTTCAGAGTTAGTCGGGCTTCCCTGAAAACCAATTGTCGGAATAGCAATTCAGCCCTGGAAAAAACAACGGACATGGTACAAAGGGGAAAAATGATCAACGAGAAAACGGACCAAGATTTTTACATTTTGGATAGCGATTCTGGTGAGAATGGCAGCCCAAATATTCTCAGGACAAAAAGTAGTGGCTCAATTTCATTGTCGAATAAATCTAAAGCAATTAGAAAACGATCGGGACAATCAAATCGTCAGAGCGTTACGCCGGAAAAAAAGTCAAGATCTTCTCTCAGGACGTTTACGACTAAATCAGTATCTGAAAATATTATCAAATCAAAGTCCAAAAACGGGTCCAATTTTATGGATGATTCTTTCGACAATGAATTAGCGACAGTACAAACGCCTCCGATATTAAAACAACGTACTAGCAGCAGTAACGTTCAGATAACACCGTGCCAAGGAGCATCTTCAGAAAATGTTACTCCACTGGCTAACTATAGTGCTATGAAAACACCGGAATTGAGAGTAAGTTATGTAGCGTATAATTTTCAAAAAATGTATCTGCCTATTTTTTGGTTTTTTTGTTTTTTTCTTTTGTACAAAACAGCTTTTGACAATGATATTATCTACTTATGTAGGTATATACAGTGTCATATATCAGTTCAATAAAAATTTCATTTAAAATTAGTGAAATTTGAGGTTGAACCAAAAGTAGGATATCTAGTCAGAAAAACATGGTAGAAAAGTTTCAAAGAGCGTTTTAAAGCAGACAAAATGAATTCTTCAAAGTTTTTTGTAAAACATTTCAGTTTTTTTCTTTCCCATTTTGTATATTTATCACAAGATAATTTTTAATCTAGATAGTCCTTCATATTTACACATTTTTAGTTTCTCAACTTCTATGGAACTAACAATTGATCAAACTATGTGAAAAGTCTACTCTCATTATTACGTTCATCGCACATGAATTGTTTTGAAAACATTTTTGTCAGCCACTGTTTGAAAAAAACCTTTTTTTTGTTTTTGCAATTTAGAATACTTCTGGGATATTTTTCTACCTGCTCATTTCTCAAAAATCTGTATCTGATAAAACCGTCAAGAGTAACAGAAAATCCCCAACACCACTTGTTTTTTACTTATACTGAAACAAAAAAAAAAGTAGCAAAAATATTTCATACAAGGTTTGAGTAGCTTGTTTTTCCTGCTTCGTGTTGCTTCCTGAAACTTTTGTCTACAATATTTTTTAGGCAATGTATTGCACTTTTCATTAAAGTGATCTCGTGCTGTAAGTATGATTTTTATTTGTTCACAGAAAGAACTCCAAAAGTACGGATTAAAGGCCCAGAAACGACACAGAGCCAAAAGACTTCTTAGGTATATTTACGACGAGTTACATCCATTCGTACCTGTTGAGGATAAAAACGTTGCGTTACATTCTAGCGAATCTAGCAGCGAAGATGAAAGTCCTCCGCTCAAGAGATTGAACAAAAGCGATAGTTTCGAGGCAATAAATAATTGGAAAATTACTGATAATGTCGAGTCGGACTGTGAGACTTTGGCTTCAGATGTCAGGTCAGGAATATTCAAAAGACTTTCTTATTGACTCATCAATTATCTGAATTTTTCGAACATCTAATCTCGATTCTTCAAATTGATTGAGGGGTTTTGTATTTGTAACTAATTGAATCTCTGTTCAAGCCATAAGGTTGATATATCCCTGGATTTTTATGAAATGAATGATGAATTTGCTCTAATATGATGTATGATTTTACTGGCACTAAATTGTTATCTAATTGAGTGAAAATTTTGATTTTTACAGAAGATTGAGTGATGCGTCAAATGATAACGAAGAGCTTGAGAATAACGATCTGTACAATGTATGTCAGTACGATAATCCCGAAGGTTTAGAAAATGTTTTTCGGAACTTATTAGAGGCAGATAAAAACCTGCACAACAAAGTTCTGACTTACGAACCATTAATACTTGAAGAATTGCATGCATTGTTGAAAGCTCAAGGCACAAAATGCAATCTCAATGCTCTGATGGATTTTTTAGATGAGCAGGTGAGTCTTGAGATCTGATATATTTTCATAGAGAGGGTCGAATTCCTTAGACTGATCGAAATCGAAATGTATATTATTTGTTAATAAATTTCTATAAACGTATATTACAGAGCATCACCTTTCGCACAATGGCAAATGGAAAAAGGAACAGAACAAAACGAAATGCAAGTCCAAAAAAGAGTCAAAGTACCCAGTGATATGTAAAAAAAATGTTAAAAAGTAATAACAAAACTGTTGACGATGCAAATATTGTGAATACGAGTTGAGTAATTTTAACTGCTGGATACAGTAAACGTAAATGATATACATATACTTGTAACGCCTGAAAAATCAGATTTTTTTTCTTTACCTAGAATTATTGGAATGTATTTTTTTTTCTATTTTGATATAGCAACTCGCTTGCAAGACTGTTTGAAATAAATAAAAGTCTCTTTAATGAACCTGCTGTTTTTTTTTCAATACAAATCTAACGAACATTTATCAACGTCATTATTAACGTAAACGTCAGTTGTCTTCATTTTATATTCAACTAGTCACGATGATGACTTTACTACTTTTCACGTCTCTTCAGTCTCAATTTTCAATTCGTTAAATCATTTGATTATGCAACTATGTTATGTATACTCCGATTTTGTCCGCCTTTGGTTTTCTTCAATTTGTAGAAATGGCTATTCGGGTATTCGCACAACACTTTTTCAGATTAAGCGTATCCATTAAAAGAATAATATTTTAGGTCATTAGGTCAGGAGGGTAACCAAAATAGCAATCACATATTAGAGTTTTAACGATATCTGAGAAGTTGCGATAGCTGATAATGGTGGTATATATCACCTAGGGGCTCAATTAGAGTGATGCTGACTGTCCTACTTTCGATATCTTTTCCTTTGTGTATCGTATTATAGATTGATAAAATATGGAATTATTATTTTATTTATTATTATTATTATTTTTTTTTTCAACTTTTTGTTGCTATCGATTCATCGTTGATAACTTGAAAGCATTTTTGATCGATATTACAAACCTCTCAGAAATAATGACACACGTGTGTGCATATGTATACCAGTTGCAATCAAGATATCTTGATAAGAATAAAAATCCGTCATTACGATCGGATATAATTTTTGATTGATAATGTCCGGAGGGATTCAATTTTTTTTTTTTCTTCAATCTAATGCGTCGTACATAACGGATTCAATAGTGTTTTAAAGAATATCATTTTCATGAAATCTTGCATCAAATATCCATAATTTAGAAGAGACACTATAGATACATTCAAGGATACGAAGTAAAATATATATTTATTAATAGATATATAATATTAAGGTTTAATTAATGAAAACTTCTTATTTCTATTGATGGAACGTGAGATATTAACATCATTTAATTGTCATTAAATTCTTAAGTTCTACTTAAATTTGCGACAATATTTCATTTCGACACAACGGGTAAGGTAAATTGTCTTTTTTCAATAAAATTATAAAGATAAGAAATTAAATCGGAACGATATACATATAACAATAAAGCGTAAAAACGCGATTAATCATTACTTAAATATAAACATTTGGCAAATACGTACGACATACATGCTTTCGATAAATCAGTTTGAGATTATACAAATACCTACCCCCACGTTGCCTGATACAAATATAATATTTGACTAGAACTAATCTAAATCTTTTCTTGACAATCTTCAAAATGGTATGTTAAATTTTATATCTCATACTTCATATCACACAATCAATCGGGTAGTAATTCAATTCATGAACTTCTCGCTATAAGTGCGTTAACTTCAGGCTGAAGGAATTCCTGTACGATAGCAGCTACCATTTCATTTAATATACCTCTCAGCTCTGTGAGGTCCCTGGAAAAAAAAAAGATATCAAAACACGTGATAAAGTCGCTAATGAAGTTGCGTGTAATTTACAAAACATTACAAGGCAAATAAATTACTAGACTCATCTAAGTTCAATTATGCTATTAGTATTCGCACTATGCTATTAACTAAAGACTTCATTAATCTATGTACGTAATTTGAATAGTAAGAGCATTATTTTCATCACTCCATTATGGCAGATGAGTAAAACAAATCATATTTTAAGCCGAGATGCAAATATGAAAAGGTTTGGTGAAACGATCATAAAGATAGTTTAAGTTCATTGAACTATCTACGATAAATTATTCATATGTAAGTATGTACTTTGTTGAGAAGTTTTTTGTTAGCTACAAATGTTCTTAGTTCATCGACGATTCTGTTATTTACATGGATGTTATTTAAAGCTCTTACATTTCGTGTAATCTTTGTATAATAAAAAACACATACATGCAGTTATGAGTAATATTGAATCGATTAATTGAGGGCACATTGCTATATCCTTGATAGTCGCGACGCAAAGGAAATAAGTCATCGTAGCAAAGATAAACGTATGGTATGTTTGATCAACGATAAGATAAGTTTCATCGGAACATCTGAAATATTGATTACATAGGTAGCCTCTCAACCGGCTAACTAACAATATTCCACTCATTCAAATATGTATTAAAACTGACAATATTTACGTTGCAATTTTTCATGGCCAAACAAAAGCCTTACACAACTTAATGACAAACTCGAACAGTATATTAAAACTTCTATGAATTCACCTTTATTTTTTTTTCAAGGATTTTGAATCTGCTTATTATCACATAATAGTTCACACTTGCGCTACGATCTTTTCTAATAGATCTAGACTCCTATAGTATTAGCTATTACGTTAGGTAGATGATATAATAGGATGTTAATCATTTCTCGATGAAAAGTAAGAGTCATGAAGTGATTGTTAAATGATATTTCGTTCGATCTTAGAATTTGAATAAATAAAAAAATACTCACTGTTTATCCGGCGATGCGCACAATTCGGTGTAGTATTTAATTTTTGGTTCAGTACCACTGGTACGTAGCGTAAGTACAAGGCCATTTTTAAAAGTAAATGTGACCATTTGACTGGACTTTGAAACCGGTAGAACCGCTTTGTTGTCGGGCTGTGTATTGTCATAACCGGTCGTAAGATCTCGAATACCAATTATTGGGTATTTTCCTGCGAGGATGCTGCTTGGATACTGTATAACATAAACAACGATTTCGTTAATTAAAACCATTTCTTTATCAAAAGTTTGGAAAAGCTCGTTAAATTAATCAGAGCTTCGCTTAACGTCAATGGGATAATCACGTCTAGTCGCAAATATGAGACAATCCATAACAAATACGCTTCGAATAATTGCTTCTCTTTAGGAATAATTAAAAGCGAAGAGTTAAAAATGTGTGTTCTCAAATTTAAAACGTGGATATGATAAAGTTCTTACGATACTGGCAAGCAATTATACTCATAGAGGATAAAAAGTGCTATAAATAGAACGTCTGTTTCTACATTTGATTACTTTGTTCAATAAGTTTTTTCTAATCCATCAGGGAAACTCGATGAAATTCATAGCAGACACCAGTTTTGCCTGAAAAAATGGATTTTACATCAGTCTGTCTGTCTGGCACATTATTTTTCAACTCGACTCCAACTGGGTCATAATCAGAACTTTGCACCGTGAGCTTTAATTTATTCGATTTTGCTCAGACTGGATAAATAACAACCTTGGTAATCGTATCATTGATATAAGTCAATGACAAAAAAGTTTCTAACAAAATGAGAGACAAATTAGAATTGGGTAAGGAATTATTGGATTTATTTTATATTCAAATTACCGATATCAGTTGAGATGTTTTTTTTATGGATGAAAAAACTACAGCGAAGAAGAAATGGTATGCTTCTCCACTTACGGTATACCAACTTCCGACGTCTCCTCGAAGAAAGGTGTAAGAAAATATAAGGATTGCACTACGGGAATGGCTAATGTACCCAAAAGGAGAAATGGAACAAGAGTTAAGGATGTGAGGAACATGTCCGTTAATTTGTCCGGCCACGAGGCGTTCTTAGACATCTTTATTTTGTATTTGGTATATAATTTTGCACAAAACTTCCAAGATTCCAAGCGTACGAATTCACGATTATTTGATTATTTTTCTTTATTTCGTTGCAGAAATTACAATTAACAACTGCTCGCTGATAAATCTCAAAAAATAGATTCAACAGAATGTCAACACTTGGAGTAAACAGGTCTTTGGTAATTAAAAAAGCACTATTTTGTAAGCAAGAACAAAATAAACTGTTAACAAAAAAAACAGTAAAACAAAAAGATGTTAAATCAGCGGAATGCTTAATTACAAAATTCAATATTCGAACATCATACTAAGAAATCATACTTTGAGAGTAAGAGAATATTAAACCGAACGATAAATGAAAGTCAAAGTGTAAATAAACTGAAGTTAGTAAATAACGAGTGAAAAGAAAGTGTTGACAATTATTTAAACTTTTAGATATCAAACTCGAACAACAATTGAATAATATTCTTTCCAGTTATATTTGGTTTATGAATATGTATAATTATACACTCGGTAGAGTTACACAGCACACGTAAGAGGTAACGATAATAAAAATCGTTGTTTGTTCAAGACGCAGCAGTCAGGACAGAACTGCGATTGAAACTGAACACTAAAGTTCTATCACAATTGGATTGAAATGTTGTTTCCCCAGGCACGTGTCCTCAATTAATATGGAAGAATTATTTTTATTGGTCAAGTTAACTGGGCTCGGATGTTGATTGGGTAATCCAAGACACATTGATAAAGATAGGCCTCTCTTTTAATACCAAGGTATTTAAAACACACGTAGCTATAACGATAAGGTATCATACGACGAAGAACTACTTGAAGCAATATTTTTCATACTTCCAACAAGTATTTTTTATATCATATAAATATAATACCGCTAGTTGGTGACCAATCTTGTTTTAAATTCCATGGATTACTAAGCTTATAACTGGAAACTCGTTTACCTTGAGGATTATGTATATTACACACTACACATACCTACATACAGTTATGAACACAAACGTGAGAATACATGGTACTAAATGACTGGGCTGAATGTTAATAAAATTCCATAAATTAACGCTGAACGCAAAATGAACAAAAGTATGCATTCTGTCATTCATGGCGTATGATGTTTATTTATAGATACAAGCTGTTATTTTCCAGGAAGAAAATCACGTGCTACTTATGCATCTCCCCGAGATTATAGTATATCCCCTTTTAGTTATTAGTAATACCACTTTCTTTACGTATTTTTTTTTCAAATACGTTGACAAGTAATTTATCAATTTTTGCTTCTCAGTGAATAAGCTGCGAACGTCTAGCACTTAGAACTACATACGTATCACTCGAGAGAGCGACTTATACGCGGAAAAATTTCAAACGCGATAAGAAATATTATCTCCTAAAACGTATGGAATCAGAATTTGTCACACGGAAACTGACTAGAACGAGGTACGACTGTTAAAACAGAATCTTTCAGCTATCCAACGGTACTTTTGTTTAAGTTATAGAGAAAGGAAGGATAAAACAGTAATGTTTACCATGTAGCCTGGCTTCACTGCTTCGTCGCATGAGTTGTCTCAAAATCTTGCTATTACATGCTCAAACTTGAGAGAAGAATTGATAGAGGAAAAAGTATTTTACTCACCGTGTTTGGTTTTCCCGTATAATTTCTCAGTCTTTCAAAAATGCTCTTGATCACTGGCTGCTCGTGACAAATGTAGTAAGAATTTTCGCTTATATGATGTCCATATCTAGAATTAGATTGTTATTAATTAGAAAATAGAATCCTGATGGTCGATTTTTATCAAGAGCAAACCCAACTGGAAGTAGAAATTCTCTATTTTACTATTTTCAATCAAAATTGGGTTCGAATCATGTTAGTTCTTTCTACACGTCCAATTCTTTTTTTCGATCATTCTAGCGTTTTTTAAGAAGTTTTATTCATTTTCTAAAGCTTTTAGTTGTATCCCCTTCGTTAATTTGTCAATAAAAATTTCTCGTTTCTGATAAGGGCGAGGAATTCCCACCGAAACGTTGAATAAAACTGTAAGACGTTATTTGACACCACCCGACTCGACTGGATCGATTAATTCCTTTCAACATGTTAGTTCTGTTTAAAAATAACAAAATCATCTCATCCTAATATTAAAAAGTGGAATAAGAATTTTGGGAAAAGATATTGTGAGTTTTGAACAGCACTAACATGGTGATCATCAATATCAAGATTTCAATTTCAAAAGGGGAACACAAAATTATCAAATTTGAGTCTTGAGTTGAGGGAAAGGAATCGTTCGATCCTGGGTATCGGATTCTGTGATGCGAATGGAGACACTAACTCTGCATAAATCTCATCTAATTTTTTGCCCAGTGATATGCCCATGGTTTCCAAGTACGCCGCCATCTCAGCGACTCGCACACCGGCACTGATCCCATCTTTGTCTAATACAGCAGATCCACACATGAATCCGATAGCTTCTTCAAAGGCGAATATAATCGATTTATTTTGACATAATAACTCCGTTGTTCTGTTTCCCATCCATTTGAAACCTGTTAACGTTTCCTGTAGAAAAATCAAAAGAACTTAACAAATAATAATAGAAATTTAGACAAGAAGTTTTCATTATCGATTTTGTGCCGTTGAGTAGTGTTTTGTATTTGTGCTTACTTCGAACTTGAAACCTTCTTTGTTAGCCATAGCTTTCAGTATTTTACTGGAAACTGTGGATGCCAACATGTAGACATCGCCATAGTCGCCGCCTGGACTTTTCACTTGGTGCAAATGCAACATCCACCATCCTAGCAAGGCACCTAACTCGTTTCCAGTAAATACACGCCACTCTCCTCTGAAAATGAATAATAGACATTGATAAATGACTGGAGAATTACAGTTTACAGTTCTAGCGATTTAAAACAAAGCTAATATCAGTGCAATAATGAGGAATTAGTTTCAAATAATCAAAGCCTTCGATGACGTTGCGTTTTACTTTGAAATAACCACTTTATACTTGGAAATGGATTATCAAACCAAGCCAAATTCTAATCGTGAATATTTTTCAAATCGTATAGCGACGTATACACATACTTTTGATTTTTCTCTGCACAGGCAAGTCTGTCGGCGTCTGGATCATTGGCTAAAATAATACTCGAAGCATTATGGTTTGCAGTTTTTATGCTCAGATCTAGCGCACTTTTTCCTTCCTCTGGATTGGGGAATTTAACAGTCGGAAACTCTGGATCGGGGTCTTTCTGTTCTTCGACTGCAATAAATTGCTGAAATTTAAAGCAAGTAGGTAATTTACAACAGATATCTGTGTGAAAAATAAACATTCAACATCCAAATGTCTAGCGGAGTCATAATTCATGAAAATCCACCTATGTTTAATTAACTTCCTTTTCCCATCGATGAAATCTCTATGGAAAATTACCTTGAAACTAGCAGCGTTGAATGCTTGGACCATGTATTCATATCCTACGCCATGCATTGCGGTATATGTGAATTTAAGAACAGTATTTCTGTTAGTTTCAGGATACAAAACATTCTCTTTGAGAGTTTTGTAATAAGTTATCATCACTTCTTCGAGTGGATCTTTGAACAGTGGATTACTGTAAATCTCTGAAGTTTCAAACGACGATTCCAAGGGCTGCAAGTTAGCCAGGATGGATTTCTGTATTCCTTTATCATGGGGAGAAATAATCTGCGCCCCGTTATCCCAGTATACTTTATACCCGTTATCTTCCTTCGGGTTGTGCGAAGCTGTGACCATTATTCCAGCTGCGCATTTGTACTTCAAAACACCGTAAGGGACAAAAGGTGTGGGGCAGACTTTTGAATACATATAAACTCTGACTGAGTTACTCATCAGTATCGCTGCGGTCAGTTCGGCAAATCTATGGGGAAAAAAAAGCAAGATTATTAGATTGGTTACGAAGTTTGGGGTAAATTAAGGGGTGACTAAAAAGTTTTGCTGTTTGGAAAGAATAGTCACAACAATTTCCGTGCTTTGCAATCATTAACGAGACTCTATTTGTGGCAAAATGTGTGAAATTCAAGCCCTGAAGTGTGGCGACCTTTTGCTGTGATGTCTTCCGTCGTAGCCAAGAACGACTCCCTTGTCTTTAGCGTTGGGAACAGTGCTTAATAAATACTCGACGAATCCCTGCCCGGTTTGTATTATGACTAAATCATTCATCTGACTGTATCCGGGACCCATTCGACCCCTGAGTCCAGCAGTGCCAAATTCCAAACGTTTAAGAAATAGTTTTGAGAGCGTATCCACGTCTCCTTCGTTGATATAGTTCTGGATTTCATTCTCCGCTGCTGGATCCTGCCGGAGAAAAATCAAGAATAATAATATTTACCTAAAGAATTTTATCTGAGCGGTAAAAGTATGTTAAAAATACATTTTTGGAAAGAATTCAAAGTTTCAAGCGATTTTGGACACTTACCTTATTCCATGTTAGCCATTCTTTGATTTTATCATCCAAAATTGTGTTCCCGGTATTCACAGAATCTGTTGGCGCCATTGCACGTTTTTCACACAATTTTGTCCCAAAAGTGTAAAACTAAAAACACATTAAAAATCAATCAAAGATTCAATCTTATAACTAGCGATCATGGCTTCGATATATTTCGACTTATGTATTTATATACAAGTTTTGTCAACTTAATTCAATTTTGTCAATAAAGTTATTGTTTCAGCCACTTAATTAATTGTTGTTCATCTTGTCTGTTTATTAGTGCAGATGGAATGTAATTAATTAAGTGTGTTGATTTTTCCAAACGGATTTAACGGGCAGTAAAATTTGATGAATCTATTCTGAAGTGAGAATAGTGAAATCATTGAAATTATAAAATATCTAAAACGACTATAATTAATAATGAGCCAAGTGATTGCAGAAAATTTATTTTGCATGGATAAATTGAGGAGTGAAAATTATGATTTCAATATGCAATATGCATGTATGTACGTAAAAGCCGATAAGCTCACCGGTGGAGTATATGCGGGTAAATGTAATTGATGACGAAGCTGAACAGAAATCTGCAATTTGTTATTCGTGGAGAAAGAGGAGCGAGAGTTTTCAGTGTACAATATTGTAGGTAGATTCTTGCTCCAGATACGCAATACGAAATGAACGAGCGAGGCCGTGAGTATGTGAGCCAAGAGACGACTGGTTTGGTATTAACGCGACGCGAGAGGAGATCGTCGAATATGTGACAAGGGCCGTTATATTAACTTATCGCGCAATAGTGTATAACAGATTAATAACAATTGTCGTACGAAACAGATAGAGGAATAATATCTTTCCGGTGTATTGACCCTGGCGATTTACGCCGCACCGAATCGCCACATAACCTCGCAATTCCGCGTCTGACGTTTATTCGAAAAATTCAAATGAAAAAAAAAAGAGCTTTGCTCCTTCGTATTGACATGTCAATGTTGAAGTATCGACCGAAAGAATATATTGTTCGGTTTTTCAGAGATACTTAAATGAGAAATGTAGCAAACTCAAAGAATTTATTAGAAGATTAGAAGAAGAGAGAATTACTTACGAATCTCCGTGTTACGGATGCGTAGCAGATTCCCTTGTGAAGAATCTTCTCTCTTCTTTCACGAAAGATTTATAATAATCCGTTTCTTATTGGTTCGGTGAAAGATTATGTGTGATAAATAATCTTGTTTTACATTAAATTGAGTATTCTATTAATGACCACCACGGAGTTTTATCTACCCTTTTTATCCCACGCAGCGAATTCTAAAGCGTTTAAAAAAATTATCGCAATATTTATTTTATGTTTGATAATCGCCCTACGCCGGCGAATTGCGCGATATCGCTATACGCAGTGCTTCGATATATTTAGGTTTATATATCGTCTATCTAATCGCACTTTTGCGAGTATCGCACTATAGGTATATACCCAACTTACCCAATACCTTCGCACACACGCGCACGCATGCACATATCGTATAATTCACACTGCGAAACATTTAGTCAACGTGATAAGCAGCTGAAGAGAGTTTATAGGTAGGTAGGTGCGATTTTTTTGAGTTAACAATCGTTTATTACCCTTTCGAATAAATTCCACTTGATATTCATTGGACCGCTTTTGTTTCAACTCAATATTTACGTTCATTTACTTACTTACACGACTCTAAATAATCGTCAATATAATTCGTCGAGTGTTGTATTATGTAGTCTGAACAAGTGACACTTGAACCAAGTGTCAAATCACGCGATATGTATGTAACATGCTTTGCTTTACGTTGTATTTATTTATCCCTTTACGCAACTTGAGCGGAAAAACTTGGTTTATATTTAATCATCTCACTATTGCTTGTCACTGATTATTACGAAAAATTCTCGCAATAAAAATTCTTCACATTCTTTCACGTGATTATGTCGTATTGGCCTTATTTCTTACCCTCTGTTTCAACCCCAATTCCGAACACACTATAGATATATTTATAGTAAAATTTACGAGTATATTTAAATTGAAGACGATTTTTATCACCCAATGTGAATACGGATTATAGAAATCAGGGATTATTTTATTTCCTAATTGTAAGTCTAGAAACTCTGCCCTGATAATTATCTACACGGTGAAAACATGATCCATAATCTAATCTGGTGTTAAAAGGCTGACATTATAGTTAAGGCCAGATAACTATAGGTGAAACTTAAGTATCGTAACAAATAGATATACAATAGATAAGGATTTGTTCAAACGGTTCTAAATATCGTTTGTGGAATAGTTGATGAAACAAGATCGGCAACAATGGATGTGGGAGTAGTGAAGATCGCGGAGGACAGAGATTTTGAAAAGTTGAAACAGCTGTATGACGACAACAATCAGTGGAGGCTGGACTACAACAAACCTGATCTTTCGGTTTGGACAAAAACCGTGTCTGGGACTAGCTTTAAGATGGTCAAAGTGAGTTTTCGAAACTATATGAAAATGAAGACGCGTGCTGCATTCTTGCTGTATCGATAAACATCCAATTTTTTTGAGGAGTGAATCACGAGGCAAGAAATTGAATACCGTATCTCCGATTTCTGAATATATCTCAGCATTTCCCCTGTATTTTTCTAACATTTCTAGATATTTTCACATTTTTCCATGATTTTTCAAGATTTTTCAAGACTCCGCAACATCCTCCAGCACTTGACTCCAAGTATTTTTCAACACTTGCTGAACATCTCCTGCATTTCTTATACCGTATCTTCTCCGTGATCCACCCCTTGAATTTTATCTGATTCCTAAGTTATGACTCATGCGATATCTTTGATAGTTATCGATTTAGACTCTGAATAATAGCCTTTTGAGAAATGTATGTTTTTTGGTGCGTTCATAGATTAAGACAAGATTTCCTGATGTTTTACCAGAAACTTTATACGACGTCCTCCATGATCCTGAATATAGAAAAGTTTGGGATACCCACATGATTGAGTCTAAGGATATTGGCTTTTTTAATCCTAATAACGACATCGGATATTATTCTAGTGAGTATCTTGAGAATTTAGTATCCGTAATCCACTCTTAGATTCTAATAATCCTTTTCAGTCCATCCTCCTCAGCAATTTTCCACACTTGATTAATTAAACAGCCACATTATGCTTAGAGAATTTATTAATCGATTAAGATAACGTGCTGGTACTCAATTAAAACAAGCAATATTTTAATTTTCAGTGGCATGTCCGGCGCCGTTGAAAAACAGAGATTTTGTACTGCAAAGGTCGTGGCTGGACATTGGTCACGAACAGCTAATTATCAATCATTCTGTTTTTCACAAAGATTATCCACCGAACAAGAATTACGTTCGAGCGACGTCTTATCTTACAGGTCCGTGTAATCATATGAATATAATTAGCTCGGTTAAGGAATATCTCCAATTCATCGTTGATCTGTTGTTATCACAGTCAGAGAACGTCCTTAGAACATATCGATGCGTTCCGTTTAAAAGAAAGTATCTGGCGATTGAAATCCTGAAGAAGATCGGAACTGAAACATATTGTGTGATGATATTTTGGTCAGTCTAGACTCTAATACAAACTACTTGATGATTCAATGAATATCTTTGCATTTGGAGCACAAAATACTTCTTTTTGTATTGCTGCAGCTAGATACTTTTTATTAAACGGCTATACTGATTGTAAGATACCTTCTCCAAATTACTCAAACTCTAATAAATTTCTTTTTAAGCCATTTCGCTGAAAGTTTTGCTTTCAAATTGTTCTATGGTTGAAGGAAACAAAGGCTCAAGAGTTGCAGAAAACTGATAACTTGAGACAGTATTTGTGATAATCTGCACACCGCATATTCTCTATATTTATTTATT